>JAQISU010000042.1:22815000-23315000 GCA_029339505.1 Unio delphinus
AAGGAGTCCTTCCATATTATTGCAAATCTGTCACTCCCAAGAAATGTCTTTGGACTTATTTAGCAATGAATGTGTTATTTAATTTAAGTACTACTAAATCTACTTACTAAAACTAAAATCAACTGAGAGTGGTATCCCCATGGAAAGAGGGACTGGTGCTAAATCCTGTCAATCTTCAATTGCTAGCTAGCTACAGGAAGAGACAAGCATGCTCTTCCAGGAAAGTAACTGTGGACTCATGAGGGAGGATCATATTATGAGCAGTCAAGTATTCAAACAGATCTATCTTTTACAAAAACTGCCTTTTTGAAACATCATTACCTGATCAAAATGTGTAAGAAGAACAGGTGAGGTAGAGGGAATTACATCCCCACACCCCTAACTTTGGTCTCCTAAATATAAACAGCATTTCAAGTTTCATAAAAGATACTGGTAGAAGATAGTACAGATTGATGGAGAGGTGCAGTTATAAGGGTCACTCCTGCAAATGGCACCAAACAGAGTAAAAAGTATCATTATGAAACTGCTGAGTAACCTGGGAAGGTAGCCCAGGTACAGTCCCTACGCGGTCAAACTGAACCCTTTGTATTATGCTCAGGTAGTGAATATGAAGGTTTGTATTACTTAAAATTAACCAAAATAGTGTTGACAAGAATGTCAATGTCTGGTACAACAACATACTCCTATGTCTAAGTTACTACTCTTGGTGAAGCAATAAATTCAAACATATTTCATTTTCCAAACATGATTTAGAAAAACAATAAACAAAAAGCACATTTCTGTACAGTACCCATAATCCTATTCATGTGAGCATGGTGACATATCCATCATAAATCTGACAGGCAAAAGAATAATATTATGACTAAATTCATTTGGACATTTCACATGGAAAATTGACACCTCTCATCATCAATAACATTTCTTATAAATGCTTTTCTTAAATGTGGGGACAACATCCCTAGACAGCTAACATGCTGTTTTCCTTGCTTAAATTGTGGCATGATGATAGGAAATTATTTGTGTAGGATATTATTTGTCTGCAAATTTTTGATATATTCTTATCTTCTTGCACTCATTTATTATAATTTACATGCAATTCCTTTAATGACCATGATCTGAACTGATAATATTTATTGTCCAATAAAATCTGTAAATTTAACAAAAATGACAACAAAAATAGGCAAAATAGACTAATCTTTCACAAATCTTGACAATTGCTGTAAAATCCATACTTTGTAGAAAATTTTGTAGTGTGGTCACCTTGACTACCGTATACATATGATAGACAAAATGTGTTACCATCTTTCTGGTTAATCTTTGAATTTGAAAACTGGTTACTGTATTTTCAAGTGCATCATAAAATAAAAAAGACTAAGTTAATTTATTAAAACATATTTTCGGTTATTTTATTATAAAAGATCAAAACTATTAAATACTACATTCTAACACCATAAGTTATTCAAAACAAAGAGTATTAAAAAAATTAAATAGCTCTTAATAAAAGGAAAATTACATATGATGTTTACCTTGGTTATCATTAACACATTGTGGGCCATCCCTCTGGTAATTCTTGACATTGGCATTGTATGGGCAATTGACAGGAATCTGAAGGTAGTTACTTCCCAGTCGATGACGATGGGTGTCCGAGTAAGAAAACAGACGTCCCTTCATTGACAGAGAACATAAGTAAAATGTTTATGCAACAAACTGTTTATGTAATAATGAAAGAATAAAATGTAGATACAAATGTGTAAATATGTAAAGAAGGGGTATGTGGAAATTAGATAAGTCAGATCTGGATAACAAAAATACCATATATGCTCACTTATAAGACAAGTCCAACTGCAAACTGCACAAACCTGACCTACCATTGTAGAATGTGCTAGCAGATCTGGATCTGTGCAGTTTTATACAAGTAATCTGTAGAACAAACATCATAGTTCTTCAAGCACATTATGCGACAACAGATAGGGATGATGTTGTCTGCCATTTGACTTGTCTTATAAGCAAGTAAAGATGGTAATACTTTTTCATTAGTGTGGGTAAAATGCACCCAGTTTTGAAATATTTTAATCATAGGTGAAACAAATCATGATTAAAATTCAAAGCTTATTAATTATTGATAATTATTTAAGGAAAATATAAACAAATGAATACACAAGGTTCTTGATAGTGATAAGACTTTTAAGATGACCACCGAGATGCCCATACTGGATGTCTGTACCATTTTCATTTATGAGCAACTAGATGTCATTAGAAGTTGTTTAGTAAAGATACAATTATCCATTCATGAGCAGAGATCATAATATTTTTTCAAGATGGCTACTGTGGTGTCCATATATGACAGCACCATTCAGAAACTACTAGAATTACTAATAGAGATGCTTCATGACTGGAACATAAACAGACACACAATTTTGAACTTTAAACACAAAACTGAAGCAAAGTCACTGCAGCATGAAATACAGGTCACAGAGACTTCATTTTGAAATAAAGGTATGATATATTGTTATCTATATACAATTTACATTGTTTGATAGTTACTTTGTTATTTATTTCTTTTATTTCATTATATGCTATTGATAACATGACATTTGTTTATATGTTCGACTTGACCTTGTCTAAAATTAAGTTCATGTTCTACCTGGCTTGAATTATTGAGACCAGGTCATTTAAGACATTTCTGTTTGTATTAATGGTGCCTATATTTGATGGTGGATTGGCATCAATTGTAAAAATTTGGAAATTTTATGTTGGAATGCTCTCTGACGAATTTTCACTAAAATTGATCCAGTAAAGTTTCACAAGAATTTAAAAATAGCAATTGCTCATTGGTGACAGACAATGGACAACACACACTGGGTGCAGTTGTCATAACATAAGCTTACTTGGTGTTATTGGCAGGTGAGAAAATAATATTAACTATTATAATAATAATCAAGACTTTATCTAAAGGTGACAAAATTAGTTTTGTGGAACTAATCTATCATATGTCTCCATATACCAAAAATATACAGTATTGTTGATGCAAATACAGTTGATGGAGCCAAAAAAATAGCAAAATAAAAAATCATAATAGTGTTTGAAAAAATTTCATATCTACAGTAACTGATTTTACCTACCTCGTTAGGCACTCAGCATTAAGAGATTACTGTTAGGACTGGTCAGCCTGGTGTCAGGATAAGATACTAGTTGAAACATCATGCTACATGTCTGCAACATGATCACCCAACACTAGACATCGTTATAAACTACCATACTGCAGACATTGTAGTGATATGATTGAAAAATTTTTAACGCTACTTTAAAAATCCAAATCACACACACACATACACAAACTGTTCTATGCTTTGTGTTCTTACTGACCTGCAGCATTTTATCTGGACTTGGCTCTATACCAGGGATCATGTGAACTGGCGAAAAAGCAATCTGTTCCACTTCAGCAAAGTAATTCTTAGGATTTCTGTTGAGCACCATCTTTCCCACAGGTATCAATGGATACTCCCCTTGTGGCCAAATCTGATATCAAGAATACAAGGGAAGTACATTACACCTATTTTATATTAAAGAATGATTCTTTAGCTTGTTATTTATCTTTGTCTATGTCCATTTTTGTGTTGCGCTCTCTCTCTCTCTCTCTCTCTCTCTCTCTCTCTCTCTCTCTCTCTCTCTCTCCTAAACATTTGTGAATTTAAATCAAAACATAGTACTTCATGTTAACATGTAAGACACGAAGAGTTGCATAATTAAAGTAATTCGAACTTGGAATACAGCCTATGTGAACTTGGAATACAGCCTTTGTGAACTTGGAATACAGCCTATGTGAAATTGGAATACAGCCTATGTGAAAGGAAAAGAAGGTTCGAATAGATTTACTTGTATATGCTCCAGATTGTTCTCTCTCTTTCTCTCACTGTCTTTCCAACCCAATCTGGGTCTAACATACGGCATACATTGATTAAGACCCTAATGCTGTGTGTGATATATTCTGGGCAATTTCTCAGATAAACTCTGTGTTAAGTTTAGATGAAAGTCACATGTTAGAGAATGAAAAGACATTAATAACAATATTATTGCAATTATGACCTCACCAAAATTATTAATTTGCATGAAATGCAGCCATCATCATCTTCCTAAAGTCCTCAAAGATATGACTGTCATCTTCTAAAAGGCTGTAAGAGGGTTCGAGAGTTACATATGGTCTTCATCTATTTTCTAACATCCTGAAACACGTGACAGTCATTTCCTAAATTCAATCTCAGTTTAACTTTTAATGCTAAAGTCAACATAGTCTGCTTATAGAGTCCTTCACTCTTTGAATGAGTTTGAAATCAGAGTATGGGGAAAGATGAAAGAATATGATGTACCCTGGCTATCAGATACGAGTTATTTAGCATTTGACCCCAGCAGGTACAGTCTCAAATGAAGAGTATTGAATGAACCATTGTGTGAGAATCAGTTGATCCCATCGGGAGAGTGAATCATTAACAACTCCACCTGAGAAAATACCAAACAAGGAAGCAGAGATCTGAAAATTCCCCTCTTACCTTCTGCGATAATTTATGACATGTGAACTGTCAGAAAGTCTCTAACCATGATCAAAAGGCATCTGCTACTGTTCAGTGTTAGTATGATCTGGCTGTGGGACTATGGTTAGTACAGCTTCTGAGTGTGGGGGAGGTTAGGGATATCAAAATTAAATGGAATAGGGACTGTCTCAAGTGACTAACATATAAGAACACTAGCAACTAAGACAGCATTAACCCTTTTACTACGACTACTGCAGCTAAGCATCTCCTGTAAATAGCTCCTTAATCCCACTGACGTATATATATGGAGTGCCGATATAAGCCTAGTTTACTACCCCAGTGTCACTTATGTGCATAAACTTCATCAGTACTCGAAACCCCAGTGTTGCTTATGTGCGCGCAATATCGCTATACTAAGTAAATGTTGGCTGGTTGAAAGTACAGAAGTTTACATATTTTTGATTACCATAACAATAGAGGATTGCTTACTCAATATTTTTATACAAATTTGAAAGCTGAGAGGTTAAATTTAGACATAGTATAAAGGATTGTCTGCACTTTATTCAACACATGTAGTTGGATAAACAAAGATGGATTCTAATTCAGATATGAGTGACTTTTAAGGGTTCAGTGCAGGCTGAGAAAAGTCATCATTAAAAAATGGATCAGATATTGACGTTTGTCCCATTTCAACACAAGATGCAAGTGATTTTTAATTGGATGATGGGGCAGACATAGTCCCACTTGCACAATGGAGTGATAACCTTGACATGTTTGATATCAAAGATTTTTTTCTCAAGTTTTTTCCTGAATGTCTGGTGGAAAGGCTTGTGAAAGAAACAAACAATTTTTCTAAGCAAATAGAGGACCAATAGCAAGACATGAAATGGTATGAAATCAGCATCATGGAGATGTGGGCTTCTTGGGATATATATCGTCATTTACGTGTTGATAATGACTGTTTTGGGAGGTACCATTCTCAACTTTGTAACTAGAGTGTGGACTTCATTCATGTTTTTATATGTACATATGTAAATATTGGATTTATTTTGTGGGATTCAAAACAGCTAATACAACTATAGTGATTATTATCAGCTGGCATGAATATCTTAGTTACTCCATATTTAATTCTGCCTACTGTGATGATAACATCAAATTCAGTCAGAAAATATATCAGTGTACTTGCATGCAAAATAAAAGCTCATAACTCTCTCTCTCTCTCTCTCTCTCTCTCTCTCTCTCTCTCTCTCTCTCTCTCTCTCTCTCTCTCTCTCTCTCGTTTAAGCTGGCAAAAAGGCACAAAAGGTATCTGAAGAAGATATAAAATAAACAGTGAAAGGTTTTTAAAATATTATCTATTTTATCATCCTTTGCATCATTCAGCAAAAATCTTTTTCATGATGCCAGTATCGAACTCAAAACTTTTTAAAGTTTACATGATACAGGTGTGTTATGCTAAAAACTCTTACCTTGGTAAGGTCAAATGGATTAAATCTAAATTTTTCAGCCTCCTCAAAGGTCATGACCTGGATGTGCAGTGACCATGATGGGAAGTTGTCCTCAGCAATGGCATTGTACATGTCTCTTATGGAATAATCTGGGTCACTACTGGCCAGTTCAGCTGCTTTGCCTGCTGGCAAGTTTTTGATACCTTGGTCGGTCTACAAAGTTGAAAGTCAGAAGAAATAGATTTGATGGGAACTAATATGAAGTCATGTTCTGTTGACCTTTCTTCACCAATAAAATTACAGGTTTCATACTGCTAAAATTGAAATAAACATTCAAAACACCAGTCATTACTAATGAAATGCAGGGCTTTATTTGATTGGCCACTTAAATTAAGTGGACCATAAATTACAAAGTTCACCAAAACAAGAAAATTGTCAGCAATCTCAATTTTAATAAAATTAAACAAAACAAAGTTTCTAAAATAACTGTATGCCCTACCATAAAAGACGTGAATTTGGATGATTTACCATGTAAGACATCTGAATTTGGATGATCTACCATGAAAGACATCTGAATTTGTATGCCCTACCATGAAAAAATTCTACACCAATTTCATTCAGAACCTGAAGCTTTTTAGTGAAAATTACATGTTAATTCCACCATTATTGAAAGAGTAGTGAAAAAAAGATTTTAAAATAGGTGGAATGCTCATGTCAGATGGAAACCATTTTCATTTAGAACCATTTACTGCAATTGTGTCTTTGAAAATTCCATCTTGATCTGACCTGTCCTTTAGGTGCAATAGCCAAGAATTTCAGGATCAGGATTGGATCAGTATCATTTTAATATTAGAACTTTTATAAATTGCAAGAAGGAAAAGGCTTTTATTTTATTCACATAAAGATTCTTTTGGGGAAAAACTAAAAATAATAAGTGCTTTCATGAAAAAGGATGTGAATATAACAAGAGCACTTTTGATTAGACATTATATTAGGTTTTTACATGAAAACAACCATGCTCACATGACTAGCCATTCATGAAAAGTAACCATAACAACAGTTTCAAGATGGCTAGTAAGCATATTGGCTGTCAGGTTTGCATCATGTTTATTTTAAGACCACCTTGAAATCCAATAATAAGATTTGGGAAGAAGTGATTTAACAAGATTTTCAAGATGACCACCATGTTGGAGGTTGGAATGACACCATATTAATTTAATACCAGCCAGATATCCAAAGAAGCTATACAGTGAAAACCCAATTTTGATATGATGATTGATTCAACCACAACAAGATTTCATATTGGTGCTCATCTTTGATGTCAAACTAGCACTATTTTCATTAGGATCAACTAGACATCATTTTGGTGAAAATCCCATGTCAACACAATAACCCATTTTGGAAGGGTAGCAATAATTTTCAACAAGGTCAATAACATAGAAATTAGATCAGCACCATTTTCATTTAAGACAGTCTTCATGTCATTAGATGTAAACCCCATGTCAATATAACCATTTAGAGGAGTTAGAACAACAAGATTTTCAACATGGCAAATATGGCAGTCAGACTGGATGTTTTCATTTAGAACCAATACAATCTCAGAATCAAACATGTATCAAGTTTCATGGCTTTCTTCCCAGCAGCTTATGAACACACAACTTCTAACATATGGCAGAAAATAAATAAAGAATCCAATCCCATGCCTTAACTTCTTTTGTTCTTACAAGCTGGCTGGTGTGGTGGTCATGTTAGATATTCAAGAAATTGGTTCAGACTGTATTTTGGCATCATATCAATGTGGCGAGTTTATATACCTTCCAGTGGAACTTGCAGTAGACTGGCTTATCATCCTTGTTCACCATTTTGAATGTGTGACTGCCATAGCCGTTCATGTGACGATAACCATCTGGGGTGCCACGGTCAGAGAAGAGGAAGGACACCTGGTGGGTGGTTTCTGGACGAAGGGTGATAAAGTCCCAGAACATGTCAGGGTCCTTGATAAAATCAAAGTAAAATTAGGTAATGAATTACAGCATACAATTTGCAGTCTAAATAACTGAAATAGTAATATTTTCAAAATTAGGATGAAAGATTTCTATGGTTTATAAATGTATCATTAGTGACAGAAACAAAAATATAAAATGCTTGGTTTCATAATAGAAAATATATTTACTTAAAATAATTCTAACAAACATGGAAAAATTTAAACTCAGTTTCATCATAGAAGGTGAAAGGATTAAAAAAATGTAATATCTTGTATAACTGATAGGAGATAAAATAATATATATATTGTGCAGTGGTGTAGTGTTAAATGAGAGATTGCAATAAAAACATGAGGTAATACAGCTTACTTAGATGCCAGGGGACATTGTTGATTGCAAGAAATGGGAACACACAAAATAAGTATGGGAATGCCATTCCCATGTGTTTTCATAACACTACACCTTGATTTTATTAAGATAACACTTTTCCACCAAATAACAGACTATAATATTGTGTTCATGACATGGCATAGAGCTTATTACATTGTGCTGGTTTTGGGTTTGGTCTACTGCATCCTTATGGGGTAAGCTTGTTTGATGCTTCGCACAATAATTATGTGAACTCCTCCACTGTAACACAAGAATGGTGAGACCATTTACAATACCCTTTATTTGTACACCACAAGGTTAACATCAGAGATACTGTTCATGTGCTGTTACCGCTGGAACAGTCACAGCAGCCCTTTAAATTTGTCTCCCCTTTTTAACTCTTCTTTGTAAATATTGGTTTCCTATTTTCGTTTGTAATACATCTAGGCAGGAATGTAAACATGCCTTCACAGCTCTTTTTGTTGAATCTGATGCCCACTACAGTGTGAGTAACTTTGCAAATTTTTTAATGATTTGTAGATTTAATTTTCAATATGGATGTTAATTGAAAATGACAATCAGTTCGACATAGGGATGGATAATATTATGCAATGCCACATGGCTTGTGACTGCATATGATCCTCTTAATTTGTGTCAGATTCTTCATAAACATTCTTTTTGTTATCATTTAAGCCCTCTTAGTAACAATTCATGTTAAGCCACAGTAGAGATGTTAAGTGTTCTAGTGAATTCCAAAGTATGGAAGCACATAATGGACATTATTTCATTAGTGAATTCCAAAGTATGGAAGCACATAATGGACATTATTTCATTAGCAAATTCCAAAGTATGGAAGCACATAATGGACATTATTTCATTAGTGAATTTAATAGGATAGAAAGACATAAGGAACTTCTTACTTTCGATATATGTTGATTTTGTTTCAGTGCTACAGATATGTTTCTTTAACTTAATGTAGATGTAGTAATGTCATATTTTGTAATAGCTGTATTTCCATTTATTACAGCTTTTTACCATTATTTGATGAGAGTTCTTGCCTTCTAATTAAAACAGAATTTAAACACAATGTGTTGTATCTTGTATGCTAGCCAGCTCAAGAGTTATGCCAACTGTAATTCTTCATGAGGAAAGGCAGTATAGTTCATCATGAATACACTGTATTTGACAAGATAGCTCTGGGCCTAAAACACACATCAAATGTTTAATGGTGCGATCATTTACAGCATGCTTTAGGTCCAGGGTCTCAAACTCAAACTAACCAGAGGGCCACATAAGGGCATTTTTCAATGGCCCAAGAGCCACACCACCTTTGCTATCTCTCATTACACCTTGAAATGCCAATCATTTTGCTAGCCACAGGATATGGCTGGACAGGTGTTTAAGATCCCTGCTTTAGGTAAACACCTCCAAAAGCAACATTAGATCTGGTTTACAATAATCATGAATACACTGTATGTCACATTAGAACTGTTAGCACATTATTCATGTGAACTGTCCAATGGTAATACAAGAATGCTGAGATCATTTACACCATCCATTATTTTGACACCCCCAAGGTCTAAACATTTGACGCTGTTCATCATGAATATACTGTATGTTACAATATAAATTTGACACTGTTCATCATGAATACACTGTATGTCATAATATAAATTTGACACTGTTCATCATGAATACACTGAATGTCATAACATAAATTTGACACTGTTCATCATGAATACACTGTATGTCATAACATAAATTTGACACTGTTTATCATGAATACACTGTATGTCACAAAATCAATTTAACACTGTTCATCATGAATACACTGTATGTCACAACATCAATTTGACACTGTTCATCATGAATACACTGTATGTCACAACATAAATTTGACACTGTTCATCATGAAGACACTGTATGTCACAACATAAATCTTACCTTTAAATGAGTCTGAGGATTCCTCTTTTGGGTATGGATGAAACTTGGGAACTGGAAAATATTAATAAAATCAAAGTCATTTAGACTTACTTATACAGTGATGTATTAACGTTTTGGGTATAGATGAAATTTGGGAACTGGAAACATTAATAGTGACATTAACTTTTTGGGTATAGAGGAAATTTAGAAATTGGTTTCCAGTTTCATTACTAAATGTTTCGTTGCTAAAATCAAATAACCATTTAGACATGTTTATACAATGACATGTTAACTTTTTGGGTATAGATGATATTTAGTAACTGGTTTCTAGTTTCATTACTAAATGTTTCATTACTACTTAGACTTGCTTACAAGTCAGGATTAACTGAAAATTCAAGTACTGCTGAATAGGGTTCATCTTGCAACTGTAACACACTAACAATTAGACCAATTTATGTAACATACTAACAATTAGACCAATTTATGTAACATACTAGCAATTAGACCAATTTATGTAACATACTAACAATTAGACCAATTTATGTAACATACTAACAATTAGACCAATTTATGTAACATACTAACAATTAGACCAATTTATGTAACATACTAACAATTAGGCCAATTTATGTAACATACTAACAATTAGGCCAATTTATGTAACATACTAACAATTAGGCCAATTTATGTAACATACTAACAATTAGACCAATTTATGTAACATACTAACAATTAGGCCAATTTATGTAACATACTAACAATTAGGCCAATTTATGTAATATACTAACAATTAGACCAATTTATGTAACATACTAACAATTAAGCCAATTTATGTAACATACTAACAATTAGGCCAATTTATGTAACATACTAACAATTAGACCAATTTATGTAACATACTAACAATTAGGCCAATTTATGTAACATACTAACAATTAGACCAATTTATGTAACATACTAACAATTAGACCAATTTATGTAACATACTAACAATTAGGCCAATTTATGTAACATACTAACAATTAGGCCAATTTATGTAACATACTA
Organism: Unio delphinus; assembly: GCA_029339505.1. NCBI lineage: Eukaryota > Metazoa > Mollusca > Bivalvia > Unionida > Unionidae > Unio > Unio delphinus. Next base: position 22,826,299 of record JAQISU010000042.1, read on the forward strand.
ACAATTAGACCAATTTATGTAACATACTAACAATTTGACCAATTTATGTTATACTGGGAACCCTAGATGCTTGCTGTACGTATAGAATACTGTCAATTCATACAGAGTTTTACATTTTCATGCTGCTACTCCCATCCAGAAATGCATTTCTCTGTGTCTATCTGTTTTATTATGGTATTCATTACACTTTTTTCTACTTCTGATTGGATTTTATTTTTTTGAAAATACTAAATTAAATATTAATCACTGCATAGTAAAATGTATGTCAATGTTATTTACTTTGGGTGTTTACTAGTAAGTATATTACTTCCAATTTTTGAACAACTTGAATTTGTATTATATGTTTTGTTTTAGCATATAAACACTGTCTGTGTTTGATGCAATACAAGTTTTGATTTGGCTTGTATTGCCGTTTTCAATATTCAAACACAATTTCAAAGTGATATCTCCTAAGTTATCTTCCAGTTCTATACTCAGTGAACTGTAAGTGATTTTTTGGAGCAATTTTACAACTCTTTTGCACATCTGACCCTAATCCATTGGCTTGAAGTGACTTACATCATTGCTTTGTTTTTCTGGTTGACAATACTTTAATAAAGCAGCAAACTGGATACTTGCTCAGTCAACTGTGGTTGCTAATTTTTAACTACTTGTGATCATGCCACGTAGTTGACACCTGGTAAGTTCTGTTTAATGAGATTTCACAGAGTCACCTTGGCTTGTTTTTTTTTCCAATAATCAACTTGTGTACACTCATGACTAGTCACCCAAAAGAGACAAATCTGATTTACAAAGAGCACCACAACATATATAAAAGACTTTGTGTTTTATTTCTTAATAATGGCTTAATGGATCTTTCAAATCAGTTAGTAAGTTGGTCATAGTAAAATGTTACCATTTACAGTTGAAAAGCAGGAGGGGGATAATATACCCCATCATGCTTATAGGTGTGCATATACAGTAATACTTAACAAGTTATACAATCCAAATCAAAGAAAAAAGTCTATCACTTCAAAAGGTTGGTTTGAAAAGTAAAATCTTTAAATAAAGTGAATTATTTCTATCCATATTTTAGCATTTCTGTGCTTTTAATTAGACCAATTTAAACAAGCTACATAAGGTCCTAGAGGAAACTGTAAACATAAATGCCTTACCAACATTGGATCTCGGATGAAGAAGATGGGAGTGTTATTCCCAACCAAATCCCAGTTACCATCTTCAGTGTAAAATTTGACAGCAAATCCTCGAGGATCTCTAGCTGTGTCAGCTGAGCCGCTCTCACCACCTGGAGGAGATAAGATCTGTTTTCATGGTTCATACTTTATATTGATCAAATGACCTACAATGAAAATTGACTGAGCTTATGAAATAAGACACCAACTGAAAAGTATGGCTTAAAAGCCAAAAATTAAACTATCTGCATACTTTTAAAAAACAATTTAAATTCTTCTGGAAGTTTGAGGCAATTTATTTGAAATATAAAATATGCAAATATGCAACAGATCTAAAGATCTGACATTTGACAGATGTAAGCAGTGAAGCACAGATCTAAATGCTATCTGACATTTGCCAGATGTAAGCAGTGAAGCACAGATCTAAAGATCTGACATTTGCCAGATGTAAGCAGTGAAGCACAGATCTAAATGCTATCTGACATTTGCCAGATGCAAGCAGTGAAGCACAGATCTAAAGATCTGACATTTGCCAGATGTAAGCAGTGAAGCACAGATCTAAATGCTATCTGACATTTGCCAGATGCAAGCAGTGAAGCATAGTCTAAATGCTATCTGACATTTGCCAGATGTAAGCAGTGAAGCATAGTCTAAATGCTATCTGACATTTGCCAGATGTAAGCAGTGAAGCATAGTCTAAATGCTATCTGACATTTGCCAGATGCAAGCAGTGAAGCACAGATCTAAAGATCTGACATTTGCCAGATGTAAGCAGTGAAGCACAGATCTAAATGCTATCTGACATTTGCCAGATGTAAGCAGTGAAGCATAGTCTAAATGCTATCTGACATTTGCCAGATGCAAGCAGTGAAGCATAGTCTAAATGCTATCTGACATTTGCCAGATGTAAGCAGTGAAGCATAGTCTAAATGCTATCTGACATTTGCCAGATGTAAGCAGTGAAGCATAGTCTAAATGCTATCTGACATTTGCCAGATGTAAGCAGTGAAGCACAGTCTAAATGCTATCTGACATTTGCCAGATGTAAGCAGTGAAGCACAGTCTAAATGCTATCTGACATTTGCCAGATGCAAGCAGTGAAGCACAGTCTAAATGCTATCTGACATTTGCCAGATGTAAGCAGTGAAGCACAGTCTAAATCCTATCTGACATTTGCCAGATGTAAGCAGTGAAGCACAGTCTAAATGCTATCTGACATTTGCCAGATGTAAGCAGTGAAGCACAGTCTAAATGCTATCTGACATTTGCCAGATGTAAGCAGTGAAGCACAGTCTAAATGCTATCTGACATTTGCCAGATGCAAGCAGTGAAGCATAGTCTAAATGCTATCTGACATTTGCCAGATGTAAGCAGTGAAGCATAGTCTAAATGCTATCTGACATTTGCCAGATGTAAGCAGTGAAGCATAGTCTAAATGCTATCTGACATTTGCCAGATGTAAGCAGTGAAGCATAGTCTAAATGCTATCTGACATTTGCCAGATGTAAGCAGTGAAGCATAGTCTAAATGCTATCTGACATTTGCCAGATGTAAGCAGTGAAGCATAGTCTAAATGCTATCTGACATTTGCCAGATGTAAGCAGTGAAGCACAGTCTAAATGCTATCTGACATTTGCCAGATGTAAGCAGTGAAGCATAGTCTAAATGCTATCTGACATTTGCCAGATGTAAGCAGTGAAGCACAGTCTAAATGCTATCTGACATTTGCCAGATGCAAGCAGTGAAGCATAGTCTAAATGCTATCTGACATTTGCCAGATGTAAGCAGTGAAGCACAGTCTAAATGCTATCTGACATTTGCCAGATGTAAGCAGTGAAGCACAGTCTAAATGCTATCTGACATTTGCCAGATGTAAGCAGTGAAGCACAGTCTAAATGCTATCTGACATTTGCCAGATGTAAGCAGTGAAGCACAGTCTAAATGCTATCTGACATTTGCCAGATGCAAGCAGTGAAGCATAGTCTAAATGCTATCTGACATTTGCCAGATGTAAGCAGTGAAGCACAGTCTAAATGCTATCTGACATTTGCCAGATGCAAGCAGTGAAGCATAGTCTAAATGCTATCTGACATTTGCCAGATGTAAGCAGTGAAGCATAGTCTAAATGCTATCTGACATTTGCCAGATGTAAGCAGTGAAGCATAGTCTAAATGCTATCTGACATTTGCCAGATGTAAGCAGTGAAGCACAGTCTAAATGCTATCTGACATTTGCCAGATGTAAGCAGTGAAGCACAGTCTAAATGCTATCTGACATTTGCCAGATGTAAGCAGTGAAGCACAGTCTAAATGCTATCTGACATTTGCCAGATGTAAGCAGTGAAGCACAGTCTAAATGCTATCTGACATTTGCCAGATGCAAGCAGTGAAGCATAGTCTAAATGCTATCTGACATTTGCCAGATGGAAGCAGTGAAGCATAGTCTAAATGCTTTCTGACATTTGCCAGATGTAAGCAGTGAAGCATAGTCTAAATGCTATCTGACATTTGCCAGATGTAAGCAGTGAAGCATAGTCTAAATGCTATCTGACATTTGCCAGATGTAAGCAGTGAAGCATAGTCTAAATGCTATCTGACATTTGCCAGATGTAAGCAGTGAAGCATAGTCTAAATGCTATCTGACATTTGCCAGATGTAAGCAGTGAAGCACAGTCTAAATGCTATCTGACATTTGCCAGATGTAAGCAGTGAAGCACAGTCTAAATCCTATCTGACATTTGCCAGATGCAAGCAGTGAAGCACAGTCTAAATCCTATCTGACATTTGCCAGATGTAAGCAGTGAAGCACAGTCTAAATGCTATCTGACATTTGCCAGATGTAAGCAGTGAAGCACAGTCTAAATGCTATCTGACATTTGCCAGATGTAAGCAGTGAAGCACAGTCTAAATGCTATCTGACATTTGCCAGATGCAAGCAGTGAAGCATAGTCTAAATGCTATCTGACATTTGCCAGATGTAAGCAGTGAAGCACAGTCTAAATGCTATCTGACATTTGCCAGATGTAAGCAGTGAAGCATAGTCTAAATGCTATCTGACATTTGCCAGATGTAAGCAGTGAAGCACAGTCTAAATGCTATCTGACATTTGCCAGATGTAAGCAGTGAAGCATAGTCTAAATGCTATCTGAAAGTTTTTTGCTACTTTCCAATAATTTAATAAACTATGTAGGGTCTTTATTTTTGTGCGATCAATAAAAAAAATCCTCATCATTAATTTAAACAATTCCCCATCATACATAACATATTCTCTCATTTTTCTCAGGATTCTCTATACCTAATGTCATCTTACAATGTCATCTTACAAGTGCACTCAGATCATGCTTGTTAATCCGATTTGAAGCACTGACTTTACAAATACTCTGAGTAAATTCTTGGTAATCCAATTTGAAGCACTGACTTTACAAATTCTCTGAGGTCATGCATGGTAATCCAGTTTAAAGCACTCACTTTACAAATACTCTGAGGTCATGCATGGTAATCCAGTTTAAAGCATTCACTTTACAAATACTCAGAGGTCATGCTTGGTAATCATGTTTGATGCACTTACATTACATGTGCTCTGATGTCATTCTGGGTAGTCTAGTTTGAAACATTTACATTACGAGTGCTCTGAGGTCATTCTGGGTAGTCCAGTTTGAAGCATGAACATTACAAGTGCTCTGATGTCATGTTTGGTAGTCTAGTTTGAAACATGTGCAAAGGATCGGAGGTCATGCTTGTTACTCCAGTTTGAAACACATACAATAAAAGTGCTCTGAAGTCATTCTTTTGGTAGTCCAGTTTGAAACATGTACTTTACAATTGCTCTGAGGCCATACTTGGTAGTCGAGTTTGATGCACTTACATTACAGAGTCTATCTATACACATGAAACATGTCTTATATAATGTATCGACATAAAACATATCTTTAATTCACAGTATACACATAAAACATATCTTTTATACACTGTATACAGTTATGAAAGACCACATGTCATGAGAGACCATTATATTTTGGCAGAAGGGGTGGTCTTTCAAGACAGATTCTGTATATTACAAGTAGGTAATTTATCTTTAATTATTTTGTAATATATGGCAAGCACTACTTACCCACAGTTGAAAAACGCACAGCCAAAGGTGTCTTCTTCCCAACACTTTCAAAGGGCTTTGCTTTGCAGTATGAGGTTATGTCATGTGTACACTCAAAGTAACCAAAGGCACCTGAAACCAAGGTCATGAAATGTTTAAATTATTTCATGTTTCTATAATTGTAACTAACATCTTGTTACATTTTCATTCTAACATTTTTATTTCCCTGACTGTAAAAAAAAAGTTTTCAAAATTTGGATCAAGTAATACTGACCTGGAGATCATGAAAGTCAGAGGTCAGGTCTGAAACTAAGTTTCCACCATCAGCAAATCATAAACTAGTGGCATGACAGGCAACTTCATCATGTAAATGTACTCCCAACTGCCTTCCAATACCTCACAAAGGAGATGAGTTTAAAGTAAAACAAACTAACAAAATGCATAATTGTTCTGAAATTAGTGTAAGCAAAATGATTGATCAACATGCATAGATGATAATGATGATGATGATGAGTACAACATGTACAAACTTTCACTGCATTCCACAGTTACTACAGGATTAGCTGTATTCACAAACATTTTGTTATATACATCCATTTGTAAGTTTTCAGCACAATATATGCTATACATGGTGGCCAGTATTAATGGTGGAGGAAGAACCCGGACGACCCCCGGAAAAACCACTAACCCACGAGAAGCTACTGGCAAGCTTGCTCACATAACTACATTTGTCGAATTTTAGACTCGAACATACGCAGACAGAGGTGAGATGGCAGAGGTCCATAACGGACAGCGCTTTAGACCACTCGGCCACTCGGGTCCCCACTCCATTTTTAAGTTTAAAAAATGCATAATTTCTAAAAATCATCGATTCAAACAGATTTTGTCAATATGTACATTTCCACAGTTATCAATAACATCAAATTGACTGGTTCTCTACTGGATGAAAAGAATTTCCATGAATACAAGATAAGGCCATTCCTTTCTTTTTAACTTCTGGGTATTGAAATCATCTCTGATATTCTTCAGGAATACAAAGATTTTCAGACTTTCTGCTGTGGTGGATGTATTGCATGTCACTTTGGCACCAGTTTCATTCAGGACCACCCAGGCATCATAAGAAGTCTTCAGGTGAAAAACCCCATCTTGATGGATGTCATGGCGACTGTATTTGATATCAGTGTGGTATCAGTTTAACTTAGAACCAACTAGACATCATATGAATTATTTTGTATGACCAGCCATTTAAAGACCAAGTGATACCATGGTTTTCATGGTATCCATTGTGGAGGTCATGACAGAAGTCAGATCTGCACAATTTCTTTTCATACCAATAAGATATCATAACATGTTTTTCATGCTGGCTATGACCATTCATTCATGAGAAATAGAGATAAAAAGATTCTCATGATGGGCATATAAAATGTCTGATTTGGCACCATTAGGATCAAAACGACATCACAAGAATTTGTATATACTTTCACCCATTCAGGAGGAGTAGTGATAATACATGTAGTTCTAAGATGGCCATCTAAATATCAAAAATAATCTTTTAATGAAAATCACATGGCAGTATTACCTTTCATTGAGTTATAGCAATAACATGATTTTCAAGATGGCCACCATAGGGGCCATATTGGACATAAGATAAGCACAGTTTACATTTATGTTAAACTAGACACCATATGAAGTCTTTTTGTGAAAACCCCAAGTTGATATGACCATCCATTCATAGCAATACGATTTTTAAACACGCCACTGAGGTAACCAAACTGATTGTTCGAGTGTCACCATTTTCATTTTGGACCAACTAGGCCATAGTCTGAATGTTCGTGTGCAATCTTCCAAATATTTTAGGAGTAACAATAACAAATCTGTATGAATAAATAGATGGATGGACCAGAAGTAGAACTAATAAAAAACATTCTGTCAAACACAGCATTCAACTGCAAGACAAGGGCAATAACTGAATACAGGGATTCATGTACATGTTCAAATGATGACCATGACATGCAAAAAGATACATGAGAGTTCATAGAAGTCTATGAGCCTAGACCTTCACAGGATTCTGTCACATGTTTGGACTAGTTGTACTGACAAGATTGGGCAAAATAGATAATAACTAATTAAAATTGAATAAGAAAGTAATCTTACCTCAGAATGGTGACTAACATTTTCAATAGTTTTCAAAATTGAAGATTATCAAAATAAATGGAAAACAGAAGAACCATATATTTATGACTAAGAACTGTGTTCATGACCGATTTACTAAAATTATGTATTTAAAAAAGATGATAGAAAATCAAAACACTATATCCCCTTTCTGTATTGACAAAGAAAAGGATAATGGAAAAAGGTAACACAGTATGTATTAACATCTAGGATGATGATGGAAAGAGATAACACAGTATCCCCCAATGTATTAACATACAGAGGGATGATGGAAAATGATAACACTATATCTCTCTATCACCTTTATGGGACATAAAACTAATCTAAAAAGGTGGTTGGAATTGTGACAAGAAAATTTCAGTCTTTGCACTATATTGTGGAATCCTCTATTTAACAAACCTTGCAAACTCCACTGACTTGGATCTCTTTGTTATAAGACAATTCCTGACTGATCTAACTCCACTGATTCGATTCACTTGATTTAATCAACTCGGGATAATCTTCAAATAATGTCAAACGACACTGACTTGGATCTCCTTGTCTCAGGACAGTCCCAATATAACAATCTAACTCCAATTACTTGGATCTTCTATTTTAAGGACAGTCCCCATCAACAAATAATCTAACTCCACTGGCTTGGGTCTCCTTGCCTCAGGACAATGCCCAACAAAAAAAATCGAATTCCTCTCACACGAATTACTAATTTCAGCATAATCGCCAAATAATCTCTAACTCCACTAACTTAGATCGACTTGTCTCAGAACAATCCCAACAAATAACGTGACTCTGTTGACAGAGATCTCCTTGTCTTATAACATGGAGACCAATCCCTTGGCAACAAAGAATCTTTTTAAAGTGGCAGAAGCGTTGGTGCTTACCTAGAAGCATGTGCCGCCAAATACACTCAATGTGCTGTACATTAAACGTACCCTTGAATTTACTATCACTGCATTGCATGTCTTGACCAGGAAGAGCACGCTTGCGAGAGGGGCAAGACCGGCATCAATCGTGCACAGGTCATTATGCAGATGGTCAACGGTCGTAATGTCCGAACGGCATTTTGGACACCGGTACTAGTAGATGCTGTATAACTGAACCACGAAAAGCATGACTGTAAAGCGTAGCACTAAAACCAATTGATGCAGTTCATGTTACGTCTGTGCAACCAAACGCAAACTTCAGCTTTAGCGATCGGTCTGGTAGAAAAGTTCCTGCATTAAAGTACCTTGGTACGGTACCTATATGCGCCAGGAAAGCTGTTAAACCAGACAGCACCGTGCAACCGGCTCTGTGGGGTCTATAAAGGTCTGCAAGGAAGAGGGTGTATTTGCAGAGACCGGCATGCCCGTCTTATATTATCCGCTTAGCACCACAGTGGCTCGTTATAAAGCAAATTAGGAGTATCCGTCCATAAATCATGGTCTAAACTGTAACAATATATGTTATATTGTTACAGGTTAGACCCTGATTCATGGACGGATACTAGTACTCTTAATTTGTTTTTGTAACGAGCTCCTGTGGTTTACCTCGCATTGTCCTTCGAGTAATCTTTGGCGCTGTCCAGGTTATCGATCAAGCTGAACTGCTGAAACTTATTTTGGCTCGTAGTCACAGGGCATTTCGACGTTGCAGACGTATATGGTTGGGGTCCAGCACTTAATAAAGGCCGTATATATCTAAAGCCACTGGGTTTGCATTTCCGTAGTTATGCCTGACAATGTCAATAAGAAGCTCAGGCCTTGTTTTAAGCGTAATTGTAACCACCTATCTGCCTCAAAGCACTTCTGTCCTCGCCAATTCGAACTTCTCCCCAACGGTCCATTCATCCGTGTTCCGCTATGTAGCCTTCCAAGATGTTGATGTCTCCGAACTAAACTGGATCATCCTCCTCGATACGAATGGTCTGTTGGCCCCAAAGTTTTGGTTGGCTTCGGGACTATGTCTTTATGAATAGAAGCAATATGTGACGCAACACCGTTAAGGTCAAGTACATTAACGAGTTTATCTGGCTCCATAGCGCTCAGGCGGTAAAATTACTTCACCGCTTCCTGTCTCTGCTGCACGGGCCGCTTACTCTATTGTTTCAAGTCTTGAAAAATCTGCAAGTGCCGGCCTCCAGACAGTCAAGTCGTTCCCGAAGCTGTTGTAATACTTCGTGCTTTGAGTAAGATGGGGGGGGGGGGGAGGGGATCCACCCGAGTCTCAAACGCTTATTGACAGTGCCCACTGTGAGGTATACACTGTTTAATGGTTCCTTTAATAGATGAAAGTATACGCTATGCAACGCGTTTTACCAATGCCATGTACAATTAATTGCAGAGACCAATACCTCATCACCAGCTCATACTGCGCCCTGTATTTTTTTTTTCATGTGCTGCACGTAGATCCTTACCTTGTTGCTGCCATGCCTCTGCACGGGTCTCATTTCCGCACAACAGGGCAATGGTAACGCATAGCTTTTTCTCTGCCTTTACCGGAACACTTTGAAATACTCTGTGGCGTACGGCACCCCACAATGATCGATTCTTCCGAGTAGCAGCCACTCGCCACACCTAATATATACAGCACAATTTTTTCCCCAATAGTTTATGGTGCCAGTTTTGGGCTCGCCAAATTAAAAGAGAAACCGTCACGTGGGGATTTAGACTGATGCCACATCGTCGTGAGGAGTCCTTTCTGAAAAACGCACTAAAAACGTCACACCTCACGGCTAATTAGTCTTTTCGATTACCGTACTGGGAAGCCATTTTCTGTCACATCATTGTTCAGCATTGTAAACAGGACATTCGCGAAGTGATTTAAGGTTAGTCATCGATTCTTCGACATAAGCATATGCCACCCTGTTAAAGTTTCGAATATATAGTTTACCATATATCTGTCCGGATCATGCCAATGATGCCACTTTCTGAATTGCGTTCTACACTTTTACAATTGCTCAAGCTGACATTACTTTAATTTGTATACCTGCCTTAATAAATTCAAGGTATCTTTGACTTACTCAAAATGTACACAGGTATATGTTATAGGTGGGAGTGCAACATGACAAGACCCTGACCTACCTATTGCCTTGCTATGATAGCCCTTGCTATGATAGCCCTATAACGTATATCTTCTGTACTGATAATGGTATCTCTTTGATATGAAGGTCCGTCATGTGCTTGTATATTCATGAACGAAAAAAGGTCTAGAGTTTTAAAAAAAACACACTGATTAAAACTTTTTTTTACATCACTATTATCTATACTTTCTTTAAATTAGAATATTGTGAATATCCCTTGCATTTATTTGACGTGCTGAATGTCCTTTAGTCACCCGACATGCTAAATGTCACTTAGTCACCCGACATACTGAATGTCCTTTAGTCACCCGACATACTGAATGTCTCTTAGTCACCCGAAATGCTGAATGTCACTTAGTCACCTGACATGCTAAATGTTACTTAAGTCACCCAACATGCTGAATATGTCTTAGTCACTTGACATGCCGAATGTCCCTTAATCATTTAACATTCATTGACATGCTTAATATCCCTAACATTCATTGACATGCTGAATATCCCTAACATTCATTGACATGCTGAATATCCCTAACATTCATTGACATGCTGAATATCCCTAACATTCATTGACATGCTGAATATCCCTAACATTCATTGACATGCTGAATATCCCTAACATTCATTGACATGCTGAATATCCCTAACATTCATTGACATGCTGAATATCCTTAACATTCATTGACATGCTGAATATCCCTTACATTCATTGACATGCTGAATATCCCTTACATTCATTGATATGCTGAATATCCCTTACATTTACTATCATGCTGAATATCCGTAAGATTTATTTGCTTTAAAATAATTCAAATTCAACATATATGTACGGTCATCAGTGCATTACGTACAATTGGAAACATCGTGCATTAAGAAACGGGGTGGAGTGGGTGGGTGGGGGGAATACTCCCCCACAAAGGGTACAGGTTACAGCAGATATTAGTCAGTTTGACCAATCTATGCAAATACATCGTCTGCTACCAGCACTTAGGTCATACAAAAAAATGCAGGACACTGATTCCGTACAAGCACATACTTGTATGTTTTAATTCGGTACTTTGTTATTATCAACAAGCAATAGTAATTTTGCATAAAAACTATTCAGCGTTACAATTACCAAATGATTAACACACAAGATATCTACGTTTTATGAACATTGCATTATCAAGAATGGTGAAGTCGCGATTGAGAACGCAAAAATGTTTCCTTTTTACTCGTGAAATATTTTCTTATTATGTACTTGTATCCCATAATTTCGGCTTGCAAACAATACTCATCAATGCCCACTTTCTCCATCTTTGCCAAACACGATTAGGAGTGTAATGAATCACTAATTAAACAGTATTATTACTATATTATAATCAAGAACTATAGTTTTAGTACTATACAATACTCAAGAACTATAGTTTTAGTACTATACAATACTCAAGAACTATAGTTTTAGTACTATACAATAATCAAGAACTATAGTTTTAGTACCATACAATAATCAAGAACTATAATTTTAGTACTATATAATGATTAATAAATTGTGCTTAAAATGTGTACCGTTTGTCGTCGAGTGTAGCAGAGATACACATATGTTGGAACAGACACCTATAATGTCGAATAGCAACATAGCAAGTGAGCTAAAGTCACTGACAGCTACGTAATTCATTTGAAAAAATTATTTATTTTAAAAAGTTAATGCTTGAAGACTATTGGTGAGAGTTTGTTTTAAGGCATTTCTTGATAGCGTCTCCTCGTTGATTACATAAATGTATACTATAGACGGTCCACAGTCTTGATTTATTTTAAGATCCGTTCATCCTGAGTTTAAAATATTTCACCCACTCATACGATTCAATATTTCATTATGAAACACATAATGAAAATAAGATGATTACCGTCTATTTCAATTAGAAGTCTGATCCAACTGTAAAGATAAAAAAAATTGACATCGAACCGGATTGTGCACATTACAGACCGACCACGCAATCGTATTCCAAACTTTCAAGTCGATACCGTATTACACGACTCGTGAAATCATTACAGTTTGCACACACATTTAAATACACGATACGCAAAAGTGTTTCCACCCATAAAAGCAGGGACCGTTGGATGTGGACTGAGAGCTTCTAGCTCAGGATGTGAATTAAAATTCTGAAACAACTTTGACCATCAAAACCGTTTTTAATCATACGCCCAGGTCTGAACTCTCCGTCTTCAATGGTGTACCGTGTAGCATTACGAAATTATACAGGCATGTATATATTCCAAGTAGTTACGAGACTAAAAAAAAATGATGTCTAAATAAAAGATGTTAATAACTTGCTCTGATTTTCAAACTCTCAAATTATTTATTTTTTAAAATTATGTTTTACTTTTGAGTCATTTCTTGACGACAGAAAAGTCTTTTCAGTCGGCCAAATTTTGTTGGCGGTGGGGCTATCTCAGGGACGTCATTTCAACTTTTTCGGGGGTGGGGTGGGGGACAAACTTGACGGGCTTAATAATTTTCGAATATTGGATACAGCAATTTTACAGCATATGCAAATTCATGAAAATTCCCCAAATGAGCTATCCCGTTTCATTGATCTGCATGATAATTGAAAAAATGCAATGTCATTAAATATTTACTGAAATTTCAACCTTAATAAAGTGATAATTGAATGTCCTCACCAGCTCCCTTCGCGTGGACGACTCTCTCAGGGATCCTTTCTCTGTTAAAATGAGCCATCTCATCCGTGAAGACGAAGTCCTGCATCAGGACTGGGCCCCTGGGTCCAACGGTCATCGTGGCCGTCTTCGTTCCCACTGGGGCCCCAGTACCTGTAGTCAGCACATCAGGCTTCTATAATTAGAACATTATTTTTCCCTTCTTGTAGATGCTGTTACTGGGAGATTGCATATGTATGTATGTATGTATGTATGTATGTATGTATGTGTGTGTGTGTGTGTGTGTGTGTGTGTGTGTAACACAGAAAAACCATCATCAATTAACCACCCATATTAAAGGGTTATTTTAATAGAACCATTACAAATAGAATCGTATTTTTCACTTTGTAATGCTGTATTTTCATCAGAGTGTACATATTTAGCTCTTTATTTCTAGTTTTAGGAAGTTGTTCTGTTTTCTCTTAGCTTTCTTTTTGTGTGTCTATTTGGATTTTTTTGGGTAAGACGTTCCCCCCCCCCACAAGAGTTTGAAAGCTACAAACATTTAGAAACTGTGTGTGTGTGTGTGTGTGTGTGTGTGTGTGTGTGTGTTTCCAATACCGGTGATTCAAATGTATACGGATGTGTTGCGTGACACAATTGTATACTTGAGATCACACACACAAACACGCACACACGCACACACACACACACACCCGTTGCGTCAGTATCAGCACAGATTGTTGTTCTTTCTTTCGGGGGAGAATCATGCTGAATTGTTGGACTAATCATGGACTGGTTATACCTACACAAAATTTTCTTTGCTTCATACTTCAAAAGCAGTTATAAGAAAGCGTTGGCCGAATACGAGACTCGAACCTACGCAGACAGAGGTGAGATGGCAGTGATCCCTAACGGAGAGCGTTTTGGACCACTGTGCCACTCGGGCCCCTGTCTGGGCTCAAACGTAACTGTCTATACTTGAAATGTCACGTACCATTTTGGAAAGAGGGAAATGGTTAGAAAAATGAAATTTCATCATTTTTTTGGGTAAGACGTTTTTCTTCCAACAAGAGTTTGAAAGCTACAAACATTTAGAAACTCTGTGTGTGTGTGTGTGTGTGTGTGTGTGTGTGTTTCCAATACCGGTGGTTCAAATGTATACGGATGTGTTGCGGGACACAATTGTATACTTGAGATCACACACACACACACACACACACACACACACACACACACACCCGTTGCGTCAGTATCAGCACAGATTGTTGTTCTTTCTTTCGGGGGAGAATCATGCTGAATTGTCGGACTAATCATGGACTGGTTATACCTACACAAACTTTTCTTCGGTTCATACTTCAAAAGCAGTTATAAGAAAGCGTTGAAATATAAATTTATAATGACAGCTAATATAGGATATTCAGGTATGGAATATTTATTTACAAATAGGAAAATATAAACCTCCGTAAATCAGATTGACATACGCAAGATCTAAATATGTTGGATTCATTTTCTGTGCATTTCCGAAATTTAAACATTCCTTTTGCTGAAATCGTAAGGGCTGATGTTGTTGTAACATTTAACGCCATTTTTCAGGACAAGATATGCTATACATGGCGGCCAGTATTAATGTTGGAGGAAGAATCCGTAAAAATCCCTAGAAAGAACAACCGACACACGAGAAGCAACTGGCAAGCTTTCCCACATACACACATTGGCCGAATACGAAACTCGAACCTACGCAGACAGAGGTGAGATGACAGTGATCCGTAACGGAGAGCATTTTGGACCACTGTGCCACTTGGGGCCCTGTCTGGGCTCAAACGTAACTGTCTATACTTGAAATACCACGTACCATTTTGGAAAGAGGGGGTTGGTTAGAAAAATGAAATTTCATCATACTATTTTTTGGGGGGTGGGGTGTTTTTTTGTTGCTACTGTGTTTAAACTGACCAATACTGTAGTCCTGTCTGATTTAAAAATGAGCATATATATATAGAATAATTTTTTTATTACCAAATTTCAAAATTAGTGCATAGACACTCTCTGTCAGAATCTTGTAAAACATTTTTTAAAAACCGTATTGATTTAAAAACTCACCGCTTGAGCATTCTTGAAGTCGTTTAACTGGTTAGATGCCTTGTCTCTGTTGGCCATTGTGTATTATGGAGACGACGGACTTTACCTGACAGAGGACGGAGATGGTGATTTTTAGATGCTAACTGGATCACACGAGTCTGAGAGTGTTTTCCAAATTCTAAATAAATCACACGCCCCATGTGCAAAGTCCGAATCAAAGTTACCCAAAACCTTGACCGTGATGTAATCTGTGTTTAATTGGCCCTTTATTGCAAGCCACTGGGGCCATACTGGAACAAATTAAATAATAAGATAACACTCAAAATATCAGTAGTCCAAACATTTTCATTGCTGTTTAAATAAAAGTATCCCCTATGCCAGAGGCGTAGCGATGATATTTTGCGCCCGGGGACGAACTATAAAAGTGGCGTCCCAGTGATCTTGTGACCGATTTATTACCCTTGTTTACTTATTATAATGTAACGTTGCAAGTCTCATTTTGGCGCCCCTGTACCTTGGCGCCCGGGGACATATGTACCTCCTGCCCCCCCCCCCCCCCTAGCTACGCCTCTGCCCTATGCCAAGGGTCTCAAACAAGCGGCCAACCGTATCCTGTGACACGCAAATTGATTGGCGTCACAAGGTGTCATAAGATATATTACAAAGTTGGTGTGGCCCTTAGGCCAATGAAAATGTCCTCATGCGGCCCTAATTGTGGTTTGAGTTTGAGACACCTAGCAAAACACTTATGGGTTCGACAGCCATGACCTGGTAACGAATCGTCATCTTGTGACAGCATTGCGTGAAGTTTAAGAGAGTCTGCCTGAAGATATTTTTCAGTTACATTGTATCTGTAAGTCACGTATTCGAAATGACCATAACGCGCAATGAAAGTCTCCACTTCACATAATCGAATTACATGGCAAGACAACTGGGTAATGTCTATAAAGTGTTGTTGCTGTAGCGTTTAACGCCATTTTTTTTTTAGCACAGGATAGGCTATACACAGTGGCCAGTATTAATGGTGGAGGCAGGGCTCTGGAAAGAACCACCCACCCACGAGAAACTCCTGGCAGGCTTTCTCACATACCCACATTGGCCGAATCTGAGACTCGAACCCACACAGACAGATGTGAGATGGAGTGATCCGTAACGGAGAGCGCTTTAGACCACTCAGCCACTCGGGGCCCCGCTGTAAATTGCAAAACGTTATTCGTTCTGGAAGATCGGATACGTGATTTCTAGCGAGCCAGTTTAAAGAGTCGTTTGTTGTACATTATGAATACGCGTTTCTCAGCTCTGGAATACGCGGAATTTAGACTGCAAATAGAAGAGTTCGTATTAATAATATAATCTCTCACTAAATCTCATATTCGAGGCTCGAGAACGCGTTTTTAAGTCTCAAAAGCGCGAATCACTGCCTTTTAAATATGCCACCATTAGATACATTATGAAAACTATTTACCTGATTGGCTGTTTGGAGGTCGCGTATTCAAGCTTCGAGAACCACTGTTTATGTTGTACCGAATATACGATTCAATCGACCGTTTGAACTAGTTCGCTTGAAATCGCGTATTCAAGCTTTGAATACACGCATTCGAGCATCGAGAACAGGAAATGTTTTCACTACATGACCCTTTTGACTTCCTATGTAGTTCGATTACGCGAAGTGGAAGTTACAGCTGGAGACTGGAGAGGTCGCTTTGTGCATTAGAGATCAAGTGTTTGAAAAAGTATTCTATAGTTCGCTTAACAGTGCCCAGATATCGCAAAGCGTTTACACGTTATAGCGTTAATGGCTTGTCATAGTTCCCAGTCTCCGGTAAACAAGATAAGTGGTCCACACACATGTAGAGCGCGTCCTCGATCCTGGATGTACCGGGTTATTGGCGATAATAGCTGTTGACACTATTTCATTATCGTTATCGTTATTTTGTAAGTTATGTAATTTACAAACACTGGACAATGCCAGCAAATACTAGCGGACCAGTAATCTTCAAATTTCTGTTATTTTTCTTGACGATTTTGTACACAAGTATTTTTTTTTTACAATAATTATAAAGTACTAGATTCCAGCATTTAAAATAAATGAATTTGTCTCTTATTTCAGAACATACACATCTGAAATGTCAAGGAACCAACTATTCTGCAGCGATTCCCCAAAATCCATAGGTTAATTGCTTCGAGTTGTGGAACAAGAAGCAGCAGAGAGGGTGAATCCTACAACATTTTTAGTATATTTTTGATTATACCCTCCAAATAACACTAGACCCTTCTCGCGAAATAACTAGAAAAAAAAATGACAGTGATTGTTGTCTGAAAACATGGGATTCGCAGGTGATGTTGTATTCGCGTTTTCGTTGATGAATCATAAAATGTCGCAACGTCGTTGTCACTCACCCTCTCTGCTGCTGGAACTTTCAGTTCTGGGTTAACCGAATATTTGATCAAGTCCTTACTACGACGAAAATCCCCTTAGGATTTCACAAACAGACTAATTTGTAAAACCTCCTCTTGTAAATCAATCAGATTATTAGACTGGTCAGTGAGTTTGAAATTAATTCTGGTTAATGAATTATTATGACATCGCATATAGACTGGATTCACCGGGGACTCAATTATTAAAAACCCTAGAGGAGCTATTGGTGCAAATGAATACAAAATATATCCCTGCTGAGCTTGATTTGATCGTTCTAAATTTATTTGATAGCTTCCTTCGATCACATCGCATACTAAATTGAGCGCAATCACCGTTGAAATATTCACATTGAACGGAGCAATATGCCTACCACCACCATCTGGGTCATTATTATGTTTGAGGATTTTTATTTCCTGTGATGTTGTTTTTTTCCACGTATCATGAATTATTTTAAAACCAATATCGATGGCATCACTGAGAGATTTTTGTAGTTCTAAGATATTATACCCTGGTAGTTTGAACGCATGAATATCTTCTACGCGTATATTATACTTCGTTGCAAATTCTGTTCTCGTTATAGGATTACTGTCACCTAATACCACTTGAATGATTTGCAAATGAAATGTTTCCATGTCATTGATGATTTTGTTGCCTGTTTCTACGACGCTGATAAATTCATCTCGGGTGAGAGAACCGGATTTAAGAGATATTAACAACAATGAAAAATCATTATTCATCGCTGTGAAGTTTTCAGTGATTTTCTCTTGTCGAGTTGTGTGATATATTGGGTTGTTGAATTTTTTCACTGCAGTGAAAACTATCAATTCGTTGTATCTTTTATAGCTTTTTACTGGATTATCAGATTTTATCCTGTCTGTGATATAATCGGTTTTTTGTGGTTCTGGTAAATCAACGGTTTTTCCCCCGGGTGGTAATTCAGGCCATCCTAGTACGGTTCTAATAGAACTCTGATAAATATCTACGACGTATCCTTCTGTGCTTATTTCAATGGCAGATGATAGTGTTGGCTCATGAACTGTTATAGCTATTTTTGACTCTACTCCAGTAATCGATTTTATTCTACGCGCGAATTCATTATTGATTTGTTCGATTTGGTATGATCCGGTTGGTATGGAAACAACATTCCAGTCTGGGGTACCGTCGGGTTTATTCTTATTTGCAAATACCAGTGAATTATTGGGTTGTTGACCACCAAATGATTTTGACCTAATATTTTGCCAACTGTGATACACTCGTAATTTCGCTAGCGCTATCTCCTTCACTGGGACCGGAGAGGGGAAATTCACACTGAATTCTGGATTCGTTGAGGTTATTGAGATCATGCTTGTTTGTACTGGGTTCGTGTTCTCCACTATTTGTTGAAGTAATTCCATCTGTGTTGTCATTGTTATTATACTCATGTTGTATTTCTAATTTTGACATCGCATAATCATATATATCTACCATCGCTGAAAACTCACTCTCTGATATAATTGTATCATCGAGCGATGACGATATCAATGAGGATAATTGCGAGTATGCAGTAGACACAACATGAAATTGAATTATGTAGTCTTGTAGTTTCCGTTGGCTGCATGAGGATATTTTTTTTGTGATTATTGAAATTATTCCAGCGATTGTTGTTGCCGCAGAAATGCAAATTGGAACAGCTATCGGAGCCATCATTGTCACTGAAAACAGTATAATACCAGCTCCGGTGATTACACCACTCACAGCGTACACAGTAACATCAATTGCGGTAATTCTCCTGCGGTATTTTTTAATTTTCATTGCATACTCCTCAGACAAGGTTTTGAGTTTAGTTTGATACTCTCTGACCTGATCATAGCGATATTGCGATGATGAAATCATTTTTATTTTAAATACGCTATCGTTTTCAATTACGATTTACTTAAATCCGCTACGAATTCCACATACCATGTTGTTGCACTCATAACCAAATTTTTATCAGTGGATGCTATCATGAATTGTTCGGTTGTATCCTTATCAATGATTGTTGATATCGTATTGTCGACACCATATGCACTCGACGATAATATATTAAATTGAGTCGTTGTCACTAGTGTTAATCGACAAATACCCTTAACGGTTGCAGTGATGTCTAATTTGTTGTTTGCAGGTGTCCACACAAATGATCCGTGTTGGACTGTGTATACTACGTTGTTAGTTTTCTCATGAGGAATTTTTGTTTTTTCAATGACTGTTATCATCCTCGAAAAATCACCTTTGACGGCTTCGATGAAGTTTTTCGTCTCATCGATGGATTTTTTAATATCAGGGAGTTTTAGTTCAATTTTATCGAATGTAGTTCCAATAAATTTATCAATGATATTTCTACGAAATGCGGTAAACTGTTTTATGTGTTCTTCGGTTTTAGATTGAAGTGTTGCTAGTTCTAACGCAGAATCGTTGAGAGTTTTAAATCGATCTGTAATCGTCGAAAAAAGTACACCCGGTTTGAGTTTACCCTGATCGGAAAATAACGCGATAGTATCCTCGATTGCATTTTGTTGTTTAACCAAAATATCATCCAGAGAAATATTACTGGTTTTCAATTTACCCTGATCGGAAAATAACGCAACGGTGTTCTCGATTGCGTTTTGTTGTTTAACCAAAATATCATCCAGAGAAATATTACTGGTTTTCAATTTACCCTGATCGGAAAATAACGCAACGGTGTTCTCGATTGCGTTTTGTTGTTTAACTAAAATATCATCCAGAGAAATATTACTAGATTTCAATTTACCCTGTTTGTCTTGAAATACAACTATTCCATTCGGGTCAACATTTGTTAAGTTCAACGTCTCAGCGATTTCATCTTTAATTTTTTTTTTTATATCCTTGATAGAATCAGGAGTTGCAGTGTCATCGGGTTTGGGTTTCAGAGGTCTCCCCCAAATATCAATCATGTTATTGTAAAACTCTTTCTCTCTCTAAAAAGCGATTGCTGGTGTAGTCATTTACGACAATGTGTGGTGATTTTCTAGATGCTGAAATAGCGTCAAGGACATTTAATACTTCACTGCCGCATATTGGTGGGTCATTGATTTGTTGTGTTGGTAGCGTAGAATACCAAGTCTTCATTGGAAGGGTTTTTATATAACGCATAAACTCTTTTGGTAGGGCTAATCCATATGAATCAAAATAGACAATCCCACGTAGATCAATAGCGTATGCAACCCAGTGAGTTCCAGGTTCGGTGCTGTTATCGAGATTAATAATACCTGTTTCAGTTTTGTTTGGTTGATGTGGTAATTGATCTTTCATAAAAACACCTCTGAAATTTTTAATCACTAGTTTTTTAGCCGCATCCATTAAATCAAAATTGGACATGGGAACCATCGAAGATTTCTGAATTAATAAACCGTTCCTGGTAGTCTCAGGCCTGATCCGTGAACGGATCTCCCGCTGTACCATGAATACGGGGTTCCTGGTAGTCTTAGACCTTTTCCGCTGTACCATGAATACGGGGTTCCTGGTAGTCTTAGACCCAATCCTTGAACGGATCGTCTCTTTTTTTTATATCCCTTCCCAGTTGCCTTCTTTAGTGCCATTCCTGCTGCAGTACCAACGGCTCCTAACGCCGCTGCTTTAGCCACTGCTGGGGCTGCTGCTGCAATCAATGCTGGTATTGCAGCTAACAATGGAAATATACCACCCGTTTTCATCATATTTTTAATAGCAGCCGCAGAGAGAGTAATCTGAACACCTTTTTTGGCTGCAAGTGCATCATTGAAATGTTTTATTTGACGAGTTGTCAGCGATAATTTATTTTCACCACCAGTCATTTGATTAGGTTTCAACGTGATTGTGGTTCCACATTTTTTAGCCGATTCTGATTGCAATTTTTTGATTTGACCAGGTGTTAACGCAATACTAATAACACTATATGACATTATACATAATAGATTGATTCTAATTCAATGAAAAATCGAGAAAATCAATCAAAGATTTTCTACTGGGGCATCTACCACTCTCATTCGTCCACCAACACCTTCAAGTAATATTGATTTATCACTGAGAATGACAGCAACCGCTCTATAATTCGGGATAAGGATAGGAGGTACCCCACCAACTGGTGGACCAGTCGGACGGTTTACACGGGCTCTGAAGTGTATATCAACGACAGATTGTCTCATCAAATCAAGATGTTCCAATGAAAAGTAATAAATCGGATAGAGGCTTTTAAAATCCAATTGTGATATTTGCAAACCGGTATCCACATTTTGATCACGTGCCATAAATGACAACAGGTTATGATAGACACGTGCAATATGATTCTGACCGTAATCAAGTTGTATATCCTCGGATGGTTCCTGCTGTCCGTTTCTTCTCAGCGAGACTTCATTAACACCTAACTGATCAAATATCATATGACTTCGTTCTTGATTACCAACTCGCGCAGCATTCTGTAACGCAATAAATATATGACGTGGAGCTGAAACCCCTTGTTTCGATGCCAGGTGCCATGTGAATGTACCATCAACATTACCCAGTTTAATATCCGTAGTCACTGATAACCAACTCAACAATGATTTTCCCCCCTGATCCATAAATGATAGCAGTCGCTGTTCGTCTGTGATTGATGGAGTTAACACTGGCATCCATAATGATAGTTTTGTTAAAATAACTTTACCGTCAGCAACCCCAGCATTACGCCAGATTGCATCATCATCAGTACCCCTTCGTACAAGTGCTACTGTATGCTTCGCTCCATAAATAACTTTTCGGACGTTTCTACAGAATCCGAAAATATGATGCAGTGGAATCGCACATGAAAATCGTCGACGCTGCCCATGCAACGTTGCTACGCGTGTTGCAAATCCTAAATTGAGATTACCATTAACGCCTCCGAGAATATCAAACGCAGCTCCGGGTCTAGTTCGACGTTCTGGATTAGCTGCTTCTTGTTGATTGCCTTCTGCAGTACCTTGTGCTGTTAACACTTTAATGAATTGAAGGTGATCAGCGTTATCAGTAGTATCCTTTGCAAACATCATAGACGGACCCGCTGATCTTGTATAATCATCAGAATATCTCGCTAACCCTATGATTGTTGTGGCCACATCAACTTCACGGTCAATGGATTCAATTTCTTTTCCATCAATGAGATATCTAGCGCTTTCAAATAACGCCATTATGCCGTTATTAACAAAACCAACTCGGACATTTGCGTTATAGTCATATGGGGTATCAGCTGCAACATTTGTTACAAGTTCTCCTTCTACTTCAATAAATGCCTCACACGGTAGAAAATATTTACTGGTATCATGAACTTGAAGTTCAATTCGCGATCGGAGATCTGGTTGTACTGCGTGATAAGAATAAAATTGAAAATCGCGTACAGAATCATTCTTGCCAACTGGGGCATCCATATCAAATGCTGGATCAGGTGACCTTTTGAACATTTTATTCTATTTATCAGAGTCTAAATCGTGATTTTCATCGTGAAAAACGCTAGCGTGAAAATCCGTAGGATTTCATCGACGTAGTTTTTTAAAGCCACTTCCCGCTATCATATTTGCAATATTGCTTTGGTCCCCTTGATTTACCATCGACGCTAGTTTTTCATCTACAGCGTTATTTATTATTTTACTAACACTTGCAGGCATTTCTGCTGTAGACGGTAACGGTTTCTTTTTTCGCCTCACTAATGATGTTATTTTATCCTTCGCAGTTGAAAACGCTTTCCCGGCAAGATCTCCAACAGCACCAATACCCTTATCACGAATAACATCAATGGCTTTCATTGATAATTGTTTAGCTAACGGCATCACTTTTGGGGCCATTCTTGAAAAGAATCCTAAAATGGTATTGCCGAGGCCATCTCCATAGTATGCTTTATAAACTGGAAACCGTGAATTAACTACATAGACGAGGGTTGGTTTATCATGATTGTAATGGATGATCATTATTATAAAAACAATAGTGTTTTCAATTGTTATTTAATCACTATGATACCCATTTGCTAACTCGTCAATGAAATCTCGATATGTTTTGATATCCATGATACCGCCGGCAAATAACCGTCTACAGATATCAGCTGCTTCATTAATTATTTCTGGAGAGTTATTTCCAGCTCGGAATCCTCCTACAAGAACATCTAATCGTGATATATCATTGATAACACTATCAGGACAAGTGTTTCCAATTCTTGGATTTTGCAGTCCACTTCCGCTATAACCAGCTGCTTCATCTAGTTTTTCTAAATTCGTTTCTTGTAAATAATCATCATTAGGGTCTTCTTGTTTTTTTTGTCTCCGTGTTGGTGTTTGACGTCGTTCTTCTAAATCATCATCATCATCAGGTGGTAGTTGTTGTTTTTTTTTGTCTTCTTGTTTGTCTACGTGTTGGTGTTTGACGTTTTAGTTCTTGCCGTTCTTCTATTTCTCGTTGTCGCTCTTCTATTTGTTCTCTTTTATAATTACTAATTCCCCTTTTAAATTCCTTGTATCCTATCTCATCCTTATTCAAACGACCAATCCCTTTATTTAGTTTATACAAATAATCGAACCAATCATTACTTGATATTCTATCATTTTTATACTCGCCCTTGAAAAAATCTTTTTTTGAATTATAGCTTTGAGCAGCAAAATTACCAAAGGCTTGATAATCCTTTGATTTCAATAACTTAGGTTTTTTTATTAATATTTTAGCATGATCAGTAAATTTATTCAACAGAGAAACAGTCGTTTTTTTCGGATCAGTTTTTTCAGTTTGTTCAGTTTTCGCTGCTAGTTTTTCAAGTTCACCAATAACAGATTTTCCCGTCTCGGGACCATCTCCCAGTAAAGCACGCTCTACCCCTTTCGTTGCTGTGGTTACTGGTTTAAACAACTCTTCAGACCCCAGAGCAAAATCAGTTTGTAAACTCTGTCGTTGTTGCAGTTTATTTCTTACAGAGTCACGAATTGGTATAAATTTCTTAATTGCATCAAGTCGTTCACGAGCCAATCGGGTTGTTAATGCTTCATTGACCATTATTTGAAATCGCAAACAATTTTTCCCATCGATGATTCCATCCTTAACGGTCCAATTTTTTATTGCTGTGAAATATTTTTATTTTTTATCCATTGATTTTGCCTGTTTTTGACAGTTTTGGTGGTTTTCAGTTGAAAATCTCAAAGAGATTTTACAGTCAAGTAGTCGATTTTACATGGGATTTTCCATAAGGAAAAGCTGTTAAAACTCATTTTTGATGATTTTTAGCCATTTTTCATCAATTTTTGCCTGTTTTCGTCATTTTTCATCGATTTTCATCAAAAAACCTCGTAGGGTCAAGTAGTCGATTTTACATGGGATTTTCCATAGGGAAAAGTTCTTAAAAGAACTTTCAAAGCTGTTAGGATTCTATTTTATTTTCGCAGCGTGAAATATTTTCACTGATTCAATCAAAAAATGACAAAAAAATGAAAATCTCAAGGAGATTTTACTGTCTGACAAAATCTTTTGAGGGCCGGTCAATCAAAATAGTTCATTTTCTTGAATTAACGCTCGTAAGTTTCTAATTTTAGAATTAACTTCCTTTTTCAATTCATATTCGTTACTCAATTCTTTTCGTATTCCTTCCACGATAGTATATAACGGAACAAACACATCTACTTCACTGGAAAATGCAAGAGAGTCTCGAATAGAATTTTGAATTTTTTTGATGAGTGCATATTTCTTTGGTAACATATACTTGTTAGTGCTAACTCCGTATTCTATATCATGAAAATCCGACTTGATTTGATCAGGATTTAACCCATCTGACAATTTAATATTCTGATTTTTCAATTTTGCAATTTCAACTATGATGCTATTCATATTTTCAGAATTCATATATGATAATACATATTTCTAATTCATTTTTCAAAAATAAATGAGCCGTTAATATTTTCAAAATTCAGTCTGTATATATAAATATCGTTTTTAAAAATTCAGTCTGTATATATAAATATCTTTTTTAAAATTAATTCTGTATATATAAATATCTTTTTTAAAAATTCAGTCTGTATATATAAATATCTTTTTTAAAATTCAGTCTGTATATATAAATATCTTTTTTAAAATTAATTCTGTATATATAAATATCTTTTTTAAAATTAATTCTGTATATATAACTATATTTTTTAAAATTAATTCTGTATATATAAATATATTTTTTAAAAATTCAGTCTGTATATATATATATCTTTTTTAAAATTAATTCTGTATATATAAATATCTTTTTTAAAATTAATTCTGTATATATAAATATCTTTTTTAAAAATTCAGTCTGTATATATAAATATAAATGCAGACAAAAATAAATAACAACCATGATGAGCGGTTATCAGTCATTTGACCCCCTTGATATAGGCCGCTGTGGTTCTATTTGCATTCATTGGGTCCCTTATTAGGCCTTTGTGTCTTTCATAGGGTTCCTTTGTTAGAGCATTTTTCTGTTTCTGTTTTATATCAGAATGTTTTTTTTTTGTTTTTGCTCTTTGAGATATGACCCTATGACCGTTTCTTTTAGCCGATAATTCATTCTGGGGTTACCCAATGTGCATCCACGAACCTTTTTTTGGCCGGTAATTCATTTTGAACACCATACGGGGCTACCCAAATGTGATGGAGAGCTAATTACATCCATGGATGTTATTTATTTTAGGGCATTGTATGTGTTTACATTCAACATGCAACCCATGAAATCAAATTCATGGTTGCGTAAGTTGTCAAAAACCGACAACCCACGCTACCGTAAATTTGATAGCATGGGTTTGCATGTTATGTGAATGCACACAGAGGGGTTGCCCTCCCGCCCCTCAATTAAATAGAACAAAAAAACATCCACCGTTTCACCATCAGACAATTTGTCTGCTATGGGGCGCGAACATGTGAAGAATAATTGTCTGGGTTTACAAGCCAAACACGATACCGTTAGACCACTGTTCACGTCCATAAAGAATAACGTTTTTTAACATATATATGTTGTAAATATTCATATAGTATATAAGGGGACTTAATACATCAATCCGCAAGGTGTGCTATTTTATTTTCTTAAATTATTTATTAATGCTGTTTCACAGTATTTAAATGAGACAGAATATTTGCATAAAGCACTAGAAAAAAGAATATAATTGTTTGAAAACATTTTATATTTGATTTCTTTTCTAATTTATTATAGCCCCAGCCGCTGAATCACAATAACCCGACACAATTTAAGGGGAAATAACCCATAAATCAAGTTGACACCATCTAAGGGAGAGAGTATATAAGGCGACTTAATACAGCAATCCACAGGGTGTGTTATTTTATTTTCTTGAATTACTTGTTAATGGTGTTTCACAGTATTTAAATGAGACAGAATATTTGACTTAAACACTAAAACAAAGAATATAATTGTTTGAAAACATTTTATATTTGATTTCTTTTCTTACAAAACAATGACCGCCGCTGAATCACAATCTAAGGGAGATAACTCCCTTGGTTCATTTGTATACTAACTATTGTTTGTCTAATTCATTAATAACATCACTGGAGAATCTTTCAATGTAGTCTTGAGGGGATTTTATGATTTTGTCGCTGACTTTGTCAGTGTCAGGTTCATAATTTCTGATTGATTGTCCATTTTTTATTCGTTTGTCATAATAGCGTTTTAGTTCCCTGTATCGTTTGCCGCCACACCTAAGACATAATTGCGATTTTCCCCTAACCCCAACCCCACATCGAATACAGGGTAACGGACCAAGGCTTCCACGACGAAAGCTTTGCATATGATACCAACAGAATTCATTTCTGCATGATTTGTTACACGGTGTCACTGATCCAATCATAAGCCATTTGCAATGATTCATTATACTTAAATCTTTCATTTAAATACTTGTTTTAATTATAATATGGAGGAGTTCGAGAGATTATCGAAAATTAAGCCCTGGAAAAGTGTTCAATTCAATCTTGATAGAGTTTCTGATACACCAAAGAATAAAATTCTTGATAGAACCTTGATTAGTAAAATCAGAGACTGTTTTAATGAATTCAAGCGTGATGGGGCAGCTCATTGTTGGTCAACATTTCGAATTGATGGTGTTGTTGACGCTACCATGAATGATGAAAAAGCAGCAGTGATAATCTCAAATGTTGGGGAAGAAAGAAATTTTTTTCGAATAAAATTCCTTATCCGTGATAATGGAAAATGGATCATTAGGGACAAATACGAGCCTATTCTTAAGGACAAAAAAACTGTCACTGTGACTCAGGATTCAAAACCAGGAATTTTGACTGGAATTGACAAACCCTACTACGAAAGATCTTATCCTGTCACAGCAGTTGTTTACGGGATATATCCGCTCAATGACAAACCTGATATTGCAAAACTAGCACCCATGAAATATTCGACAGGGCTCAATTGTGTAGCAGCACGAATAATGGAACACTTCACAAATGCGTCCCGGGGAAATAAACTAACTGATCTAAGACGAAAAAAAATAACCGAATGGGAACTGACAGTGAAACAGCATGGGGCAACAATTCAAGATATAGCCAAATTAGAAACATCATTGAGATTTCCAATATCGGTAAGGACAATCACCGGTGAAGTATTATACGAATCGAAATATAATAAAAATGGAACCCCAATACAGATTATTGATCATAACGAACACGCGTGGTCATCTGCAGTAACAATATTCCCACGGGATAGAACCGTAAAATATCTATCCCAAACCGAAGAGTTTTTTTCAGAGCAGAAATTATTTGATGCTATTTACCATTTGAGTAAAAACGATCCCGTGTCAATGTGGCTATTTCATAGTATTTCAGACGAAGAATGTAGATTTGATCAGTTTGTAAGGCCCAACGGAGAATTGTACCGTACTGAAGAACTGCATAATCAAATGAAACAACTAGCTAGTGAGTTTTCTGGGGAAGGGGAAGACAACGATCAATTATTAGCAAACTGTTTTACACTTCCATCAGTTGCAGCACATTTTGCTAGAAAGAAAAACGCGTGGAAACCAACCCGAAGTGAGTTCTTATCAGATGTCAAATTGTCCTGTCTTGAATACAGCCACGGCGGATTATGGAACACAAAATACACCGCTGATACCGTTATTTCAGTTGATATGATTGCATGTTATCCAGGAAGTTTTCTTGGGTATGGAGAATGCGAGAAATATTTCAAACGATTTGGACACCCCACACACGAAATGACCCGTGTTGCTATTAATGGACCACTGCCACATTTCGATTTAACCGGATTCGCTTGTGTAGTATCATTTGAAATGGCTACAGGACTTCATCCGTGTAGTTATCTTTGGATTGGTAAACACATGTCTGAAAAACACTGGATGCCAATAGTGTTATTACGGTATATGCTTGATTGTAAGATGTTAAAATCATTAATTGTCAGTGAAGCAATTATATCCTATCGAGCACAGAAATCAGTCTGGTTACCACAACCTGATCTAGAAAAAATAATTAGCGAAGAGCGAAAACTGTTTCCTGATTTTAATGAACAACAAATCATGGATTGGTCCAAACAGTTATTTGAAATCAGAAACAATGAAGCAAAAGATCTTGGACGAAGAATAATCGGTAAATTTACCCAAGGTGGCAAAGATGATAATACGAGATATTCTTCACGATTGATTATAGACAATGCTGAATACGATTTTGTAATCACGGATTTAACGAATAGGGGCCTATATGTCAATCGTAAGGACGCATTTATGTCCGATGGAACCAAATTGGGTACAATTGTTACTTACACTGATGGATACAATCCGCAGTACACACATTTGAGAGCTTCTATGCTTGGTTATGCTTCTATCAATCTGTTTTCAATGATCAATAGATTTCCTACCACCGCAGTTAGAGTTGCTACTGACTCATTTTACATAAATAGCAAAATGGCTGATTTTAAGGCTACTGGCAACGAGAAATGGGGGTCATGGAGAATTAAGAAGGAAATGCTTCATGATTATATTCCATCAGCAGATGTTACCATTGAAAATAATTACTTAGAAAGCAATCAGTGTTCAGAATTTTCTAGTGCACCACCGATTTCGGATCCAATCTGTAGATATAAAACAGTTTATTTAAACGGCTGTGGTGGGTCAGGAAAAACAACCCGGGTAATTGAGTTATTCCGTGTTTCCAATCCAAACATGATTGTACTAACACCGACTCACAGACTTGCAAGAGAAATGATACAGAGAGGGGTAAATGCCTGCACTTATCATAGTTTCTTTAGATGGAAGGGAGATAAATGGACTCCTGAACGCATGGGAGAGAAATTTATTCCTGAAATTATCATTTGGGATGAAATAGACACAGTGTCAGAAGATGTCTTAAAAATATTTCTTGAGTGGTTGTTATTGAAGAATACAAAAGTCGTCATGTGCGGTGATCACGGGCAACCACCACCATTTGTCGGTGCATCCCCCCATGAATGGCTAAAGGGTTTTGTAGACTATTATGAAGAAATTGATACCGATCATAGATCACTTGATAATGAATTAAAAGAATTTAAGAAACTAATTAGATTACAACCGGATAAAATCCAGTGTGAAATAGCCCGTGAAATAATTTCGGAAACTCCCATGAATGAGTTTTGGGAAGCGTGGAGACCAAATGATTTAATCATTGCAAGTAGGAAAATAGTCAGGGACACACTTCAGATGAAGTTATTTGAATTGCATAAACAAAAATTTGCAACACTTCCAGTGCCCCTCTGTTATAGGCCATCGGATACACGAAAACAGAACATCGAAGTTGATATTCCAGGCCTGACAGAGTCAGGGCGTGAAAAGAAGATTCTCGTATTAAATGATATTGTGCTGGTTGATATCAATGTCGTTGAAGATGCATTGCGTGCTAATAAATCCCCATGGACGCTAGGTTATGCAGCAACAATACACTCTTCACAGGGATTGACTATATCGGATACAATTGTTTGGATGGTAGATAATCGCATAGAATGGTCGAATTTAGTCTATCTCGCAGTGTCTAGAGTACGAAAAATAAATCAACTTCGAAGAATTGTCCTGACAGAGTCAGGCGATGATGAAATCATTGGTGGCGATGATGAAATCATTGGCGATGATAATGATATTATTGATAAAAAAAACTCTCCGGTTACAAACAACAAGACAAAAAAAAAAACAACGAGAATTTGATATTGATGCTGAATTAATAATCACTTTGAAGCAACAACAAAATAATCACTGCGCAAGTTGCAATTGTATAATGCGTTGGCAGTATTCGGATAAGGATCCTCGCCAATTCACCGTTGACAGAAAAAATAACAATCTCGGTCATGTCAGAAATAATGTGATGTTGACTTGTCTTGAGTGCAATAGACGCAAGGGTGCTAGTTAAGCCCATGCGGTGGTAATTGAGTATCCTCAGGTATCACTTGTAATTGTTGTCTAGTAAAACTCCGATGAGGGGCAGTTGAATCCAGTTTATAGATTGGAAGTCTACCCGTAGATCGTGTTATACTAGATATCTTGTGTGCAGTAACACTCCAAATAGGATCAGTAGCCCTTTTTGTGCCACCCTCAAGCTCTCCTGGTTCGTATAAGTACCTCACAATGACATTACTACCAAGAATTGGTTGGGAAACGCTAAAATCCTTTTGTGGTTTTTCAGGTATCGACTTCTTTTTAATCGCGTTGATAGGTTTCATGTTGATGGTTCTAGTAATCTCGTTATTCAGTGCAGTAATCACAGCTGGTAACCTTTTAACCCATTCACGGGATCTTTTTTCTTGGATGAATTCTTTTGCGTATTGATATCCAAATAACCGCTCAGCAAGGGTTTTATTAAACCTTTCTACAATTGCCTGATCACGATGTAGCGCAGTATGTCCTCGTCTGATAGTGACTTTATGATTTTTCATTATTGATAACACTGCACCCTGAAATTCCTTGCCAGGATCAATTTGTAATAGATTTGGCCAGTGCAGAGGACTCCTTCGATAAATCCTTTCAAATGCAGAAGCCACTTCAGTGGCTGATTTTGTTTTTAACGGTTCTGCTTCTTTGTATCGACTTGCAATATCAACTACGGTTGATGCGTATTTGTAACCACGATCATGTGGCAGAAATAATAGATCAGCCTGATGAACTTCATTGGGTCCGGTCACATCAAAATGCGAGAAATTGATTTGTTTAGGCGGTGGTAGATAAATTTGCCATAGTGCCTGTTTGGATAACCAATGAGCCGCAGTGGTTTTTTTCACTTTTGCAGCGCTAGCGAGTTTATGGATTGCCGATTTACCCCTCCAGTATCCTCTTGGGGAATAATAAATAGATTCCATGTTGTTATTAATTACCAGCACCTAACATCAATTTACTTTTCATAGCCGATTTTATCAAAAAGGAAGCCAATTTTTCTTTGAAAGATTTATCAGAAATAGCATTTAACGCATGAATTAATTTCACATCTGCTAGATGCCTGTGCTGCAGATTACTGCTTTTATAAGATACATCATGAAGGTGACAGGCCTTATCAATAGCGTTTATTGGTTCCTCACCGGGTCGGGGCTGATTTTGATCATTGAGTCTGATATCAAGTCTTGTTCCCGGTCCACAGTAGCTATATCCTGGAAGGTGCTTTTCTCCAGGGTATTTTGCCCATGGGGTTCCAGGGAGTTTAGTTAGCTTGGCTGCGATATCACCTCCTCGTTTTTTTTTAAAGGTTCCTTGAGTTCCTTGGGTTTAGAAACAAATCTAAATTTCTTTGTACTACATTGTACGCATTTACCAGAAAGCGCTGATCGGTTATTTTTAGTTGTAATCGTCGTCAAGTCATCTGTGGCAGTACGTTTTTTACACTTCACACAATATAGATCCATAATTTATATATAACGGCATGAATATAATTGATTATTCAGCTACCCGACGACGGGAACCTATTAAACATCATGAAATGTTGCCGAATTCAATTAGAATGATTATAATCGGACCATCTGGAAGCGGAAAGACACAACTGCTACTTAATTTGATAACGAGATGGATGAAATGGAACAAATTGTATTTAATAGCCCCGAGTGTAGACGATCAGCGATGCTATGAAGTGCTAAAGGATTTTAACGAGAAAGCAAAAGAATTTCAAATCGATGAAGATTTTATTGAGTTTATTACTGATATAGAGGAAGCCCCGAGCATTGATGCTATTGATGGAAGTATTAACAATTTAGTGGTATACGATGATATCATGTTAGATAATCAAAAAAATCCTGCTAGAATATTTTCCCGAGGCAGGCATAAAAACACTGATGTGATATATGTCACTCAACGATACACTCAGATACCAAAAGTGATCAGAGATAACTGCAATGTGTTGTGTGTATTTAACGGCGTTGATACTCATACGCTACGAAATATTCATCAGACCTGGTGCAGCGGTGATATGAATCATAATCAATTTAGAAATTTCTTTAGCCACGCTCAGAAAAAACCACACGGATTTGTGACAATAAATTTAGCAGACCCTAGGACACGATATCGTATCGGACTAGATCAAATATTCGGTTAACCCAGAACTGAAAGTTCCAGCAGCAGAGAGGGTGAGTGACAACGACGTTGCGACATTTTATGATTCATCAACGAAAACGCGAATACAACATCACCTGCGAATCCCATGTTTTCAGACAACAATCACTGTCATTTTTTTTTCTAGTTATTTCGCGAGAAGGGTCTAGTGTTATTTGGAGGGTATAATCAAAAATATACTAAAAATGTTGTAGGATTCACCCTCTCTGCTGCTCAAGAAACGCAGCTAAACATATTGATTTTCCATTGATTTGTTAAAAATGGAACACCACTTGAAGTGATTTAAGTCCTTTTGATGGCTTTGGTAGCCCATAACAATAGTATTTTATGAGAATCTAAAATATTTTCCGGTCCATATTGGGTTGAAATGAGGATTTAAAATCATTTCCGGTCCATAATAGATTGATATAAGGCTCAGTTAAATTTTACAATTATGTAAATATTCGCTTTTCTTGTTGAGCTTAGTGTATCACTGTCCTACACAATTCCCATATATTTTGCATGTGACGCCATCAAGGTAAGTCATGACAACCCTCATTCTAGATTGACAATACCAACACACTATCACAGTACTGCCAGGCAAATGATACTAGAACATCAGTATTGTAACTTTTACAAATTCTTATAATACTGATGACACATCAAACTTACTACAATACCATAATTATTATTACTACAGTCTATATTGATAATAAAATATCGTTTTTGCCATAATGCAACAATACTGACAATAACTTGACCAGTATTATAGCACCTGAAGTGTGTGAGTGTGTGTGGTTTTAGTTTTTAACGTAGCTTTAACTTTTGCAGTCATATCGCTACAATGTCTGCAGTGTGTCACTTATTAGTGGTGTACATCTTCGCTAGCCAAGGTTCCGATGTGTTAACCCTATCTACATAAATCTACACATCCCACCCAGTTACATTAACCCGAATTGTGTTATAGGTACAAACGCCAGTGTTGTAAACAATATGGTCGCGACTATCTGAAGAAAATCAGATTTCCTCTACCACTGGAGAAACCGTTTGACTCCTCGGGATGAATCAGCTTTAATATATATATATATATATATATATATATATATATATATATATATATATATATATATATATATATATATATATATATATATATATATATATATATATATATATTGTTACTTGCTTAGGCTCGAATAAACAGTAACATAGAAAGAGTGAAAATAACAAGCTTGTAAAAACTTAATAAACAATTTATTGAGCACAAATATTTTCCAGAAAAGAAAAATAAACTTACGGTTTTAAGAATCAATTCCAAAATTAATCCAAAAATAATTCAAAATATTATCCCATAGAGAAATTGCAAAAGTCCTGGTAATAAAATGTCCGAATAATTCCAAGTTCGAATCCCAGCGAAGTATCGAAGATGGAAGACGATGCCACTTGATGAAGTCAGTTCTTGGTAATACAATTCTATGAGCACGCACAATTCTTTTCCAGATAAATAACAAAACAAATCCTCTTGAATCCAAACGCATTGAAATAATTTCCAATACAAGGTATCTCAAAACGACACAACTTAATATTCTAACAGCCACAGTTCTACTCAATAGTTCGCTCTCAAAACATCATTTATCTGCCTGTTTTTACGTAAACAAGAAAGGGGTCACATGATCTTCTAGAATCTTTTAGAACAAATTTACGTTCGAAAACTCACGTACCCATCATATGACCCAACTAAAATAGAAAGATGTTTATACAAAGCTCCATAATGTCCTTGTAACCAACCAATCATTTTAAAAGCTTGTTTACAACTCTGAAGCCAGGTCAGAAATGAGGTCAACACCACTGAATAAATTTTAAACTTAAAATGTCAAATTTGAATCTGACAAACAATAAAAAATAAAAATAAATGACTTATATCAAATATACGTAACACCGTCCCCCATAAAATAAAAGGAGAGGTTTATATGATAAAACTTTATTTTTACCACAAGCCAATTTACACCTGAGGTTAAAAGAACTCGTATAAATTACACAGTGTATATGATATAAGATATTGTTATACACGGGAAAGAGCGTCTGCTATTATCTTATCTTTTCCCCTTGATGTGCCGGATGTCAAGATTATATTCCTGCAATAACAAACTCCACCTTAGTAATCTTTGATTTTTATTTTTCATCTTGCCGATGAAAGTAAGAGGGTTGTGGTCACTAAAAACTATAATCGAAGAAGGAGCTGAACTAAGATAAACTTCAAAATGTTGTAAAGCCAAAATCAATGCCAAACATTCCTTCTCGAAAGCTGAATAATTTCTTTGGTGCTTATTTAATTTCTTTGAAATATAGCACACTGGATGTTCAATACCATTTTTGTCTTCTTGAATTAAAACTGCTCCAACACCAACATCACTTGCATCGACAGATAATTTGAAAGACTTACTGAAATTTGGAGCTGTAAGAACTGGTGCTGTTTCAAGTATGGATTTTAATTTGTCAAAAGCCTCCTGACATTTTTCTGCAATTATAGAAAAATTGGAACAAAATTTCCGATATTATCCGGCCATACTTAAAAACCGCATCAGTTGCTTTCTATTTTCAGGCACAGGGAATTTAGAAATAGCCTCAACCTTAGCATCTTTTGGTTTAACTTGTCCATGTCCCACAATATGTCCTAAGAAAGTCACACTAGCACGGCAGAACTCACTTTTTGATAAATTAACGTCAAACATGCATCAGTGAGTCTGTCAAAGAATTTTCGAATTGTTGCCAGTGATCCAGGTGTCGTTGTAGATGATGACATCCTCTATATCGGCATCACAATTTTCTAGACCAGAGGTGATCATATGGTATCACGGTACCAATTGTTTTTCCATAGACCTCAATGCTAATATTTGGAGAGATAAATATATTTTCTATCCTAATTTAGCATGCATCTCACACACTGTTATAGAGAACAATGTTAGATTGTCAATTTGATGATGACAAAACCAGGTACTCCATTGCATTTAAGAGAGATAACTCTGCTGGAACTAGACAGGGGTGTGAGTTATCTAGTCACAACATACTTATTTTCAGTCATGTCTCTCACATTTTCAAAAAAATCATAAAAAATACAAAATATGATCTATATAGGAATTAGCATAAATTAACATGTTGCCAAGAGGCTAAACTTTATTTAAAGCCTAACAGAAAGTACAACTCTTACATAATCCACCAATCATAGCTTGTGTTGTTGTTTATTTCTGAATGCAATCGACCATACACCTTAAGCTCCTCCCACCTGGACTTGCGCAATTGGTACCGTTATACCATATTCGTAACACGTTGAAATGTTGGATAGCCTTGGATTTCACCATTGAAAGACAAGTAAGATCCGAATAACCTCGCATCCGCAGTAAATATCTTTTATGTACATTGTGATGCGTTTTCATTTTGGTGGCGAAAGCAAATATTGATTTTGGTAACTTTTGGTGTTGATTGCTGGTTGTATTATTGCACAGTACATTGTTAGCTCTTGAAACATTTTTAAAAAAAAAATACATATCACTAATATAGAACTATTGATGCGAGGTTTTTCGGATCTTACCTGTCTGTCAATGGTGAAATCCAAGGCTATCCAAATGCAAACGCGGTACTGCCAGACAATAGTTGTCCAGATGTCAAAATTGGCGAACAATTTTTACATTTTCTCCAATATGTTACAAACAGAACAAAGTTTGTCGAGCTTTTTTGAAAACTGAACCATTCTTGAATACAACTGACTTAAATCGGAAATTAGAAGTCGCAACGAGAATAAACTATAATGGTAATACCGAGGGGTGCGGACTAGTGTCTTCCCTTGTGGTATATAGGTTGGGTCGGCATGACGTCATGAGCTTAGCGACCTACTTTCTGCCATATTGCGGAGGTGAAAACAATTGCATAGTAACAGTACGGTAGCGTTAGTTGTGTTCGATATTGCAAATCGTTTTTGTTTACCTATATTTTGTTTATTATTTCTGTTTTCTGTTCAGGAAAAAAAAGAGAAGCATAGTATCCGTATCCATAATTCACTAAACTGTACCATCAACCTCTCATTTTGTTAGGCCTACCCCTCGTCCTCCGCAAGAATAAGGGGGTAAACCCACTCAAGAACCCAAATGTTAACGCTTGCATTCATTTCGAATGCTTTAGGTACGACCATGTAAATATTCCCATGTTTACTGTCATTACACAATTAAAAAAAATACTTCCATATTTGTGTTACCTTTCCATAAACATGTAAAACGTAGATTAAAAAAATGCAAAGAAGAACGGCAAAAAAATAATCATTTCAATATAAAATGAATGTAGATTTTTTTTTAAAACTTGACTCCATCACCTTAAATTCTCCAAAACTCTTAAGAATCTGTTTTTCGACCCTGACAAACCTGCCGTCTCAGTTCGTTTTTGTGCTTGCCTTTTGACTGGAATGTAACATGCGCCAAAATACTTCTGTATAAATTTTTTAATTAGCATATTATGTTGTTAAACTTTCATGGCGATAATTAGAGAATCCCTTTTCTTCCTTCAGCGAAAATTGCGGGTCCAAGGCTGACTTTTACAAAATGTCTTAGCCCTAAGAACTCTTTTCAAGTTTTGCGTGCTGTTTATTTTTTTAATTGGTTGGTTTCTTGGTTCGTCGGATGGATGAACGGACGGATATACAGACAAGCAGATAGATATATAGACAGACATACAGATAGACAGATAAGAGCTCACTTGATAAAGTGTGCGGCAATAAATAAATGCTGATACTGATATATATTGCCAGTGTTTCGACCTTCAGTGAGAATAAAATAATGTAGATTATTATTTAACATACAATAGGTTTGTGAAATAAACTGATTGTCATTTAATACACTAAATTTCCGTTTTTATGTGTATGTGAATTTAATTAAAACCTGCTAATTACAGTAATCGTTCTCATGATTAAAGAGATTAAAGAAATGGCACACAATCAGAGTAGTCAATCAATTTAGGATGGGCACATATAATTGGTTCGTATTTATTTGCATACTAATACACCCATCTATGTGTCATATATGTAGTTTGGAGTTTGCATTATAAAGGCAAATATGAACGATGGAGTGTCAAGGAAATAAGCGTGGTTGGATACGATTTATAATTTGGGGAAAATTTAAACGACGGAAAAGCTGAGCGGTTAATAGTAGAACTTGTAGTTTATTTGCTTTTTTTTTAAACCTATTTGTACCTATAATAGACACTTGTATATTTGTGTAGTTATTGGCGAGAGAGATAAAACGTATTTGGTAAGTTAGGAAGAGTTTATAATTATTTTAATTTTCCTTTTGCATATGATGGTTTGTGCACCCACCAACACTGCAAATCTTAGGCATATCTTAAAATGTGTAAATGTCCCCCACACGTTACGCAAGTCACTAGAACAATGGCGGTTGTTGTCACCTCGGCGGTCGTAAACATGCACTGAAAATGCCCGGATGTGAACAAGTGCCCTGATTCCCGACCCAACCTATTGTTACAGGTTAGACCCTGATTCATGGACGGATACTCCTAATTTGCTTTGTAACGAGCCCCTGTGCACAAGGCTGTTATTCGGATCGCAAGACATAGCACTTAAACAGAATCAACATGTGCTATGTCGTACAGGTAGGACTAGAGTTTTCTCTGACCCTTTGCATCCCATTTTTTATTTTTTGAACATTTATATCGGGGTGTAGGGTCAGAGTCTATCACCTATTGAAAAGCTGGACTTCATCCTGCCGCTTACTAGCCGGACTAGCAAACTTTACTTTTCATCGAGATATATCTGCATGAAATCGATAGAAATATGATTTATTTTCTACAACCAAAATTTCAGTCAAATAGTCACGTGATATTGACAATAAACAAATTTCCAAAGTTATTGTACATAGAATTTGAAAATATTACATAGAAGTCACGTAATGTTTGCAAATAAATGTAATGTACACTTAATTCTTAATAATTTATTTGAGAACAATGACCAAAAACCTGTTTGTACCGCAGCAGTGTGGAGGAAGCCATTTTTACCAGTGCTGAGCACGTGTGAGTGATGTTTTGTTGGTATGCTCTCTCCTTCCTAAATCTAGTTTTCTTCCAGTTGCTGCTACATTTACAGATTTTTGGTCAGTTTTCAGAAAAATATTTTGAGAAGTTTGTCTTCTTTTGTTTTTCTATAAAGATTATGTGACTTTCATTGATATGTTTGATTTGTTTTCCTACAGCAACACTAGCAATGGTTTATTATCGATATCAGGTGACTATATGACCTCTGATGTCATTGACATGTAGGTTGCAAGATTTGTCTAGTCAGATGATTAGGAATGCTAATAGAGAGATCCAGGTCAAATTTCAGCAATGATGTACTCGATTGTCAGCAGATTAAATTATAATGAACGCAATGATCGCAATGTTTGAGAAAATAGTTCATATTCCTATTGATTTCATGCAGATATATCTTGATGACAGTTTGTTCGACTTTGCTAGGCTAGTTAGTAAGTGGCTACCCTATATCGACACAAAATGGTGTCAGCTGGTTACAATTTTTTGATAGGCATTGGACTCTGACCCATCACCCCCACTAAAATGTTCAAATATCAGAAGTTGGGTGGCAAGGGTCAGAGTAGTCAGAGTTTCCTCTGACCCTTGCCACCCCATTTTTGATATTTGGTTTTTTATGTTGGGGTGTAGGGTCAGAGCGCATTCCCTATCGAAAAGTTGGAATTCGCAGATTCGTGTCGTCATGGGGTACTCGCCTACTCAGTGGCGTCGCTACGGGGGTGTGGGGGGTGCGGACCGCACCGGGTGACACCATCTCAGAGGGGTGACACCAAAATGAAAAATTGCAAATTTTACAGAGCACACACTGCTCGGTCTAGTCGGATTTCATAAGCGGATAACATAAGCGGATAACCGATCACAGTGGCGTCGCTAGGGGGGTGCGGACCTCACCGGGTGACACCATCAGAGGGGGTGACACCAAAATGACTATCAAGTTTTTGTATGGTATGTTACAGAAGGAGGTCCATGGGGGTGACACCATGAGTTACTGCACCGGGTGACACCAACCCTAGTGACGCCACTGCGCCTACTAACAGGCCTAAAAAACTTTAAAGACCTTATATTGAGCCATAAGTACATTAAATCGATAGGGAAATAATTTATCTTCTCAAAAATTACAAGTATAACACTGATTGTATCTTTAATCCGTTGTCGGACGAGACGAAATTACAGCGTTGATGAATTTGTGACCTCGTTCGCACCATTTGCATTGCTAGTCACATGACTAGGCAAACCTCGCGACCGATACGCATACAACGTCATAGGTTAAATAGTTGTTGGTCTGTCATTTTTATCCAGTCTGTTTTTCTCGTCTCAAATTGTTTATGACTGTCTGCAAGTCGGAATTCTCCAGTGCATACTAGAGCACTCCTCAAACTTCTAAATTGTCCGGTTACTAATTCATGTGTTAGTTGTACAAATTCCGTCAATGTTTTAGTCTTCCATTCAACTGTCTGTTTTAGAAATTCTAAATTCTAAAATGAATTAAGCGACTCAAAAGATGAATAAAGCCGACTTTCAGTGTTCGTTCCTAATAAAGCGACTAACAAAAAAGATTGTTTTGTAAGTGAGCACTTAACTAATAATGACAACGTTGAGCAAAAGGATGCCGTTTCTTTAATGTGCGCGACATTAGACAATTCGGCCCAAAGACAATTAGACCCTAGACAATTCGGCCCAACTTGGACCGAAAATAAGACAATTCGGCCCAACTTTGAAGACAATTCGGCCCAAATTAAAATACAACTGACAATAGTTTTAACAAGTGTTTATTTTTAACATATATTTTGATAATTCTTATATAATATGTTTTAGAATAAAATTTGAAACATTTGGTGAACAAGATAAATGTTTTCCGAAGATATAATGGTTAGTAGCTTTCTGATAGCTTTAGGAAAACCGTCCCAAATCCAAATGTTAATGTGGAGAAAAAATGTAGTATAGTAAAGATGGACGCGGTGCTTTGGGAGTTACGTAGACAATAATGAGATGCATCATATCTCCTATGGAAGAAGATCGATTTTGTTAGGCACTTGCCAACTTGGTCTCAAAAACTTAATTCTCAAGCAAAATACATACTTTACAAGAGATCTTCTCGTATTTGAACGTAATTATTACAAATAAAATTATACAGGGAAAATGGTTGAAAATTGCATAATTAGGTATTTTGCGATAATTTGACATAAATTGAATTCAGAACATTATTGCGTTTTGCTATTATAAGTTACGAAAAAGACAGATAAATGTGCACAACGAAAGATGAATCTTTACCAAAATTTCTTGTATTTCAAATTTCATTTAAATTGATAATGAGTATTCAAAACACCAAAAACATTTTAAGTTGTCAAATTAATACAATTCTAATCA
Source organism: Unio delphinus (assembly GCA_029339505.1). Taxonomy (NCBI): domain Eukaryota; kingdom Metazoa; phylum Mollusca; class Bivalvia; order Unionida; family Unionidae; genus Unio; species Unio delphinus. The sequence continues at coordinate 22,867,897 of JAQISU010000042.1, forward strand.
TAACAGTTTCCGATTCAAAATATTAGTGAGAAAGTTTACAATGTGTATGCCTTTTTAGTCACTCCAAACATATAACGTATGTATCAGATACATACAAGAGACTGCTCATTAAATCTGTAATCGTTTTCACTCAGTTTTCTTATTTCCCTTTTGATCATGAAAATATAGCATGAAATTATTTCAAATATGATTGATTAACCATATTAAACACGTACATTCTTCATTGTAGTTATTTATCCTGTATGGGACAGCTGAACATCATTATTCACATGATCATTTCTGATATAATCATTATGAATTTTTTTATATTTTATAATAAGATGAAATGAATAACATTTTTATACCTCATTAAGTGCTTTCACGAAATTTAAAAAGAACAATAAAATGTATTTTTTAAAATGTTTTGTAACGTAGAATGGTAACGTATGTAGCGTAGTTTAAAACACGGATATATTTTAAAGTTCAATCAATTTAAATGTACACTTGTGTGCAATTAAAATGGCCTGAACTTATATACAGTCTCACATATAGAAAACAATATTTTTAGCCGATGAAAGCAAGGAGTCCGCTCACGTGTACTATTTTAGGTAACGTGTGTATTTCACTAACGTAAAGCAAATGCATTGTTATTTTCATTGTTAATTAATTCCATTTTGACATCATACATTTTGAATATTCAAGAGCCGATGCAGAGGTGTGCAATTTTATATGCGATCCCAAAAAGACGGAATCTTGTCAGAGGAAAACTCCTTGTATGCAATGCAGTTTTGTCTGAAACAAAGGCGTTAAGGCGTTAAATGGCGCCGTGTTCTATATCAGATTAAAACTGGGTTGAATATTCAAAATGTCTGATGTCAAAATGGAATTAATTAATAATGAAAATAACAATGCATTTGCTTTACGTTAGTGAAATACACACGTTACCTGATATAGAACACGGCGTCATTTAATAGATCGTGACTGCCTTAACGCCTTTGTTTCAGACAAAACTGCATTGCATACAAGGAGTTTTACTCTGACAAGATTCCGTCTTTTTGGGATCAGATATAAAATTGCACACCTCTGCATCGGCTCTTTTACTTGTACTTAATTCATTTGGTTCTGGCAACAGTTAAAGTATTTTACGTAGTCGCTCAAATTTCGTTTTGTTTTTTTTTTTGTCTTTATCTTACGTCTATAGTAAACGTCAAATTTCAGAAAGCCTATATATATATATATATATATGTGTGTGTGTGTGTACGTGTGTGTGTGCGTGTGCGTGTATGTTGATATGTATGTGCATTCAAGCTGGTGAGTCTTATGTATACGGGCTGATGTAGTTTGCTTTGTTTCACTTTTATCCCTTTAAGGCCATTAGTTTCTTTCTCATTTGAGAGAGAGAGAGAGAGAGAGAGAGAGAGAGAGAGAGAGAGTCGCACAAACGGGCAGGCGCATTCAGACATACACTCTTTGCATGTGTGTATATTTTTTTTAAAGAAAATATAACAGCTTACAAGGAAACAGAAAATGTGTACCATAATTAAGACTAGTAATCAGTTTATTCATTTCTCTCTCTCTCTCTCTCTCTCTCTCTCTCTCTCACACACACACACACACATATTACATAGTATATACTTGCTGTATGAAGAAAAATATCTTTATACAACTATCGCATAGTTGGGCTGAATTGTCTTTCGAGTTGGGCCGAATTGTCTATAAGTCATTTGGCACACACACACACACGCACACATATTGGTTATGATGATATGACAGTTGATTGTAAGGGTGTTAAAAAGGTCTATTTTTGTTAATATGTTCCGAATTAGGCGACTTACCAAATAAAGATTGTTTCTTAACTTGAATACGAAATGAGATCAAAGGGAGTGCAATAAATATATGGTATAACGGTACCAATTGCGCAAGTCCATGTGGGTGGAGCGTAAGGTCCATACCAATCAGAAATAAATAACAACACAAGCTATGATTGGTGGATTATGTAAGAGTTGTACTTTCTGTTAGGCTTAAAAAATAGTTTAGCCTCTTGGCAACATGTGAATTTATGTTAATTCCTATACAGATCATATTTTGTATTTTTTATGATTTTTTGAAAATGTCATAGACATGACTGAAAATAGGTATGTTGTGACTAGATAACTAGCAGCAGAGAGGGTGAACAGACCGAAACTAATTTAGGCAAATATTGTAAGCAGAGAGGGTGAACAGACCGAAACTAATTTAGGCAAATATTGTAAGCGATTCGTTACGAAACCGAAACAAAAAAAAAATCTTACGACGATAGTGCCAATTCAGTTGTCATGAATACAGGGGCTGCGAATTCTACAACATTCCAAGGCAACTATTTAGTAAGCAGCTTCCTCGTTGACAATTGAAAAAAATAATCTTACGCCGATGGCCAATCCAGTCGGCGTTCACCCTCTCTGCTGCTATACGTTAACTAAATACTTGATCAAGTCCGACACGATATCTCGTCCGAGGGTCTGATAAATTTATCGTCACAAATCCGTGTGGGATTGACTGAGCGCGGCTAAAGAAATTTCTAAATTGATTATGATCCATATTGCCATCGCACCAAGTTTGCCAAATATTTCTAAGAGTATGTGTATCAACTCCGTTAAATACACACAGCATTTTGCAGTTATCTCTGATCACTTTTGTTCAATGCTGCACGACCGTGACAAACTTGATAAATATCAATTGCTGTTGAAACACTTCACTGAGATATTTCCGGACATAAAGTTTAGAAAGGCACATTCTCGGTAAAAAATATCATCGAGAAAATCAAATTGATTTATAAGGGATTCGGTGGAAGATTACAATCCGATGATAAAACAAATGCAAGTCGAGGCGATTATACACTATACTATCCTGAATGGCCCAAATCTGACTTTATAGATGACCCGACATGGCTCAATGAAACCGTCGACGATGTGGGATTTGCTGGGAAAGATGTAACTGTGACGGATACACACACTACAATGTTACGATTCCATGTATGGACCGTTAATGGTTGGTTTAACCGATACGATGGTTCCGATTGATCAGCGTAGAAATGTTGAAAGTGTCCAAGTTATTTATTTTATAGTAATTTGGACACTTTCAACATCGATGAACGAAGGTGTTTTATAATGAATGGGGCTTCTACGATGCTGTTTGACGTGTCCGTGATGATAAAAAATGTTTGGTGCTTTTCTATCAATAATGATTTTTTCGTAGAAATATATTCAACGCGGTGCAATCACACAATCCCATTTAATTAAATAATGTCGCTGTTTTAAACCTCTTGTTGTTGTTGTCGTTGTTGCTGTTGCTGTCGAAGCGTTGTTAGTTTTTCCGTGGCGACTTATTTTGGTCAGTCAAGTTGATCACTTGCACATGTAATTGACGAACCATTTCTTTATCAACGATTCTATCACTGACGACATCAACACGCTGGTGTTCATTTCCATCTAGCATTTGCGATATTTCATTCTCAACTTCAGCATCAATAAGCTGCTCAACAGGTAGATCATGGGCACTAACATTTCCAATTCCAATTTCATCTGATTTCCAGATTTTATAAATCCGCTGGTAACTAATTTTATACCGGTCGGCAATTTCCGAGACACCGATCTTGTTTCGTAGTTGTTTAATCGTGTCGATGTCATCATGGGTTAATATTCTACGATGAGGCATTATTTTATACAATGAAAAAAGATATTTTTTCAACAACAACAACAACAACAAAAAAGTGTGCCAGCGTTAGTAAAAAGTGTACCGCGGCAGAGCGGCTAACCCCGCCATGATGATATTTATCAACAAAAATTTGTAATGAGAAAATTGAACCACCAAAATAGTAACAAAATGATTGAGGGATTTTACACAGAAGGCGGAGAGTATTTCACGATTAAAGAGCTCAACAATAAAAAATTAGCATACAATTTAACACGAAGAAGGATTGCTGTGTTTCCATCCGATGAAATATGTTATCAAATGCTTGATGTCAAATTCATCTACGGTAATGGTGATGATGACGCGGATAACGAGTATTTAAAAAAAAATGATCCGGATAGATATTACGATTGTATACAACACGGCAAAACTATGGTTAGCGTAGACGCAGTTTGGTGCTTTCTCAATCGTCGGAGTGATTGTAATTTTTGTCAATTTGAATGGTTATTATATCATCTCGGTAGAAATCTTTTCGATGAGATCATTGATGATTGTTTGACGTATAATAACAAAAAACAAGTGGAAAATCACGTCGGACCGGTTAATATATTAACCACAGCTGTTGAAAAATACTACTTGATGATCGACTGGGATGCCGTAGACGAGGATAACAGGCGTAAACGCGAAGAGCATAGAATATGGCGTGAGAAAAGGATGCAAGAGACCTATCAGGAATCTGACGACGATTGATTATTTTTTCGGTAACTAAAACAGCGCTACCAAACTCTACTCAGATTCCAAAAGTGATCAGAGATAACTGTAATATTCTTGCTGTATTCAACGGCATTGATACATATACGTTATGAAATGTTACTGACACTTCATTACACGTGTTGAACATGAGTCATCAATGTAAAACTCCGTTTTGAGCATCTATTAATAACTTTCATTTGTGATTGGAAATGAAAATTCTTTCAGAATTTCACGAAGATTTTCAGCAAGTTTTTCTCATTTATAAATTTCAGTAAAAAATAATTTATTGATTGAAAAATTCTTCGAATTTTCAAATTCTTCGAATTTTCACAGTTTTTTTTAATTGATTTTGGCCCATTTTTATGTAATCCGTCGACAGAATTTCATTAAAATCAACGGTAAAAACCCCGGGAATTCATTTAGAGAAAATCGATTTTGTTAAACTTTCGATATTTTCTTCGTTAAATTCGATGTTTTCTTCCTTGAATTTGATGTTTTTTTCGTTGAATTTATACAATTCATCGACAAGATTTCGATAAAATCGATTTTCTCTAAATGAATTCCGGGGGTTTTTACCTTTGATTTTAATGAAATTCTCTCGACGGATTACATAAAAATGGACCAAATCAATAACTTTCATTTGTGATTGGAAATGAAAATTCTTTCAGAATTTCACGAAGATTTTCAGCAAGTGATTGTTTATGACTTTCATTTGTGATTGGAAATGAAAATTCTTTCAGAATTTCACGAAGATTTTCAGCAAGTGATTATTAATAACTTTCAGCAAGTGATTATTAATAACATTCACTTGTGATTGGAAATAAAAATTCTTTCAGAATTTCACGAAGATTTTCAGCAAGTGTTTCTCATTTATAAATTTCAGTAAAAAATAAATTTATTTAATAAAAAGTAATTTTTTGATTGAAAAATTCTTCGAATTTGCAAATTCTTCGAATCTCCACTGTTTTGATATATTTTTTTTTATTGATTTTGGCCTATTTTTATGTAATCCGTCGACAGAATTTCATTAAAATCAACGGTAAAAACCCCCGGAATTCATTTAGAGAAAATCGATTTTGTTAAACTTTCGATGTTTTCTTCGTTGAATTGAATGTTTTCTTCGTTGAATTCGATGTTTTCTTCGTTGAATTTGATGTTTTCTTCGTTGAATTTATAATTCATCGACAAGATTTCAACAAAATCGATTTTCTCTAAATGAATTCCGGGGGTTTTTACTGTTGATTTTACTGAAATTCTCTCGACGGATTATATAAAAATGGGCAAAAATCAATAACTTTCATTTGTGAATCTCAGCAAGTGATTATTTGTGATTCTCAGCAAGTGATTATTTGTGATTCTCAGTAAGTAATTATTTGTGATTCTCAGCAAGTGATTATTTGTGATTCTCAGCAAGTGAGGATTTGTAAATCTCAGCAAGTGATTATTAATAACTTTTATTTGTGATTCTCAGCAAGTGATTATTAATAACTTTTATTTGTGATTCTCAGTAAGTGATTATTTGTAAATCTCAGCAAGTGATTATTAATAACTTTTATTTGTGATTGGAAAATCGAAGATTTTCATTTATAAATTCAGTAAAAAATAAATTTATTCATAAAATCAACAAGATTAATCAAATTCAGAATTTAATTATACTTTATATAATTGTCCCAGGGTACACATGTAAAATTACACACAAATATTAATTAATCACCGCTGGATTAATTTACAATTGTGATTAAATCATCACTGAATTTCCCAAAAATATTCTTGTTGGGAAAAAAATTTAAAAAAATATTTTTTTCTCAGATAAAATATATCTGCGCTTTTTATGTTTGTGACAATTACATATGTAATTACCTAAGTATAAACTAAAGTACTTTAGTGTCACAAACATAAAAAGCGCGGATATATTTTATCTGAGAAAACAATATTTATTTTTATTTTTTTCCCAACAAGAATATTTTTGGGAAATTCAATGATGATTTAATCACAATTGTAAATTAATCCAGCGGTGATTAATTAATATTTGTGTGTAATTTTACATGTGTACCCTAGGACAATTATATAAAGTATAATTAAATTCTGAATTTGATTAATCTTGTTGATTTTATGAATAAATTTATTTTTTACTGAAATTTAAAAATGAAAATCTTCGATTTTCCAATCACAAATAAAAGTTATTAATAATCACTTGCTGAGATTTACAAATAATCACTTACTGAGAATCACAAATAAATGTTATTAATAATCACTTGCTGAGAATCACAAATAATCACTTGCTGAGAATCACAAATAATCACTTACTGAGAATTACAAATAAAAGTTATTAATAATCACTTGCTGAGATTTACAAATAATCACTTACTGAGATTTACAAATAATCACTTGCTGAGATTTATAAATAATCACTTACTGAGATTTACAAATAATCACTTGCTGAGATTTACAAATAATCACTTACTGAGAATCACAAATAAAAGTTATTAATAATCACTTGCTGAGAATCACAAATAAAAGTTATTAATAATCACTTGCTGAGATTTACAAATAAAAGTTATTAATAATCACTTGCTGAGATTTACAAATAGTCACTTGCTGAGAATCACAAATAATCACTTGCTGAGAATCACAAATAATCACTTACTGAGAATCACAAATAATCACTTGCTGAGAATCACAAATAATCACTTGCTGAGAATCACAAATAATCACTTACTGAGAATCACAAATAATCACTTGCTGAGAATCACAAATAATCACTTGCTGAGATTTACAAATGAAAGTTATTGATTTTGGCCCATTTTTATATAATCCGTCGAGAGAATTTCAGTAAAATCAACGGTAAAAAACCCCGGAATTCATTTAGAGAAAATCGATTTTGTTGAAATCTTGTCGACGAATTGTATAAATTCAACGAAGAAAACATCAAATTCAACGAAGAAAACATCGAATTCAACGAAGAAAACATCGAAAGTTTAACAAAATCGATTTTCTCTAAATGAATTCCGGGGGTTTTTACCATTGATTTTAATGAAATTCTGTCGACGGATTACATAAAAATGGGCCAAAATCAATAAAAAAATATATCAAAACAGTGAAAATTCGAAGAATTTGCAAATTCGAAGAATTTTTCAATCAAAAAATTACTTTTTATTAAATAAATTTATTTTTTACTGAAATTTATAAATGAGAAACACTTGCTGAAAATCTTCGTGAAATTCTGAAAGAATTTTCATTTCCAATCACAAGTGAAAGTTACTAATAATCACTTGCTGAAAGTTATTAATAATCACTTGCTGAAAATCTTCGTGAAATTCTGAAAGAATTTTCATTTCCAATCACAAATGAAAGTCATAAACAATCACTTGCTGAAAATCTTCGTGAAATTATGAAAGTTATTGATTTGGTCCATTTTTATGTAATCCGTCGAGAGAATTTCATTAAAATCAAAGGTAAAAAACCCCGGAATTCATTTAGAGAAAATCGATTTTATCGAAATCTTGTCGATGAATTGTATAAATTCAACGAAAAAGACATCAAATTCAAGGAAGAAAACATCGAATTTAACGAAGAAAATATCGAATTCAACGAAGAAAATATCAAAAGTTTAACAAAATCGATTTTCTCTAAATGAATTCCCTGGGTTTTTACCGTTGATTTTAATGAAATTCTGTCGACGGATTACATAAAAATGGGCCAAAATCAATAAAAAACAGTGAAAATTCGAAGAATTTTTCAATCAATAAATTATTTTTTACTGAAATTTATAAATGAGAAACACTTGCTGAAAATCTTCGTGAAATTCTGAAAGAATTTTCATTTCCAATCACAAATGAAAGTTATTAATAGATGCTCAAAACGGAGTTTTACATTGATGACTCATGTTCAACACGTGTAATGAAGTGTCAGTAACATTTCATAACGTATATGTATCAATGCCGTTGAATACAGCAAGAATATTACAGTTATCTCTGATCACTTTTGGAATCTGAGTAGAGTTTGGTAGCGCTGTTTTAGTTACCGAAAAAATAATCAATCGTCGTCAGATTCCTGATAGGTCTCTTGCATCCTTTTCTCACGCCATATTCTATGCTCTTCGCGTTTACGCCTGTTATCCTCGTCTACGGCATCCCAGTCGATCATCAAGTAGTATTTTTCAACAGCTGTGGTTAATATATTAACCGGTCCGACGTGATTTTCCACTTGTTTTTTTGTTATTATACGTCAAACAATCATCAATGATCTCATCGAAAAGATTTCTACCGAGATGATATAATAACCATTCAAATTGACAAAAATTACAATCACTCCGACGATTGAGAAAGCACCAAACTGCGTCTACGCTAACCATAGTTTTGCTGTGTTGTATACAATCGTAATATCTATCCGGATCATTTTTTTTTAAAATACTCGTTATCCGCGTCATCATCACCATTACCGTAGATGAATTTGACATCAAGCATTTGATAACATATTTCATCGGATGGAAACACAGCAATCCTTCTTCGTGTTAAATTGTATGCTAATTTTTTTATTGTTGAGCTCTTTAATCGTGAAATACTCTCCGCCTTCTGTGTAAAATCCCTCAATCATTTTGTTACTATTTTGGTGGTTCAATTTTCTCATTACAAATTTTTGTTGATAAATATCATCATGGCGGGGTTAGCCGCTCTGCCGCGGTACACTTTTTACTAACGCTGGCACACTTTTTTGTTGTTGTTGTTGTTGTTGAAAAAATATCTTTTTTCATTGTATAAAATAATGCCTCATCGTAGAATATTAACCCATGATGACATCGACACGATTAAACAACTACGAAACAAGATCGGTGTCTCGGTAATTGCCGACCGGTATAAAATTAGTTACCAGCGGATTTATAAAATCTGGAAATCAGATGAAATTGGAATTGGAAATGTTAGTGGAGATGATCTACCTGTTGAGCGGCTTATTGATGCTGAAGCTGAGAATGAAATATCGCAAATGCTAGATGGAAATGAACACCAGCGTGTTGATGTCGTCAGTGATAGAATCGTTGATAAAGAAATGGTTCGTCAATTACATGTGCAAGTGATCAACTTGACTGACCAAAATAAGTCGCTACGGAAAAACTAACAACGCTTCGACAGCAACAGCAACAACGACAATGTAGCGTTCTGCAAAGGTTGGGGTGGGGTACTTCCAAAATATTAATTAAAATATTATAGAAGTTCCACCTGGCTCGTGAATTTAAATTTAGATTAAAGACCAAATAGGTATACGGCTCTGAGCCCCCAGTTATATATATATATATATATATATATATATATATATATATATATATATATATATATATATATATATATATATATATATATATATATAACACGAAGATGAAATTCAACAATAACAATTTAATGAAACCTATAAAGTTAAATGTCACATAATCACTTGTCCTCTAAGTGATAGCCTATTTCATCTTATGATTTTCAGTGTGAGTTCGATTTTCCACCTGGCCTTTGGTTGTACTCATCTATTATCCTATCCTTCCGCTCTTCCTGAATTTCACCTCTCCCGATTTCTCTCCTCCCTTCACTTTCCTTCCTTTCTTTATCACAACAATTGGGGACACTTCTCCTGGTCTGTCCCCCGAAACTTCCTCTTCAGATTTCCCTCTTTCCTTCTCTTCCTTCCGTCTATAACGGAGACACTGGGACCACTCACTAGTCTGTCCCCCGAAGCTTCCTGTGAAAATCACCAGGCGTTAACATATGGTTTATCAAATCTCACCTCACACTAAATCATCCATTAACCATCAGATAAGGCTATTACGTTTTAGGACACGCATACATACACATCGAAATTCCCACACACTCTTACAGGGAACCAATGGGGTAATAGCACGATATCATATATCCATACATCATATCACATAAGTATATCTAATATATATATATATATATATATATATATATATATATATATATATATATATATATATATATATATATATATATATATATATAATCTCGTTGTACTTATAATACTACGACAACCAGATGTATGTCTGTACACTACACTCCCACAAGCGTACACAAATATTCAAATATTCATATTATTAATTTCTCACAGTGAAATCATTTCAAAGATAACAATCAATTTCTATAATTACATGGATAATGTGCTATTGTACTATAAAATAACCACATAGCAAATTATAATAATATTAATTCTTACGACGGCTAGCAAGCAATACGATTCTTTACAAATAGGAACTCATTCTTCAAATATACAAACATATCAACATCACAAATAATTATTCCTACTACGATTTTAGTAATAATACGTATATATAACGATCTACAATTAAATGCAGTAGCAGAAAGCAAAGATCAAACAAATAGCTCACTGACCTTTTTAGAAGCTATACTTAGAGTTCTGGATCTAAGCGTTTCCCGCCAATTAACGTATGGCTACGGAGTTCCAATTCTTTACAGACAATCCTCCTTAACGGGTAATCGGAAACTAAAGCTAGCCGGCCGGTTAAAGATATTATATTTTAAAATAAATCAGGGTCCCACCCCTTCCTCGATTCTGATTGGGTAGCGCTGGGGCCCTATCCACTCGACGTATTCAATCTGGCGGTCAGTCAGCGTATCCAGAAGATAAGGCACGCCCACTCCTTCTGGCAGCTTCTTGATGTACAAAACATCCTCCCAGTCCAAGGGTGCTAATTAAACTTCTGACGGGCTTTGGGTCAGCTTCCTCTCTTAACTATGGCAACTTACGTAAGGGATGGTGTTAGCCTGCGGTCATGTGCAACAATAAACAGTGGCTTGTCCGACTTACTTGATAACACATGGTTCTAATTTAATTTTGAGTCGGGCAACGCCACAGACAACAACAACAAGAGGTTTAAAACAGCGACATTATTTAATTAAATGGGATTGTGTGATCGCACCGCGTTGAATATATTTCTACGACAAAATCGTTATTGATAGAAAAGCACCAAACATTTTTTATCATCACGGACACGTCAAACAGCATCGTAGAAGCCCCATTCATTATAAAACACCTTCGTTCATCGATGTTGAAAGTGTCCAAATTACTATAAAATAAATAACTTGGACACTTTCAACATTTCTACGCTGATCAATCGGAACCATCGTATCGGTTAAACCAACCATTAACGGTCCATACATGGAATCGTAACATTGTAGTGTGTGTATCCGTCACAGTTACATCTTTCCCAGCAAATCCCACATCGTCGACGGTTTCATTGAGCCATGTCGGGTCATCTATAAAGTCAGATTTGGGCCATTCAGGATAGTATAGTGTATAATCGCCTCGACTTGCATTTGTTTTATCATCAGATTGTAATCTTCCACCGAATCCCTTATAAATCAATTTGATTTTCTCGATGATATTTTTTACCGACAATGTGCCTTTTCTAAACTTTATGTCCGGAAATATCTCAGTGAAGTGTTTCAACAGCGATTGATATTTATCAAGTTTGTCACGGTCGTGCAGCATTGAACAAAAGTGATCAGAGATAACTGCAAAATGCTGTGTGTATTTAACGGAGTTGATACACATACTCTTAGAAATATTTGGCAAACTTGGTGCGATGGCAATATGGATCATAATCAATTTAGAAATTTCTTTAGCCGCGCTCAGTCAATCCCACACGGATTTGTGACGATAAATTTATCAGACCCTCGGACGAGATATCGTGTCGGACTTGATCAAGTATTTAGTTAACGTATAGCAGCAGAGAGGGTGAACGCCGACTGGATTGGCCATCGGCGTAAGATTATTTTTTTCAATTGTCAACGAGGAAGCTGCTTACTAAATAGTTGCCTTGGAATGTTGTAGAATTCGCAGCCCCTGTATTCATGACAACTGAATTGGCACTATCGTCGTAAGATTTTTTTTTGTTTCGGTTTCGTAACGAATCGCTTACAATATTTGCCTAAATTAGTTTCGGTCTGTTCGCCCTCTCTGCTTACAATATTTGCCTAAATTAGTTTCGGTCTGTTCACCCTCTCTGCTGCTTAACTCATACCCCTGTCTAGTTCCAGCAGAGTTATCTCTCTTAAATGCAATGGAGTACCTGGTTTTGTCATCATCACATTGACAATCTAACATTGTTCTCTATAACAGTGTGTGAGATGCATGCTAAATTAGGATAGAAAATATATGTATCTCTCCAAATATTAGCATTGAGGTCTATGGAAAAACAATTGGTACCGTGATACCATATGTGCAGTACAGTCAATTAGAACATGAATTAAGCGACTTGAAGCAAAGTGAATTAAGTCGGCTTACACCGTCCGTTCCGGAGATTACATGCGTTCCTGAACGATCATTCGTTTTCATAATTTGCATAAAAATAAAAAAATCATATTTTATTTTGCTTTATATTATTATACAAATTAAAACAAAAATAATGTGTCAGTGGAAATCGATATATACAGAGAGAACATGTAAATGCATGTGTATTTCGGTGTATTTCGGTTTTTTCAGTGTATTTCAGTGTTTCTAGGAACCCGTTGAAAACCATGTGTTCTTTCATGTTATTCTAGACATTGCGTGACTTTCATTCACTATTTTCGAGTGTTTGCTTAATCAACATTGGAAAATAATTGTACATGTACTATGATGGAGTGTTCCTGCTGCGGCACAGAGTTTCAGATGAAAAAAAATAAAGGATTTAAAAGAATAGAGATTCATTCTAAATTTAAAGGTGGACCTAGTGCTGCAGAATCACTAGAAAAAACATTCTGTGACATTCACGGCTGAAAAATATGCATTCATTTGTACTGAATGTAGCTTGACAATAAAATCCCTGGATATAATCAAGACTAACCTTGATGAAGTAGAGGAGAAATTCAGAAAAATTAGAAAATCAGTCGTATATAGGAAGTAAGATTCAAATCACGCCAACACACCGCGGAATTGCTAAGAAAGCCAAGGTTATCTCAACACCAAGAAAAGTATACCAACCAAAGTTGATGTCAAGAAAATCTTTGACAGAAGAAATGGTAAGTACATATATAACTATAACATCTATCAGCATTCTAGACAACCATTTCTTATTATAAATCAGCATAAGTTCTATATTATTGTACAAATGTAAAATCAAATTTTGAAGCTGATTATTCCATGTATGGAACAAGAAAAGATTAAACTAACCTGTAAACAGGCCATCCATATCTAGGAATAATTGTGACTTTCTGTTTTCTTAAACCAGGTACATGTATCACCTACTGTAAATAACACTCGCATTGGGAAGGCAATAGAACTTTTGGGACTCTCATGATACAGAAATGGTCTGCGGCAACTCTTTAAACATAGCAAATTTGCCAAGAAAGCTGCAATTTATGTCATTTGTTATGTAGTGAAGCAGGAGATCTGTAGCTTTACAAAAATGGTTTCAATGGTGGATTGTCATCAAATTTGAATTTTGAATGGGACAAAATGATGTATGATGCCAATAAATGTTGCCCCAGTTTGCTTGAGCATTACCACAACTCTGTCACAAAATGGATCGGAAGAAAGGTCATCTCTTTAGTACCTTTCATTGGCTTCCTCCTATGTATAATCAGCTTTATCAGAACCAGGCACAGTACTATCCTGCAGCAGCTGGTTTCCATCATAATGTGGTTAGGTGGTTGTAAGAGAAAGGTAACACAATCATTCAATTATAATTAGCAATTTAATCTAAATTGTATTTTTTCATTTTTTTTTTTAAAAACCTACAAAGAAAGGCTAAAGATTTTTTTTACCCAGTCTTTAAAAATAAATAAAAAATGCCTTGTGCATATTAATTAATTTAATGCAAATTAATTGCCATTTATGCATATTTTATTTACCATAAATATGTTTGTAACGTTTACTGTAACTATGGTTATTTTTTAATATATATTCTGGTGATTGTTAACAACAATAGAGAAGATTTCTTCTTTACTGATTTATACTTTTGCAAATGACCAAACTGTATTTTTTTTATAAACAGGTTTTTTGGTAGTTTCAACAGACTTGGATGATGCCAAAGTATTGATGCCACAAGACGAAGAATAGATGGTCTGCACCAAGATTTTGACAGTAAGGTTAAGCGGTGGAGATAAATTGTAAGGAAAGGAAAGAGGTATAAGCCATTGCGAATGTGATATATAATTTTCTATATGTAATGTCCATGATATATTGTAGTATATCAGAATCATACTAATTGTTTAATTATTTTCATTTTCAGTTTTTATAATTTAAAAGGGTTGTTGTGAAAAGAATTAAAATTGTTGAGTGTCATTCATAAAAATTATGTGTCAGTTCTTACACCTATACTTGTCTCTTTGTTTAAATGTTTACTCCATGATACTTATTTTTTTGGCCACCTAAATATATAAATGTTCAACAACACATCATCCAAATTAGGGCTATATACTGTCTTCATTTTAGCATAAAAGTGAGACAGGTGTAAAAAAAATAAGGCATAACAATTTTGTTTGAGGTACAAACAACTGTTAAGTTTTATTAAACAGTACAAGCATTATGACAGTAAAATTATACATATTGTTTCCTTTCTTAGAAAATGCAGATGACACTTTGAATGAGCTGCCCAAGTTAGAGTCTGTTTGGGATGATGAAGAGGAGGAGGATTTGATGGAGGAGGAAAAGCAGGCAGAGCAGGAAGATGAAAAGGAGAATGGGGAAGAAGAAGAGGAATTTAGTTCAGTCCAAGAAAGTGATGAGTTGACTAGTGTAGAAGGTATATTCAGATGAATAATCAACTCATTGACATGCACATATGAAATTAGTTTTTAAAAAGATAATGATAATATTTGTCATCATTAAAATCATCATTAAATTTATAGTAAGAAGAAAAGAAAATCTGAAAAATGTCGTACATAAAGTCAAAAGTTTAAAAATCAAATACCTCCAGGTTTCTGTCACAGCATGCAAATTCTATGATGTGGGGAAAGTTATCAATAATAGTTATTTGAGATATTACAATGTATGTGAGATGGACATGAGTCATTAATATTCACTCATAATGATCAGGTTTAATGGGGAAAAACTGATGCCAGATATCCCAATAATTCACGTACAAAATATCATTGCAACAGATTTTAAATCACTTATAAAAAATTGAAATTGACACTGAATAACATATTTGATATATTGGACAACGTAACAAGGGATGGCAATACTTCTGGGGAAGCATAACATAATGTAAGACAAAATCAGCCATCTCGTCCAACTTCCTGTCACAACTGGAATAATGTTGGGGGCAAACCCCATATTACTACTATGGACACATCTGGAATATCTATTCCCATACCTACTGCTACAGTAGTAATCAGAATTCTGATGGTGCTGTCACTTCTATGGAAAATATTCATAATACGCTCCTTTATCTGTGTGGGCATGCACCATTTCTATCAAAATATTCAATATTGCCTTTCCCCATCATAAGTTCTTTATCAGTAAGTGTGGAATGAAACCATATATATAATTGATAACATATGCTCATAGAGTTTCATCATACATCCATTCTGAATAATCTCAGTGTTTACCCATTCAAGTTCCTCTTTATATTTTTCAGAGCTTTTGGTGGCACAAAGTTAAATATTTGGCCTGCAAAAGTATCAAATTTATGCAATTTTATATACAGTCATGTACATTTATCTAATTTCTGAAAGATGACTTTTATATAATGAATGAAAATTACATGCCCCCCAATTATGACATACAGCATCTTACAAATGTATAAGGGGCCCTGAGTGGCCGAGTGGTCTAAAGCATTCAACGTTACGGATCACTGCCATCTCACCTCTGTCTGCGTGGGTTCGAGTCTCAGATTCGGCTAATGTAGTTATGTGAGAAAGCTTGCCAGTAGCTTCTCGTAGGTCGGTGGTTCTTTTCCGGGGGTCTTCCCGAGTTCTTCCTCCACCAATAATACTGGCTGCCATGTATAGCCTATCATGTGCTGAAAAATGGCGTTAAACCCTACAAAAACAAAAAACTTACAAATGTATAGGTGTACTATTTTGACCAGGTAGATTCTTTGCCTAGCCCATTCCGGTCTTATCCAAATGTAATAATTCAGTCTCACCAATGTTAACTTGTGGAGAGTTATTATCCGATTTAATGCATCTGTTCTAGCAATGTTATAAGAGCCTGATTTGACAAAATAAATAGTACAAATAATAAAAACAGAAGGTATATGTACTACTACTTTTTATCCACTTACGTATTATGCTAAAATATCAAGGATATGTACACAGTTTCTTTAGTGATGATTGCCTAATAGTATATACTGAAATAATTATATTTGTAGCAATATTTATAAATTGCATACCTATTCGGCAATACAGAAATAACATTTAATTTGTCCCTTCTTAGCCATAGGGTTTGTGCAATATCATTCTTTATTTCAGTTGTTGCAGTTGCAGTCAGTGTTAGTACGGGACATTCAGTAATACTTTGGAGTACTTCAACCTTTAGGTACTCTTCCCTAAAGTCCAGCCCCCTGAAACAAATGACAGCCAGATTATTCTAAAAGAAGTTTTTTAAATTTATATTTAAATTTATATTATTAGATATTATTGATCCAATTTCATGATTTAAATTAAACATAAATCTATATTAAAGCCATCAAATACATTTTTCCAGTCATTATGTACATGCCTATTTTTATTCCTTGATGTTTGATTTATTTCAAAGTTAAACTTCTATCTTGCTAGAGTAAAATATTATATGTTATAAAACAGTTATTAAAAACTTCATACCATTCAGATATGCAGTGGACTTCATCATATGCAACCATACACAACTTTTCTCTGTATGCATTGTCCAGTACAACCTTCCAGTGCCTGGTAATGATAGCTTCTGGGAATGCTATTAAAACTGTTGCACATCCCCTTTTTATGGCTGCAAAGAATAAATTGTGGCTAGACTAAGTTTGTAACATTAAAGTTCAAAATTATTGAGAAAGTATAAAAGTCATGTCCTATATATCATGGTGATCATTATGTTTAAATATTTGTGTAAATCAACTAAAACGTTTCAGGCTGATAGTAAATTCTTTAATGCACAAGTGACACTAACAATCTCTCTCTCTCTCTCTCTCTCTATATACCATCTATGTCTTCTTTCTCAATTTCTTCATGGATTCCATGTTTTAATGTGTTATGGTCTTTCAATGTTTTCACCTGATCAGTTATCAGTGATTTTAAAGGTGATATGACCAAACTTATGTGTTGCTTTGGAGAATGTATCTGCAATAAATTTATTTTGCTAAACTCTGTATTTAAGAAAATATAATTTGTCACTCAGAAATTATCTTATTGTCATTAACATGTGAAAGCAATTGAGCAAATGACCTATTCATATTAAACCTAGATCTCTGTGCTCAACTTTAATGTGGTCATTCAATTGGGTCTTTACATTACTTTGATACTGAACAATTTTATATTTATACCTGCTGTTACATAAAGATAATCTTTTCATATATTTTCAAATTAAAAAATTATAGTGTTTATGAACTTAACATAACTCAGTTGTATTTATTCAGTGTTAATCACACTAATGTGAGTTAACTCTCTCTCTCTCTCTCTCTCTCTCTCTCTCTCTCTCTCTCTCTCTCTCTCTCCTTACCTTGTCTAACATCATTGGTGGGAGAATGTAGCATACGCTTTTCCCATACCCCGTGGGAAGCACGGCAAATGTGTCACTTCCATCAATAACTGAATGTATAATATCCATTTTCAAGAAGAATTTCATTGGCAAGAGATTCCGTGTCTTTACCTGCCATGTTGCAGTATAGATTTATGCACCAAAACTTCTATTCCAGTATTGAGGAAAGAAGACCAACACAAATCGAAGTGAATGAAAGTCACGCAATATCTACAATAACATGAAAGAACACATGGTTTTCAACATATTAATTGAGATGACACTAACCGGAAACGTGTCTTTGTTGCATCGTCCTGGAAAGAGGCTGATTGATCACGCTGAAGCTACACGACAACGCGGTTTTGTTGTTATCACGTGACTATTTGACCTATGACGTTGTATGCGTATCGGTCGCGAGATTTGGCTAGTCATGTGACTAGCAATGCAAATGATGCGAACGAGGTCAAAAAGTCATCAACGCTGTAATTTCGTCTCGTCCGACAACGGACTAAAGACACAATCAGTGTTATACTTGTAATTTCTGAGAAGATAAATTCCCTATCGATTTAATATACTTATGGCTCAATATAAGGTCATTAAAGTTTTCTAGGCCTGTTAGTAGGCGAGTACCCCATGACGACACCAGCTGGTGTCGGCGAATTCCAACTTTTCGATAGGGAATGCGCTCTGATCCTGAACCCCAACATAAAAACCAAATATCAAAAATGGGGTGGCAAGGGTCAGAGGAAACTCGGACTAGGGTCAGAGGAAACTTGGACTAGCCTATTTTTGTAACTTTTTCAAATATTGTTTAATAATTAAACATACAGATATATTTGTGAATTTGGTGTTTTGGGCTTGTGTTGTTCTTGGCATTGATGTGAGGCATGTACACCTCATCCACTAATTTACTAAACACTTTGTAGTATGTAGACAGTGAAATAACCGTTAATAATAAAATGCGAAAAGGAGTCCATTTTGTGTTGTGAAAAGAATTTGGTTTGTTGCCAAAAGGATTGTCTTGTACAAAAATGATCCATAATGTTAATAGGAATGATTTAAGAAGACATTTTTGCAATATGTGAAGTAGGGTTAAACTTCACTGTTTTCTTTTATGTTAACGTGTTGCTGTGAAAGGAAATTCACATATTTTAAAGAAACAATACTAAATGGACTATTTTGTTGGAAAAAGTAGTTCTCATTTGCAAAAAGGATATCCCCATGTACAAATGGACCCTTAACATATTTTATTAATGATGAACTTTGTAAACAAATAAATTTATTAAAAAGTGAATTCACCATGTACAAATTTTAGGGCCTTCAACATATTTATTGAATAATGAACTTTGTAAACAAATAAATTTGTTAAAAAAAAGTAAATTCGCCATGTGCAAAAAGGGCCCTTAACATATTTATTTGGCTATTGGACAATTCGGCCCAAAGACAATTTGGCCCAACTTGGACTGAAAATAAGACAATTCGGACCAACTCGAAAGACAATTCGGCCCAACCAAAGACAATTTGACCCAATTTTAAAATACAACTGACAAGTATTTATTTGTAACATATATTTTGACAATTCTTATATAATATGTTTTATAATAAAATATGGAACATTTTTTTGTGAACAAGATAAATGTTTTCCGAAGTTATCATGGTTAGGAAAAACCGGAGAAAGAAAGGAGTATAGTAGAGCTGTACGCTTGGTCTCAAAAACTTAATTCTCAAGCAAAACATTAGATATTCTCGTATTTGAATGTATTTGTTACAAATAAATTTATACAGATAAAATGGTTGAAAACTGCATAATTAGTTATTTTGCGATAATTTGACAAATTTAATTCA
The DNA here is from genome assembly GCA_029339505.1 of Unio delphinus. NCBI lineage: Eukaryota > Metazoa > Mollusca > Bivalvia > Unionida > Unionidae > Unio > Unio delphinus. The sequence goes on from JAQISU010000042.1 coordinate 22,887,799, forward strand.
GAACATTATTCCGTTTTGCTGTTAGATGTTACGTAAAAGACAGATAAATGTGCACAATGAAAGATGCATCTTTACCAAAATTTCTTGTATTTTAAATTTCATTTATTTTGATAATGAATATTCAAAACACCACAAACATTTTAAGTTGTCAAATTAATACCATTCTAATTATAACAGTTTCCGATTCAAAATATTAGCGCGAAAGTTTACAACGTGTATGCCTTTTTAGTCAATCCAAACATATAACGTATGTATCAGAGACATACGATAAGAGACTGTTCATTAAATATGTAATTGCTTTCACTCAGTTTTCCCATTTGATCATAAAAAATATGGCATGAAATTGTGCGGGCTGATGTATTTTGCTTTGTTTCACTTTATCACTTTCAGACAATTATTTTCTTTTTCATTTGTGAGAGAGAGAGAGAGTCGCACACACGGACAGACGCATTCAGATGTAGCAGCTTACAAGGGAACAAAGACAATGAGTACCATAATTAAGATTATTAATCAGTTTATTCATTTCTAATTTGTTTGGAGTAAAGGAGGAACTATGATTTACGATACTGAATAAAACATAAACTTGACTGGTACGAGGTTGATGTTGCAGCAACTAAACTGGCAAAATGCTTGGCATTTTTTTCCCCTCTCTCTATCACACACACACACACACAATCACACACAATCATACACGGACCTGATATGAAAATAACGCGACTCAGTTCTTCAACTTCGTGGTCCGTAGATCCTTCTGTACATTCGTAGAAGATTGTTGACGCAAATTTCCTTTTTGGCGTACATCCTCCAAATCTTAAAAAGTTTTCCGTGCATGATACGAATCTGTTTAGTTTGGTGTCCTGTTTGTTTGCCTTCCGATACCATCTTTACTTGAGATGGTATCATCTCAGTTTCGTTATATAGTAAAGTAATCATGAGATAAAACTGCAGATTGCTTTTGCGTGCTTTTCGATTTAAACGACTGTGCCACCCCTCCACGTCATTGTTTGTCCGTACACTTTTGCCAAAAACACTCCACGTGGATACCGGCCAAATTGTGCTAGATATCCACCTGTCAAAAATGTTAGTCATCCATTCTTCTAACGCGTCGGTTCTTGTCTTTCTTTTCAATTTTGCAAATACTGAAGGGATATGCTCGGCTGGAAGAAAGGCCAGAGCAAAAACCTTCCTACATAACTTGAATACAGCATCCCGCTGGTTGTATGCCGTCTACAAATAAGCAATATAAACATAGTATACTTCAAATTGATCCAGATAATGAGATCATTCACAAAATAATTAAAAGTTTAAAAATAAACACCGTGAACCATCTTATCTCTAGGTTCAAACAGTGAAGAACTGATAAAAATAGATATGAAGACTTAACGTGTCACAAATCAACAATGAAAAATATATTATAGCCGTGGTATATAAAAATTATACAATACCTGAAGACCTTTTTCCTGACGTTTTCTCCATAGAGCCTGGGCCCAGTGGAACGCACATCCACTTATATGTGGATTATCGAATACCAAGCGGAGTGCCTTCCATATTCCACTTTCAAAGTCTGCTACAGATGACTTGAAGGAAGGTTCTTTGGGTAGAAGTCGAAGTAGAGCCTGGAACACCTAATAATGAAACATTATGTTACTTGATTTTAATATGGAGAAAAATTATATAGCGAACAGAGAACATGTAAAATGTAAAACAATGGTTGTTTTTTCATAGTTTGTAGAACGAAGACATTTTAAAGTTACTCGCGTTTTTATTTATAGTGAATATTATTTATAATGGTGAGTTGAGCAAAATAATAAACTACCTTCTTGTAATCTTTCTTGTTCTTGCCGGACATCACGATGAACACAAGTGGTGCTTGCTTCATATTTTCTCCTGACTTCAAGAAACTGTGAACCGTTAGTAACTAATAAAAAGGTTTCTTCACGTTCTTAAAGGTACCATCGATGTACCATGTTTTAGCCTTGCTCAGGAGTTCCAGCTGGTAATTAGTTGCAAATATTAAGTGGCGGTTGTCTTTGCGGATTACATCTTGTCTAAAGAAGGGCTCTGTAATTGCATTCGACAAGTAATCGTTGTTCAGCTGCAAATTGAAGAGAAAAAAAACCCACCATCTTAACATATTTGATACGAATCAAACGTAAAATTGAAATACTTTATTCTGTAAGGTTCTGATTGTATTGTTCATGTAATATTCGATAGAGAAAAATAACGAGTTATGTAACGTCATTTATGTACCTCGAATGACAAGTCTGATGGGTCTTTAGGTCTTTCTCTTTTTCTATATCTGTTACAATTTCGAATCATGTTATTGTAAGTGGGTCTTGATGCTTCCGGTTGTTCAACATCTATGTGCTCCTGAATTACACGATCTACAATATTCTGAGCAGGATCAAACAAATCGTGTACAGCTTTGACTCTCAGCTGGAAAAAAGAAAATCGATATATTTATGCAACACAATACATTTGCCATGAATTCTACTCAGTATACATAATTACAACTATACTTAGGAAAATTTGATATTACGCATATAGCGAAGTTTAGAACATAGTCAAAATCATTTAGAACAGATTATATGTTAGCAGATATATCATGTTTATGTATTATTATCGTGTTGTCCGGTTATCAATATTTCGCCAATAAATGTATGAAATATAATTAAATCGTACCTCCTTGCGAATATTAGCTGCTGTCAGAACACCCGCTTTAGCAGCATGTAAATGTTTCTGGAGAGGCTCTATGAACGATTCACCCTGCTGTCGGATGACAACAGGACAGACAGTACACTTGTTGCGGATGCTGCACCGCCATTCCATAGTTCCTTTGTTTTGTCTCTTTAACGTATATGTATAGCCATCGCTAGCGATGAGTTTTCTTTTCCCTCTCTCTGTTCACATGTCGACAAATGTATTCCTAACAACATCATCTGTCGTAGAGTTCTCTGTTTGGATTGATTCATCTGTCAGAGATCTATGATAAGAAAAATACATGTCAATGCATGTACCCGTACATACAGCTGTAAATGAACAAACACGCTGGGATTTCGCGTTACAAATATTTTCAATGGGATCATCGATTTTAATACAAAATTAAATACTGATTTCTTTATTAACTCAGTGCTCACAAATCGTTCCGGTACGAGTAATAAGTAATCAGTACAAGGAGTATTTGTTTAATAATTCTTTATGTTGTTGATGAAATGAGTCTGCTATAAGCAATTTTCCAGATAAGTTGCCCAGTGTTATAAAATTGGTATATATAAAATGGTGTAATTTGTTTCTATTAACAATATGTATGTTTATTTGGAAGAACAAATAACAAAACAACGTATATACTTTTCTTTCACGTCTTCCTGTAGTTGAATCGAAGACATATTCGTTATTTCAAAGGTAGAATGTTCAACTGAGTGTTCTGGCTGAATGCTTCTGTTTGGTATGTCGAAAGATGATCCAGGATTGTCTATAATGGTGCTCTCTAAAAAGGGGTGAGCATCCATTTGCGTTGACTCAGCAATAGGATTTACAGTTGTCCATGAGTTGGTGACATCATAATTCTAATAAATCAAAAACATTATTTTGAAAGTCTTCTTAATCTACACCAGTGCACATAAATGTATAATATATAATTAATCAAATATAATGGATGATTTTTTTATTATGCAATTTCAATTACTAGTATAATGACATTTTGTAATCAGCAACTCGCACACTAAGTTTTTACTATATTGCCACTTACGCGAAGTTCAAGCGCTGGCGGTACTACTTCGTGTGATGCGTTGACAGCAATTGGAGTCTGAGGACGAAATTACGAAAGGTGCATAAAAACAGAAAACATCATATATACGTATAACATTGAAAATTTAAAACAAAAGATGTATGTCTCGCCAAGGTATACAGATAGAAGCGACGATCGCCAGCGCAAGTTAATATTTCACCATATATATTTATATTAACGATATCGTATTAGGACGCAATAAACCTACAATTCATTTTAACTTACCCTAATGTCCAGCGCTGGCGGATTATTGATGTCATCTGCCGGTTCGCTCTCTTCTTCTCTTCTGGGCCGAACGCATGAGGTGCAAAGGTCAACGTACCCAACTTCAGTGCCTCTTTATACATTTTTAAAGAAATTCCTGAAAACAAATATTATGATTCTGTTATTTATAACAAAATTCACAATACAGTTAGTACCAAATTGCAGTCATAATATAATTATCTTTGTATATGAAGAAAAGTTGCTCATTTTACATTTCAAACCGAAACATAGTGCTTTTAATATGTTTTCTCGATCTTTAATTAATCTCTTTTTTTCCATATATACTGCAAAAATGAAAGGTGCTATTTTTCATGATGTCTTATAATACGTGTTATTTTCATTCGAAACTATTTTTGCTAATATTTTAGCTAACAAACTGTTATAGTTATTCTCACCTGGGCCACATATCCGGTGCTGCCATCGAACAGTCACATTCCACAGCATGTTGACGAGTCATCACCCCCTTAGCACACTGAATACGTGGGTAGTGCATTGTTGGAATATACAAAGTACAGACACACGGTATAACACTATAACTCATAAATAATAAATGTGCATTCAATTGGTTCTATAAGTATATATATGCCTACGCTAAAAAAAACCACAAATTGCTCAAACAACAAATTCGAAGAGGAGAATCAATTAAAAGATGTAATAAGAATTACTATATACTCTTTCAAGTGCATCTATGAAGCCTGGGTGAAACGTGTCATAGGCACCAAGTGACCATTATTTTCTCATTTATTCGCCGATTAATAAAATAACAGATCGACTAACAAAACAAGTAAATATTGTTACGGCTATTGGATTTAAATTATATTTTTTTTTAATTATTAAATCCAAATTTGTCATTTAGGGTTTAATATTCATTAAATGGGAAATTTTTCTGGAAAATTCAGGTTGACCTGGACTCTAGTTGTAAACAGGCTGACCTTGGCTTGGTTACCTCTTTATCTGACCTTGCTTTAGATTGATAAACAGTTCTTAAATACTATTGGTTAATTTCAAGGATAACTTTTTTTTTTAGATATTGGGGATGATTTTTCTTCTGGATCATCCTTTTAATACGTGACTTTTTGAAGGCAGTCTCTTTCTGTGACCTTCCATGAACCTCTATCAATTTCTAGAAAATCATGTGATCACTTGTTTACTTAAGAAAAACAGTTATATAGACTTGTTTGGGATAGAACAATTCAGTAGAATTTTGGGCTTAAAGATATTAGTTGTGTATTTTCTGTTTGAGTTTAATTTTAATTATTTTGTTCTGGACTTTGTGTCAATTCATTGAAGAAAGAGGATTTATTATCTATTTGGAGGAGAAAACATGTGCTCATAATTCATTTAGATGATAATTAAGAACTGCATCACGTGACATTGTCAGCCATTTTGGATTACATCGTCAAGATTCGAACCTGGAACTATTAGAACATTTATTTATCAGGACTCTTGCAATTCCATTAGTGGATTATTTTTGTGAATTCTATATTGGATTAATGTTGGATTTGATTCTCTAAAACTGTAAGTTTATTTGTTTTATGAAAATAATTGTACTTAATAAATTCATTGTTCAAGTTATACAAGCTTGTTAGTTTTCACTCTTTCTGTGTTGCTGCTTATTCGAGCCTAAGCACGTAACAATATTCATTAAAAGATAAGAAACCCTTTGAAGTATCCCTCTCAAAGTAGGATTAGTGTTTTCAAGAGGTATGCATGGCCTCTACTCTTGTCGCTAAATTGTAACAATACATCGTTTCTATTTTATAAAGATATGTGCAATTGAGTGTCTCATATATTAAGCAGTGTTACAATCTGAAGCCTAATATCAAATATATTAGTATAATATCTCATGTACGGTGTCGCTACTCTTTAGAAAAATGTAAACGTGTTCTGTAGAATATTTTCTGTTAAGTATAATTTTTTGATAAATCAATATAGATAATTGAACCAGACGACTTAAATTGAGAATGTCGTTGTGCAAATTCACTAATGAGGCAAAAATCAATGTTTGCTGACACGTTATCATATCACAAAAAGTAACAGAAGGAAAATGTTTTCAGATGATAAGGCGTAGGGCTCTTGCGCGTGCCCAAAAAATATAGTATTCTGAAATTTGATGTTTTAAACTTCAGACGTAAGAGAACGAAAAAATAAAACATTTTGAGCGACTAAGTAACAAACTATGACTGTTGCCAGAACCTAAGGAATTAAGTCAAAGTAAAAGAGCCGATGCAGAAGTGTACATATTTATATATGATCCCAAGAAGACGGAATCTTGTCAGACGAAAACTCCTTGTATGTAATGCAGTTTAGATCTGAAACAAAGGCATTAAAGCAGTCACGTTCTCTAAAATAACGCCGTATTCTATATTAGATTATTTATGGGTTGAATATTCAAAATGTCTGATGTGCAATATACACGCTACCTAAACAGTACACGTGAGCAGACTCGTTTTCATCGACTAAAATATTGTTTTCTATATGTGAGACTGTATATAAGTTCAGGCCATTTTAATTGCACACAAAAGTGTAAATTTAAGTTGTTTGAACTTTAAAATATATCCGTGTTTTACACTACGAGACATACGTTACCATTCTACGTTACAAAACATTTTTAAAAATACGTTATTTTTCTTTTTAAGTTTCGTGAAAGCACTTAATTAAGTATAACAATGTTATTCATTTCATCTTATAAAATATAAAATAAGTCATAATGAATATATCAGAAATGATCATGTGAATAATGATGTTCCGCTGTCACATACAGGATAAATAACTACAATGAAGAATGTACGTGTTTAATATGGTTAAGCAAACATATATGTAATAATTTCATGCCATATGTTCATGATCAAAAGGGATTTAATGAACAGTCTCTTGTCGTATGTCTCTGATACATACGTTATAAGGCATACACGTTGTAAACTTTCGCTCTAATATTTTGAATCGGAAACAGTTATAATTAGAATGGTATTAGTTTGACAACTTAAAATGTTTGTGGTGTTTTGAATATTCATTATCAAATTAAATAAAATTTAAAATACAAGAAATTTTGATAAAGATGCATCTTTCATTGTGCACATTTATCTGTCTTTTACGTAACATCTAACAGCAAAACGGAATAATGTTCTGAATTAAATTTGTCAAATTATCGCAAAATAACAAATTATGCAGTTTTCAACCATTTTATCTGTATAAATTTATTTGTAACAAATACGTTCAAATACGAGAATATCTCATGTTTTTGCTTGAGAATTAAGTTTTTGAGACCAAGTGTACAGCTCTACTATACTCCTTTCTTTCTTCGTTTTTTCCTAACTATTATAACTTCGGAAAACATTTATCTTGTTCACAAAATGTTCCAAATTTTATTATAAAACATATTATATAAGAATTTTCAAAATATATGTTACAAATAAATACTTGTCAGTTGTATTTTAAAATTGGGCCGAATTGTCTTTAAAGATGGGCCGACTTGTCTTATTTTCGGTCCAATTTGGGCTGAATTGTCTTTGGTCCGAATTGTCCATAAGCCATTTATTTATTAATGAACTTTGTAAAGAAATAAAAATTTTAAAAAGTGAATTCAACATTTACAATAGAGCCTTTAAATATTATTTAATAATGAACTTTGTAAGCAAATAAATGTGTAAAAAAGTCAATTCACCTTGTACAAAAGAGCTCTTAACATATTTATTTAATAATGAACTTTGTAAACAAATAAATTTGTAAAAAGTGAATTCACCACTCACAAAAAGGAACCTTAACATATTTATTTTTCATTCGGTTCTCACAAGTAGGGACAAACGTCTTCAGGCCCTTCGGAACGACATTCAAAAAGCCATTCAATTTCTCCCTGTAGGGAGATAATGGAAGTTGTTGCATCCAAAACAGCTTTCATGCTGCAGGTAGCAGGGTTCTCCTTTCTGTTGGGGAGGTAGAGCACTGTGACTGTGGGTTGCTCCCTTTGGTTTGGGAGGTAGAGCACCACAATGTAGGGTTGCGCCTTCCACTCAGGGAGGTAGAACACTGTGATAGTGATAGTGGGTTGCACCCTCTATGGAGGTTGAGCACCATGACAGCAGGTTGCACCTCCACTGAAGGACGTTGAGCACCATAACCTTTTTTTGCACCCTCCTTTTAGGGAAGTTGAGTACCACAATAGTGTGTTGTTCCCTCCCATCAGCTAGTTGGAGCACTGCAATACATATTGTGCCACTGGCAATGTGTTGGCCCCTTCGATTAGGGAGTTTAACACATCACACTCATGATGCACAGAGTGAAGATGAGGTCTTCTCCATCTATCACTCATTGACCTCAAGGTACGGGGCCAGGGCCAGGGCCAGGACTGAGCTACCCCCTCATCCCCCTCATCCATCCCAGCTAGTGCATAATATACAATCCATAGATAGGATTTAGGCTTAGAGATAGGGACCATTTTGGTGTCCCCCCACTCCAGTTGTATCTATGGACACTTTTGATATGTGGAGCCTTCCACCTCAGTTACCTTGGTCCATTATGCACCCATGCACTACTGGACCTTGCTATACCAATGGAAGTGGTGCTGCAGCACATGTCCCACCATCCCCTCACCAAGTGGTTTCCTTTTGGAAGGGTAGTTAGACATTCTCATCTCCTCTATGCTCCTCCTGATCAAGGATTAATTCTTATTTCTGGAGATATTTGGTGTGCTCATATATGATATAGAGATCTTGGACAAAGACAGTTTATCAAAATGTTAGATTTTCAATTCTGGAGTGTTAAATATTGTGCTTCTACAAGGAGCTCTAAATAAACACACTACAGACTTCAGCATATGTCATCATCTTCCATCTTGGATTTTCCAACAGGACTCTTAACTTTAATCTATTAGAACATTTCATTTTTAGGACTTTTGTAATTCATGGATTAATCTTGAATTATTTTTTAGTTTTGATTTTAAAAACTGTAACTTCTGTTTGAATTTTTACAATCTTTTTCCAGGGAAATAAATTATTTTTTAAAGTTTACAAAGCTTGCCATTTTTACTTGTTTTATGTTACTGTTTATTTGAGCCTAAATACCTAACAGATGTATATGTTTAAGTTGTAATGGTTACTTTTCTGTAATGGATTAATGTACAATAATATTGTGTGGAAATAAATTTGGAGAGAACAATATATATATATATATAAACTTTTAATTATGATATTGTTGAGCAGTGCACATAACAAATCTTAATAATAATAATAATAATAATAATAATAATGATAATAACCACAACAATACTTTGTGATGCATGGTATTTTGTATATTTTATATTTGTCTTAACAATTTTGTATCAAGAATCAGTTTGGATAACATAAGTCAAAATACAGCTTTATCAATATATTCCTTTATACTCTATGCATGGAGGTTGTAAATCATGATTACAATATTATTTCTTTGTCAGATATAACAGGTAGGACCATGTCAGCAAAATAAGCATGGCAAATTCCAGTGGTAGCTCTTATGCATCCAGCGAAGAGACAACAAACTATGCACGCATGTGCCGAATAGTGGTTGATGTTTTAAGAGACATTCTCTGGCTGGTGCTAACAAATGAAATTCCTCCAGCTGATCTGCCTAAGAAAGTTCAGACAGATAAAAAGAAATTGGGAAAACTTGATTCGGAAATAAAGACATGGCTGTGTGGCATATTTCCTCCCTCCACTGAGATTCCCAGTGCTGAGAAGTTTGACGTCTCTTCACTTTACACATTAATAAGGAACCTATGTAGCCAGGTCCCAACTCCAAGCAGACAGTGGGGACAAATCCCACCCGCAGGTGGAATAACATTAGGTGACGACATAGAGAGAGTTAGAGAGTTCAGAAACACTCTTTATGGCCATGCAACACAGGCCAAAATAGAAACTGCAGAATTTAACAAACTATGCATAGAGATTAAGAATGCTGTCAGAAGGTTTGATGCATACTTTTGTTCCCTTTCTACAGCTATGAAATGTGACTTTGAATGTGAGATTGATACCATTCTTACATGCTTTATGGACAAAAGCCTTGAGGATGACTACATTGACAAAATGAAAGAAATTGCTATTTTGTTAGGTAAGTGCATATTTCAGTGCATAATTAAATGGAGTTTTCAGGCAGCAGAATATTATTTTGCTAGCATTCTACATATTCAGATGTTTCAAAAATGAAAGTTCCAGAAAGGAAATGTAAATTGTCTCATGTAGTTTTCAGTTTCTTTTCTTTTCAGCACTATTTTCCTGTTTGTTTTTTTTCTAAAAGTTAATGTATGGATAAATATAAAATTGAATAAAAATATTCCCTAATGTCAAATGCATCTTTAAAATGATGCTTTAAGCCTGTAAATGTTAATCTGTGAATCTAATTACACCTCTCCCTTGATAACTTGACCCCAGTATATTACAAATACATATATTGTACGATAAGCAAGGGAATGAATTACCGAGGAGCCTCTGAAAGGTTAAGAATGGGGAGCCATCCCAGCTAGACATTCAGAAAGCGCTGGGTGTGTGTTTGAGTGTGTTTTATTTAATGGCTGAATACTCATTTAATAAAAGATAGGGAATTATTGCAAATAAACAGTACTTTCTCTAATAAAAGTGGTTGCTCTTCTGTATAAATTACCTTTTTTCTCAAGATAACCTATATTCGAAAGCTTGTGAAACTGTAACTCCAAGAGGTAATGCATCACACTCATTGTTTACCTGCAAAATATTGTCATTACATCACTGCCTTTTGCACAACAAAAGATTACTTTTGTTAAAAAAGTAGACATTTCTTTCATGCAAAATATGGCAGTATTGAAACTATTTTGTTTTAAAAATTGTTTCGTTAGTGAAATATTGATGGCATGATTTAGTTGCAAGTTATATTGAAACCTCAGATCATCCTTACAAATTTCCAATTCAGTAATGTTGAGTTCATTACAAACTATGGAACTCACCATTGAGTAATGACCTGTATGTATCAAACAGATGTTTTGATTTCAGCAGGTTGTCAATGATACCTTATGGTAGGTTAATTCTTACCTATACAATGATAATTATAACATTTTTCAAGGGATCAGTTGAAATGAATTGACTAAACACATGACCATGACTGTTAAATAGTATACAGGTAAGATTGCGTGCCCTTTCACTTTTTTATTTATTCCATTCCCATCATTCGGTTTGATACGAAATGCATAATTAACATGATAATACAAAGCAGGTCTGCTTTTAATTGAGTGTAAGAATATAACAAATACATCCACAAATCGGAGATGAAAACAAAATCAGCAGTTAGGTTTTCATAAAAACACGTGCACAGATAGCTATGACAGTATAGTGACAATATTCTCATCTTCAAATTCATCAAATAAGGGTTGATTCTTTCAACATTTTCTAGAACAAATGGAATCTGTTCTTACCCCGGAATCATAAGAAGGTTCTTGAGTTATCTTAGTGCATGAGTTCTCAATGAAGCGATTTATACTTCATATTCAATTGTGGAGATTTTCAAGTGTTAAGAGTCCAAATTTTGAATGTTTACTTGAAAAATGCAAACTTTCTTTTAACTGATGCATCATTTACTGAAATTCATTCATTTTACTCTGATTTTTTGATCAAATAGATAGCTTTTCAAAAGAGTATGTTGGTAGTTTTAGTTGCATTTAAGGAAAAAGCAGAAGTAAAAGCAAAAGCCTTCAAGAAAATTTAAGAATGGATTTGTATGTTTGTAAGCTTGATTCATATTTCTCATATAGAAGTATTTTTTCATCTTTTTCTTGCTGAATCTTCAAGTCAGGTGAAATTATAAGTGTGTAAGGTTTTGAATGCGTGCATCAACATTGCATATGTGCCTAGTTTTTAGCCTCATTTTAAAAGGGTGAATTGTAGTTGAAACAATATTTACTTATTTACACTTGTATGCTTTAATAGGTTAGAAGCATTCTTATGGAAAATATTGTTCTTGTTTTTTCAGTTGTATTTATCAACTAACTGAGTTACTGTTAAGATAATCATAAGATTTAGTGTAAGTTGGTAGAAAATATTTGAGGAATTGAATTGAGTTAAAAATAACTAAGAAAATCATAATAGGATAACTCAAAATAGGACCTGAAAATTGTGAGAACAAGCAACAGAAAGAAATATCATCACAGGCAACAGCGCATACATGTATAGCAAAGTTTGGGTACATTTAGACCTAAACAAGTATGTGTGATTGGACTGATAGATAAATGTAGCTAAGATTCCCATTCATATCAAACTGTCAGTCTATCAGTTAGTCTTTTCTCAGTCATAATACACAAGCCATATTAGTCTGCCTACACTCTTTCCTCAGTCACAATACACAAGCCATATTAGTCTGCTTACACTCTTTCCTCAGTCACAATACACAAGCCATATTAGTCTGCTTACCCTCTTTCCTTAGTCATAATACACAAGCCATATTAGTATGCTTACACTCTTTCCTCAGTCACAATACACAAGCCATATTAGTCTGCTTACCCTCTTTCCTCAGTCACAATACACAAGCCATATTAGTCTGCTTACCCTCTTTCCTTAGTCACAATACACAAGCCATATTAGTATGCTTACACTCTTTCCTTAGTCATAATACACAAGCCATATTAGTCTGCTTACACTCTTTCCTCAGTCATAATACACGAGACATATTAGTCTGCTTACACGTCTGCTTACACTCTTTTCTCAGTCATAATACACAAGCCATATTAGTCTGCTTACACTCTTTTCTGAGTCATAATACACAAGCCATATTAGTCTGCTTACACTCTTTCCTCAGTCACAATACACAAGCCATATTAGTCTGCTTACCCTCTTTCCTTAGTCATAATACACAAGCCATATTAGTCTGCTTACACTCTTTCCTCAGTCATAATACACAAGCCATATTAGTCTGCTTACACTCTTTTCTCAGTCATAATACACAAGCCATATTAGTCTGCTTACACTCCTTTCTCAGTCATAATACACAAGCCATATTAGTCTGCCTACACTCTTTCCTTATCATAATACACAAGCCATATTAGTCTGCCTACACTCTTTCCTCAGTCATAATACACAAGCCATATTAGTCTGCTTACACGTCTGCTTACACTCTTTTCTCAGTCATAATACACAAGCCATATTAGTCTGCTTACACTCTTTTCTCAGTCATAATACACAAGCCATATTAGTCAGCTTACATTCTTTCATCAGTCATGATACACAAGCCATATTAGTCTGCTTACACTCTTTCCTCAGTCATAATACACAAGCCATATTAGTCTGCCTACACTCTTTCATCAACCATAAAACTCGAGCCATAATAGTCTGCCAACACTCTTTCCTCAACCATAATGGTCAAGCCATATTAGTCCGCTGACACTTCTCAACCATAATGCTCGTGCCATATTAGTCTGCCAACACTCTTTCCTCAACCATAATGCTTGAGCCATATTAGTCGGTCAACACTCTTTCCTCACCCATAATGCTCAAGACATATTATTCTGCCAACACTCTTTCCTCGCCCATAATGCTCAAGCCATATTATTCTGCCAACACTCTCCTCAACCATAATACTTGAACCATGTTAGTTTGCTTACACTTTTTCTCCATCACAATACTTGAGCCATATTCAGTGCCGGTGCAAGGCATTTTGGCGCCCTAGGCGAGATCAGATATCTGGCACCCCCCTTCCCATTCACGCCCTCCCTCACCCGCTTGTCATAAAATAAAACCCAATTTGCACTTTTTCTGGTGCCTCCCATAGCCCAGCACCCTAGGCAATTGTCTAGTTTGCCTAGCGGAAGCACTGGCCCTGGCCATATTGGTCTGCCAACTCTTTCCTCAACAATTGTACTCGGGCTATATTAGCCTGCCAACACTCTTTCCTCAACCATAATACTCAAGCCATATTAGTCTGCCTACAGACTTGTCTCAATCATAATACTAAAGCGATATTAGTTGTCCAACTCACTTTCTTCAGTTGTAATACTCAAGCCATATAGTTGATTTTCTTTTAATGTTTCTTACATATACACACGAAAGTGTTTTTCAAAAATTCCTCTTTTGAAAGTGTGTGGTCTTGAAATGAAAGATTCAGTTTATTCTGTTCATTAAGAGTGTATGTAAACAATGCTTGTTTTCCTCAGATGATTTGGGTGACATAAAGCAGCAAGTTGGTGTTTTGATGAAGAAAGTAGACAATGTCCAAGATACAATTAATGATGTTCAGAAAGGTAATATGTTTAGATATTTTTCTGCATACTCATGATAGATTATATAAATTAACTATATTAAAGTTTTATTGTTAATTCATTTATGGATGCATCTATTGGTAAATAAAATTTCTCACAATAGCCTAACCAATTGCAAGTCCATTTATCTCTTTATACGCCTGCGTTCTTTCTTTAATTGTGATGATTCGTCCAAAAAATGAGGTGTATACTGTTCTAGATTGAGTTGGTGCTCAACATGTATTATACTAGAGCTAGAAGAGTAACAGGTGTTAAGTGAAGTTGTTTGTATTTGCAACATGCATGATGGAGGGAATGTTGGCATATTTCAGCCTTTCATGTACTGTGGATGAAATTTATTAGTGTTATTGCTGTGGAAATTGTACATAATCTAAGCACACACAGCAAACCAAAATGGCTGCTTCCATGTGCTGGAAAATTCTGCCTGAATTTGTCTAATGTACACTATTTTTAGAAGTTATTAACAAAGAGAAAACAAATTTTGCCAGACTAGATGATATCATCTTCTGAACAAGCAATAAACGAATTGCAAAATATATAAGAAATACATATCAGGTTCCTTTTTTACCATTTGCTTTTGAAGTCTGGAAAGTGAAAATGACCAGTGGAGCTAGCAGTTTCATTTTACATACAAATTTGAAGAGGGGCTAAGCTCTGTACTCTATAACCCAAATGACACCTATCAATCATACTTCATAATAAAGGAATTGATAGTTCTTTTAACAAAACCTAAGGTACACCTGGTATTTTTTTTAAAATGACCAGGATAACTAGTGAGGAAAACATAGGAAATTATTATTTAAAAATAAAATTAAACTTATGCAAAATATGAACCTGTAGAGTGCCATCTTTACAGTTGCTGCATATTTTCTTTTAAAACAAAATAAAAATAATAATTTCTCAGTCTCAACTATTAAAGGCTATAGAGCAGTGATCTCTTTGCACTCTTTGTTTCCAATGGGCTCCACTATAGGGTGAAGACCCACTATCTTTCCAAATTGATAAAGGTATTTTAGCTCCAGAGACCAGTCTCTCATCAAAGCCAGGGTGCAAGCTAACATGTATTCATTGTTTGCTATCTAAACCTTGTGAACCTTTGAATGAAGTTTTTGTTGAGAATCAAGTCATGAAAACAGCCATCCTAATTTCAATAGCATCTGAAAGGAGAAGTGAATTTCATGATTTGACAGTGGAAAACAAAAGAGTTGTTTAAGTTTAAATGGTAGCTATGATTCAGTCTCTCTTGTTTACAAAATACATTTTCTGATCAAGAATGATTTACTTTTGGTTGCCTCTGTACCTTTTGAAATACCTAATCTCAGTTGTATATGTGCTAGAGATGATCACGATAGACACCTTTGACCAGTTAGAGCTTTTTGGTTCAATCAATTAAATAAGAAGGGAAAATAAGTGTTGTCAACATTTATTTTCTCTCTTCAAAAGGTACATGTATTTCTGATATCTCATCAAACACTTTCTTGATGTGGATTGATGAGACTATTGAAAGAACTTATAAATCTCTCACTGAGAGAGATCTCTTTTTCATAAGAATCAAAGCCTGTGAGGTCAATGCTATTGATGCATCTTGCACCTTTTTAAAATAATTTCTCTTTGGATGGTATATAAACCATCTATATTAACATTAACAAACAGTATTTCCAAAACATTCATATTTGTTGGATGTGTGAAATGGGTTTTGACTTTTGTTTCACTTATAATAAAATGCACATATCAGACATTTAGTGTTTTTACAAGAAATCTCCACAGCAACAGTTGAGTCATTCTATAAAAGATAGAGTAATAAATAAAAATAAAACAAACCCAGTTTATTGAGAAATGTATAACTATGAATATGCATTGCCACAAAGCAGAAATAGGGAGTAACATTTTTGCTGATAATAGTTAATCCCTCTACCCCATCAACTAAAATGGTTTTGTTCCAGTCACTGGTCTGCAACAGTACAACTAGTATACATATTGCTTTATCATTAAAGTGTGGGTTGTGTATATATGAGTGATATGGAGCTACTCTCTGCATTTCTGACTCTAAAAGAAAAGTGTTAAGATTGTGGTTGGGTAGCCATGCATAAAACTGCTCTTGACAATTGAGGCAATAAACTTGTTTCAACTGATGTGTATGATGTTGGCTGAATAGACATTGGTGGTCTATTGATTTCCCTTAATTAGGTGGGTGAATTAATCAATTTATAAACTTGTTTGAGAAACCTTTTGAGACCTCCACATTGCTTTGAGCTTGGTTGAATATGCCAGATGACTGAGCAGAAGTTGTACACAACCACATGGTAATGGTTTTATTGTTAATCATTCAATAATAATTAAATTTACAATTATCAGCTTTTTTAAAAGAGCTAATGACTTTTAAAAAATATAAGCAAGAAGATATTCTTCGTATAGTGGCAATATAGATCTTTATTCGAAGTCTATACAGCCTATTAAATCTTAATTTAGGCTCTGATTTTAGAAGTAAGAATTTGAATTACATTTTTTTGCAGTCCGGAAACTCATGATAAAGTACCCATGTTGTATGACAAACAGTTTTTATTGGATTGTCTCACAGGTTGAAGAACTTCACTCTGTTATCTGCAGTTTTAAGTGTAGATGTATTCCATTGTTTCAAAAAACTTTTCTTATTTTAAAATTTTAAATTTAATATCAATATGCCTTTGTTTTGTATAGCTCATAATCATGTGATGATACTTTACAATGTTACTTTTATCTGTTGAAGGAGTAATGGCTGGCTGCATGCAACTATATTAGAGAACACCATTGATACCAAAGTATGGTAGCCTATAAGTTAATGACTGGACATACAATATTTGACTGATTTGTGATGTGTGCATGTGACATATGACTAATTATGTATAAATCACTATGCAATTGCTTTATAGTCAAGCCAAAAATATAAATTTTTACATCTGCGTATATTCTTGTCATTTTTTTAAAAAGGAAATCAGGGTGGAAGATGGGACAGAGTTTGAGTAATGAATCTAGTCCTTAACATTTTTAATTTTTTAAAACTTTTCATCATGTATATCTAGTCAAAATATTATCAAAATGTTTGTGTTTTCAAACTTTGGTGCTGCAAAAAAAGGAATCATCATTTACCAAAAATATCAGTATATGTTCTCATTTGTTTTATTAGATACAAAGGAAAATGCAGAAGATTCAAGGAACCGTATGTGCAGAATGCAAGAAACTCTTGAAATGCTTGACATGGAGAAAGGCAAATTTGGTAGACTGGTTTAATTGAGTAATAAATTAATTGTGTGGTCTTTATTCCAGCTTCATCATTATTCATTCAAGGAAACCATTTATGAAGTGTGGCTCAGCGCTACTTAATCTTAGCTTGTTAATTTGTCCATTATATTATTGGTTTAAACATTTTTGTCACTGAAATGTGAAACGGTGGAGAGAATAAATACATTTTATTCAGGCAGTTTAAAAGAATCATCTAATAGTAAAACCAATATTTTGACTAAATAATATAGTTTCATGCACTATTAAAGCATTAGAATTACAAACCAATCAAATTTATGGCCTGAGGTGCCGTATACTTCTTTTTAAAATATGAAGGCTTTATCGGTAATTGATCTGTAATGAAATAATAATGGCTCAAAGACCAAATCAATGAGAAAAATGTGTTGTAGGAGTGGTGAAATCCTGGTATAACATGATCCAATTTTTTGGACTTCAATTATCCAATCTTGAGTATTTTAAACCTCATCTCATTTTCTTTAGTAAATAAATGTCTTAATTGGCTTTTTTAAAGCTGCCTATCCATCTACAATTCACTTTGAAAGCACCTTATAAACTAACATTTATGCTGGTAATGAAATTTTTTGTTTCTTATACTGTACATTCATTATAACCAAACCTGTGTTTGCAGTAGCACATGATAAATTTATGAAGCAACAATAAACATTATGGCAGTATATAAATTAATGTGATGTGTTGCGTGGTTGTAACTTTCATTTTAGGCATGCATCACATTCAAGTGCAAAAATGTTTTTTTTTAGATAAAATGTTTCAAGGACATTGTGGTTTTCATATGTATAATGGTTTATTTTTCCCGTTTAAGCATGGTATGTGGTAAAAAGCATTAAAATAAGAAACTGTTATCCTTTTTACTAAATTTAAATTATCATAAACAGTTCCTTCTATGCAGAAATATGCTGATGAAAGTATTCAATGATTTGCATAATAAATATTCAATGTAGGGTTGTACCATTAATGCAGCAAGTTAATTAGTATCTTCACACCTTGAGACAATATGAAGGCTTTCCAGCCATCATTCTGTGGATTCAAGCTAAGGTATTTTCCTTCATCATTCCTATAGAATTCTTGTGTATTGGATATATCCAAATTTAATACTTAACTACTTTAAAAAGCTGTAAAATTAGAGTACTTTTTACTTCTCTAACCATCTGTTAGAATGTGATAATCTGTGTACATTTTGACTAGACAAAATCAGACTTGATTATACAGTATTCATATTATCTGGGAAATTCATTGTCCATGATGAATTTGGGAAAAAATGAGGTTTTAACAGCATGATGTTGTTATATATATATAATTAATTTGCATCATACATATTAAAAGTAAAATTAAAACTGTTTATCTCTATTTATTCATAAATTATATATATATATATATATATATATATATATATATATATATATATATGCTCAACCCATAATTTCTAGACTACCGGTACATCACAAGATGCACAAAGTGAGTTCTGAATATGTTTATTTAGGCAAAGCACATTATTAAACAAAATGAAAGTAATAAAGCTAATTTATATGTTGAAATGAAAACAATTCTAAAGTGTTAAGTCTTAATGAAAATTTAATTAATCCTCATTCTAAAATCATGAATTATAATAATTCAATCACTTTTAGAATCCTTCAAAATCAGGCTCTGTATCAGACTCGCCAAACAGTTCACAAAACTCGACTTCTGTTATGGCTGTGCTTTCATCATATACGTCGTCATTGTCATCATGGTCATCCGATAGTCTGATTCATAAAACGAGAGCACCAGTCGGCTGATGCAACACATTTTGAATCTGCCAACTTATATTTATAATTTTCGCCATCTGCATAGCACGTAGATGACTTGCCGTCATTCCTGTACTTGTGTCTCATTCACAATAAATTAGCGTGCTGCAGCACAGTTGTTATTTGCTTCTGCATATTAATAATGTTAAGTTTGAATGCTGCATCATAAGCAGAACGCTTTCTTTTACTTCCAATACTATTCATTTTATTTGATTGAATTGAATATAAACTTCTAGAGATTAAACTGAAATAATTTCTTATAGTGGTATTATACTATTTATATCCCTTATCCTGTAATTATTTCCATGTGTGATTGGTTATCAATTTGTATTTGAAATTATTTATCATTGTCATTTATTTGTAATTTTTTTTAGACTACTGGTAGTGTGATTCAATTGATCAGAATATGTGGTTTCCGCGTGGACATTAATCAAGTATTTTGACAGTTTATCATTTTGAGCAGAAACCATGTCCACTACCATATCTCAGTAAACAATACATCTGAGAGTCAGCATGTATTAGTAAAGTCATTGGCATTGTGCAACAAAACAAACATATTATCCCCGAGTCATTTACCACAGATTAAGCATATGGTAGCTATTGTACAACACTCTACCGCCAACATACCACTTTGCTTTACAAACAACTAAACAACAGTAGTATATAAACTGTGGCTGCCTATTACATCTAAAACACCTATCAAAGAAATCCCTCAAATTATATTGTTTTACAATTATTCACGCTGACTCATATATTCTCTCTCTCTCTCTCTCTATCCAATTTTATTATCTTAGTTCCCTTGGTCGGGGGTCCGATGTTTTCTGGCAGTCAGCAAGCCCAGTTTCCAGGCATCACGGTTTTGAGGATTGATTTTGGTCATCTTCCATGTCTCGTGGCCATGATTGATTGTTTGCTTCCAAGTTTTCTTGGGTCGGTCAGCTTTCCTTCGGCTTTCCACCTCCACATTTCTACACCTGTTAATCCAAGCATTGCTTCTCTCTACATGGCTGAACCAGCGTAACCAGTTGGCCCTTAGGAGTTCCTCAATCTTTGGTAGGTGCAGCTTTTCCAGTAGGGTATCTGACCTGATATGCTGGGTCTGGTCTGGCTTGACATTACAAATTCATCTGATCATGGCTCTGTCATTGCGTTGTAGACGGGCAAGTGAGGGCTGGGTGAGTGCCCAACACTCACTGCCATATAGCATCATGCTCCTAACACAGCTGCTATACACCTTTCCCCTGGTGGTGAGGGGGACAACTCTTGATGTTAGTACAGGTAATAGTTCACGAAACTTACCCCATGCTGACTTGACCCTTATGGTTGAACTGAGTTCACATCCACCTCCAGCACTCAACATATCACCCAGGTAGCAGAAGGAGTCTACTACCTCCAGAGTGTAATCATCCACTTTCACCTTATTTTAAGGTCGGCCCTCAAGTGGGCGTACCTGCCCCAGACACCTCTTACACTTGTAATTGGGGTCTGGTACCAGTTTTCCACACAAGCCAATACACTTTTTGTGCACCCATAGGGCACATAGGCTGCATTGTATGGCATTGGACCTGACACCATTCCTGCACACAACACATGGGTACTGATCAGACTCTTTCAATGGTTGTAATTCTGGGCCACTGACCATCACTTTTGTCTTTGACAGATTCACTCTCAATCCTTTGGCTTCCATACCACTTTTCCACATTTTCAGCTTCTCCAGTAATAGTTCCATAGTCTCTGCTATGATGGCTAAGATATTGCACTTTTATTTACCCTTCCTAAGCATGCGTGCAACAATCCCCTATGGAGTCTCTCGCTATTGTTCGTGTAAGACTATCGTACATGTATTTCTACTCTTGATCAAAATGTTTGTCATATATACCTTCAGTATCGTAATTCTTTTATTTTTTTTGCATAGATTTTGTTCATATTTACACTGAAATAAGCTAGCATGCATTTGTATGATACTGTGGAGTTTAATAATAATAATAATAATAATAATAATAATAATAATGACTTTATTTAAAGAGGGTAACACAATTAGCTAAGAACTAATCTGGCCCTCATACAAAGGAATTTATTTACTTCAGCAGCATCTCAGAAGCCGCTGGATATATTGGGTTTGGAAGATGGAAATAGAGTGGGCATTTCTAATCTCAACTGGAATACTATTCCAGAGCAAAGTTCCAGAGTATTGGAAACTTTTCTTGAATAATTCCTTATTTGGTTTGGGAATTTTATACTGTTTTGTAGATATTGATTGCAGGTGGGGTGTATTACCAGGTAGCCTATACTGGAATAGTGATTGTAAATATTCAGGAGCTCTATTATTGGATATCCTGTACATTAATTTGGCTTTTCTTAAACAGATTCGGTCTTTAATAGGTAATATTTTTAACTTACCAGCTAAATTTTCCTTGCTTTCTTTCTGGTTTGATTTGAGCCTAAATGCTCTTTTTTGAAGCTTTTCCAGCTTTGCTATGTTTTAATCATTTGAATTACCCCATACTGTATTACAGTAGTCTAAATACAGTTGTATGTAACTGTTATAAAATAGTTTTCTGTTCCTTTCAGGGAGAAAATGTCTTATCCTACTGAGAAGCCATAAACTTGAACTGACCTTTTTACTGATATGTTTGATATGATCAGTCCATGATAAGTTATTATCTACCAAAACACCAAGTAGTCAGTCATGACAGACCATTTGCAAATTTGTATCCTTCCATGTCAGACACAGTTCATTGCTATCAAGATTGTTCCTTTTTTTCCTTGTTGAGATTAGTAATACATGTATTTTAGTTTAACCAGTATTTACTACCAAGCCATTGCATATGCACCAGTTTTCCAGCTTGTTTAATGCATTCTGTAAAGAAATTTCGAGTTTATGCTTTGTGTTT
Organism: Unio delphinus; assembly: GCA_029339505.1. Classification (NCBI taxonomy): domain Eukaryota; kingdom Metazoa; phylum Mollusca; class Bivalvia; order Unionida; family Unionidae; genus Unio; species Unio delphinus. The sequence continues at coordinate 22,910,071 of JAQISU010000042.1, forward strand.
TGGATGTCTGACAATGTTGTGTTATATGCATAGAGATCTGTAGATGATATCGAGTCTCTTAGTAAAAGTGGTAGGTCGTTAATAAATACAATAAATAGTAATGGACCTAGAATTGAGCCTTGTGGTACTCCATATCTAATTGTTTCAGGTTCAGACAGAACGTTATTTATATAAACATGTTCTCTCACTTAAGTATGAAGTAAACCATCTAACTGTTTTTTTTATCGCATTGGTGGATTTTCAGTTTCTTCAAAAGGATTTCATGATCCACCATGTCAAATGCTTTCTGAAATCTATAAATACAGATCCAATTTTTTTACCTTGGTCAAGTGCTTGAAGCCATTTATCAGTTAGGGAGATCACGACAGTTTCACTTGAATGTTTCTGTCTAAAGCCTGATTGATTAGGGTGTAACGGCAAGTGTTTGGTTAAATATGACATGAAGGAGTCATGGACATGTTTTTCAATCAATTTTGACAAGTTTGGTAGTATTGAGAATGGTCGGTAGTTATCAGCATCATTCTTAGATCCAGATTTGTGAATAGGAGTTACTTTTGCAGTCTTCCTTATTTGGGGACAGATGAGGTTGCAATACTTAAATTGATTATGAATGTTATGCTATCTAAATTAGCAGAGGCAGAAGATTGAACGAGTCTTGGACCAATCTGATCAAGTCCTGTAGCTTTCTTGGTATCAAGTTCACTGAGACATTTTTTAACAAGGTTTCTTGATACTGGTGGGATAGAGAAACATACTTCCTTAGAGATTTTGCTGCTGCAGAACTTTTTCAGTTCATTAAAGTTGTTTTCTGTCACTGGTTCTTTTAACTTTGTGGTAATGTTGGTGAAAAAATCATTGAAAACATTTGCAATGTCAGTTTCATCAGTGACTATGGTGTCATTTACCAGAAGCGAGTGAAATTTATTTGTCGGATTGTTGTGTGTTCCTCCAGTGAGTTCATTGAAGACTTTCCAAATGGAGTAATGATTACTGATTAGCTGAGGGTTAAATACTTGACTAAAGATTACTAATATGACGGTTCTTTTGGAAAATACACATATTTCCGTGGTTCAAATAACACATATGACTGTATTTTCTGGTGGATGGACATCTGTCAAATAGACATCAAGTACATTAAAATATGTTTTTCATTCATTATCCTATCACATAAGTTAGAAGAAAAAAAATATTTGTTTCACTTCACGACATGACAAATCTTATGAGCCATGTGGCATCATTAGGCATGTGATCTCATCTTTGGCAATTGACAGAAACAATAAATACTGAAAATCGAGGGAAAAAAGCATTGTTAATTTCAGACTTGGACCTTGACCCACAGATAAGCCGACCACCCTTCTTCCAGGCCTTATTTTTTTCCTAAAATTATCATAAATGCACATAGGAGAGCATTTATTGACATTAAAGTTGGCAGAGCATCTTATAATGACATTATACTATTTCTGTAATTTCACTGAGTTTGACATGAACCAATATAAATATACAAAGATATTATGCACCTACATGAATCCTTTAAATGTATTTCATATTCTTCTTGATACTTGATTTCAGAGAAAGATATAGTGGAAGACACAACATACAGTTTGGTTCATGAGGAACGAGACTGTAACAAGAATGCTGGCATTTCCTGTGAAGACATAGCACTTGGTGAGTTTTATTTAGGTAACCTTGTGGTAAAGTTTGGCATACAGGGCAAGTGACTCTAACTGCAAACCGATTATGCTGCTTGTACCCTTATCACTCTAGAGTTTTGTGTCATCATTGACATGAAGGTCAGAGTAATATTTAATAACTGTGATATATACAAGTTTAAAAAACTGTAAAAATAAAAATTGCCATCACACTATGCCAACAGTGGGCATATTGGTAGTTAACCTTTACTTACAGAATGAAAAATAGTGGCTATTAATGTTTTCAAATAAAACCAATGAAAAAGCACTTTAGGTACTGAATAATGTAATATTTGTAATATTACTTTTCAAATGTAGATGTTTATACTTTTCCGTCCATATGGCTGCATAACAAGATCATATTATTCAATCATTGTATCCATTGTGTTTGATCTGTATCATGTTCTTTATCATGCTGCATTCAATTTCTTAGAAAAACAGATTTGATTGTTCTAGTCAGTCTTTAAGAGGATCCTAAAGAGATGAACCATTAAGAAATGGTGCTGACCTGTCCATGCCCTGCTCAATCTTGGCAAATATTGAAAACTTTTCTTCCAAAATGTTTTTGAATAATTTTAACAAATCTTCCTTAAGTTAAGGATGTTGTTTGTTCTTGTTGTCTGTTTTACAAAATAACTTACTTAAAGTAATTGGGTAAGACATTACCCTAACATTACCATTCTTAACAAAATGTTTGAAAAGATTTAAACCATATGACTGGGGGTACCTTTTAAAAAAATTTAAGATAAGTGTTGTTGTAGATAAGTATCCTGTTCATTTTGTGGTCAAAAGGTCAAAGGTCATGGTTACTAAGAGGAGTTTTTTCTGCACAATATCATTGGTTCTGCATCTCAAACCTGGACCAAACTTTATGGATGATTTATGCTTAGGTAAGGAAGATACCTACATGTCTTGGACTCGAAGTTCAGAGGTAGAGGTCATTATAACTGAAGGAAGCAAAATGTTCTCTGCATATTAGATTTAGTTCCTGGTTATATACATTTACAGAAGGTTGTGGATGACTTGAACTAGAGGTATAGATAATACCTATTGATTTAGGTCCAGTGTTAAAATGGGGGTTAAAGTGTGTGAATTAGATTTAAAAAACACTCCCCTCCAAAGAAATCAACACCCTGACTTTAGTCCTCACTGTTTCCAATTCAAGAGATTTGTTACCTGCAATGAAATTTTTGTCATAACATGTATTTGTACACAGAAAAGACTTATGAGAGGATGCTGCTGTAGGTTAATGATCTTTATCAGAAGTACACATTTAACAAAATATATAATTATATTGGAGTGCATTTTCCAACATGTAATTTTCAAAATGATTAAATGGTGTCCTACAACTAATGACTTGAAAACAAGATGAGGTGTCCCATAACATACAGTGCACACAAATTACTTTGAAAAAAAAAACAATTTATGTTGTCGCAACAAGTATGGTGTCCCAATATTTGATGTTGATTGTTTCAATTTAAGGTAATAAAAGAATCCATAGATTTTGGGAAAAAGGGTTAAAGGTCATGGTAAGTCTAATACGTTATAGTGGTTCCTGTACGTTAAATTTGCTGTGTTAAGGGGACTAGGATTATTAAACACACAATCAGTACTTCATTTTTTATACACCAACTCAAAGGCAGAGCATATTAAGGAGTGATGCCCTGTCCATCTGTCCAACTATTACATGTACCAAGTTTGTTTCGGCACAATAACTTAAGTTGTTCCCCATGTATAGTTTCCAAACTTGATGGATGTCTTTCACTTAGGATAATAAAGAACCCCATCAATTTCAGAGTTTGATACTCTACAGTAACAAATTGTGTGGATCACTTGCATTTTGGGAAGAGAAGGAAACCTTTTGATTTCAGGTACACAAGAGCAGCATGGTTGAAAGAAAGAAGATATGATTTCTGCACAATAACCTGATTTCTTCATCATCTACAGTTACCAGACTTTCTGAGTGGTTTCAGTGTATCCCCCAGGCATGTAAACTTAAGGACACAACCTTGGTGTCAGAATGGGGGAATAAAAAAAAAATGTGGGGTGTAAAAAATGTACTGACCAATTTTTTCAGCTTGATATAGGATATTGCAACTTGCACAACTTACTCTCGCTCTCTCTAAAAATACAAATCAACATGCACAATTAACACAAATGCATTCTCCATTCAAAGAATAATTTTCTTTGTTCATTGTTCTTGTCTGTTTGGTTTAAAGTCTTACTTTTAACAGTCTCCTTATAATCTCTTTGTAGCAATTTTATAGACCAACACATTACATATAGGCCAATACAAAGAGCCAAATAAATCTTTTGAACCAAATGACAGTTAATTTACTGCCTATCATAAAATGTACTATCATCGGTTTCATTGTACTTCATCCCAAAACAGATTTATCCAAAATTCAAAGAGGCTAATTATTCATTTACTCTTAAATAAGTTACACTTGATCTTATAGCTTTTTCTTTTATTGCAGAAAATTTAAAACCAAGAAAATCTGCAATGACCCCTGACTCTGTTATCCAAATATCTCATTTGTCTCAGATTTCTTTTTTGTGAAAGAATGTTTTGGGTGATAATGTGTTCTCCAAATATTTTGTGGCGAACAAGGGCCATTTTTTAAATTTCTTAAACTCTGTCACAAAAGGATTATTCACTTTAAAATTTGCAGTCTTCACAATCACACAATCTGAGGTCACACCAGTATTCCCAATGGATGGGCCATATCCCAGTCAAGTGAATTATTTTCTCCAATTTTCATTTAAGTTAGATCCACAGTTACTATGTTGTGTTTTGTTTCTTTCACTTTCTTGGCTAATGATTCTTAGTGCACACTGTATTAATCTGGAGATAACATTTCTGTGCAACAAACATTGAGGTTAAACATATGGACAACATCTTACTGAGCTCGATAGAAATCGCTTTAGAGTTCTCGAGATTATGGGAAGCTGCTGTGTCATAACATTGCCTATGTTAGTTTGGTTCCCTGTTTCGTTGTTGTTGTTGTAGGGTTTAATGATATTTTTCAGCACATGATAGGCTATATATGGTGGCCATTAGTATTGGTGGAGGAAGAACCCGGGAAAAACCCCGGAAAGAACCACCGACCCACGAGAAGCTACTGGCAAGCTTTCTCACATAACTATATGAGCTGAATCTTAGATTTGAACCCACACAGACAGAGGTGAGATGGCAGTGATCTGTAACAGCAAGCACTTTAGACTACTCGGCCACTCTGGGCCCCTCCCTGTTGTGTATGCTCCGTAATGCAGAGTGCAACACAGGGAACTTATGAAACAGGGAACCAGACTATGCCTATGTATAAAGTATGCTCGAAGTATACACGATGCCATCCCTTATCCAAATTGTAGATCTTAAATATATCCTTATCACATTATGCAAATCCTTAGCATAAAAAAATGCATGGCAACAAAATGTGTATCAGTTTTCTCCAGTGTGCATCCCTGATGCACAAATGTTCATAAAGGGAAATACTGGGTTTGTACTTGTGGTAAGGAATTATCATATTGATTTTAAATCAAAAAGTTAAAAGAACATGTTACTTTGACTAAAAGAATAAAAATGGTTTTCATACAAGAATATTTGTTCTGCATAGCATACCTGGGTTATGCTTCATGGATGGGATGCAGTTGTTGTAAGGAGGTCAAAAGGTCTCAGAGTGAAAGAAAAAAAATAGTTTCCACACATTAAACTCCTGTAGCTTTATAGCTAAGTGATATTAATTGATATCTCTTTTTTCACTTTTATTTTTCAAATATGGGTTTCTTTTTAGCATAATATGTGCATATTGCTCCAGGTGAACACATTTTTTTCTTCCAGTTCTCTAAAATACATGTATGAAATATTCTAGAACAAAAAAGCACAGTCCATTCTGATGTAATACATCATAATCCCATGCGGGATTGAAAATAGTCACACACATTTTGCAGAGTTCATGTTGATAAGAATCTAAACTGTTCTAAGCAAGTTAAACACTTTTGTTCTGTAATAAATCCATTAATTTCTTTTTTACAGAGTACAATACATTATTTACAACTTAAATAATTCATTCTCACTCCTTTGGACTACTGCTGCAGATTTTGAGGAAGTACAACTGATGCTATATTATAATCCACAAACTTTAAAAAGGTGTGGCAAGAATTATCCTAAATTACAATTTGATACACCATTCAGAAATCTATGCTAGATATAAAATTGACTGAAATCTGATTACAGATTAGCTGAGCAAATGTTCATCTTAATGTTCAAGGTAAAGAATTAACAATATTTGATTGGTATTTTTGATTTCAAGTCAGAAAAACTATCAGGGACTTAAGTTGAGATCAATTAAAAAAGATTGTTTCAAGAAACAAATACTTTTTTGGTGTTATTCTCTGGACTGAGTTCCCAAAGCAATTAGATCAGAAAAAAATATAAATGTGTTGAAACAAAAACATAAATATTATCACATTTAAGGCAGTTTTCATTAGAAATATTGAAATACATACATTACAGTTTATTTAGTTGATACATATACTTTGTTCTTTTATTTTTAATGTATTTAAGCATGCTTAAATATTTTGTTTTAAAATTGTTTCTCCTCTCGTGTAATTACAATAGTTTGTCCTGATGGTCTCATGATAATAGTATATTATAGTAAGTGTCCCTCATCAAATCAAAGAAAGTATTTATTATTATACCTTTTATCCAAGTACAATTTCTCATATATCAGATAGACAATCCTGCCACAATGTATAAGAAACAATATACAGATGCTGATTAGCATGTAATCATACAGTTATGTTTCATGTGAACATAATTTATGTAATTAATTCCTAAAATTATAATAACAAAATTAACACCTCAGAATATTACTAATGACAGATCGATATAAAACTTTATAACGTTGATCTCTGATCTAAATAGGGTGAGAAATGTGGCTAACACAAGCTAAGTAACAGACTGGATGCTTATAATTGTGGGAAGTTTTTTTGTCTTGTCTAATTAGCTGATAAGGATTTTTATGAGGACATACTGATTAGAAAATAGAATTAAAGTCCTTTTTTTCATGGAAACTTTATCTTTGTTTCATTTAACAAATGACAATAAAAAGGATTCTGACAAATGTTTTTGTCTTCATGACACAATATTGCAGTGTAAACAAATGTTGTGGTCACAGCATTAACGAGAGATGCATTCTTTTGAGAACTGTGACTTTATGACACTGCATCAGAATAGGGTAGCATCAAATTAGATTGTGGGATGATAGATCTAGACTTTTTTTCAGACATTACTGGTACCATTAATTTGAGTAATGTCAGGAAAAAGGTGGAGATCTTCTTGATGGTCTATGATGGAGTGGAATCTACCTTCTACCTCCCATCTGAGTATTATTTGACCATTATATGATGTTACATTGAGTAATGCCTGCATTTAATTGATAAGAAAATGGTTTATTTTCTGAGAAATTTTGCAGTTGATATGTTCATGACATCAGAGGTTCAACAGACATGTGATATCAACAATACAATAAATCCCATTCCAATGTAGCTGTATAAAATTTCAAAAATATTAAATGAAAGTCACATGTTGTTTACAAAAGAATGAAAGGACACAAGTCTCAACATATTTATTTCTAGAACAATGGCCAGAAACCAGTTGCAACTCATAATAACCATAACAAAGCCAGAGTCATCAAACAAGATCTCATGCCAATAGGGTGGTCACATGATACAACAAAGCTGTCATTGACAGGTTCTCTATTCGTGATAAATCTGACTGTAATTTGGGGAAATAAATGATAATATAATTGATGTTAGGCACAGTCAGTACTATGCAAGCACTGTACATCATAGTACAACCTGGTCTCCCAGATAAACACTAACTGGCAAGTGAATTGTCAAGTATATCTTTCTTTAATTAATTTCATGTTGGAGATATCAGAAAATGTGCACATACAAAATAATATAAAAAATATGTATAACAGTTTTTAATACATTTAGTTTGTTTTCATGATTATTGAAAGAGATGGCCCCAACTGATGACTGACATATGAGATTTTGGATGGGGTCATATTTATATCCAAATGGCATAATTCTTTAGTTTTTTTAATACTCTGGTTGATTTAAACCTCCACATTAACAACCTAGAAATGAAAGCTGTTCTTCTGGCACTGTTAGGGTGGATTGATAAATAAGATGTCATTGTATCACTGATGCAAAAATGCTCCTTTTGTGTTGCATGGAGATTTGGAAGATTAAGTACCGGTAGCTTGTATAATTTCTTGCATATAATTCTTAGATTATTCACAATTCACCTTGAAAACCCTAGAGTCTCTATAATGCACATGAATTCCTGCACTCCCTGATTTGTTCTATCCTACCTTTTCTTTAAAACATGAGTGGATAATTAAATGTGGAATGCAAATTTACAATTGGCAGTATTTGAGCATGTTATCATGATTTTGTTTTCATTTAAAAGAAGAAGAAATATCTCTAAATATTAAATCTGAAAAAATTAAGTTAATGAGTTACTTTTATTCTTAAGAATGTCTCATTTCCTTTTGATTTGTAGAGATGCCACAAGGCATGGAGGGTAAAATTTGTATCATCAAGTGTTATGCTGACCTGAAACTAGAATTAGAAAAGGACAAAGGGATGGATATTGCCAAAGGCCTTTTTAAGAAGGAAAAGCATAAAGATGTACTTGAAGAAATTGCTAAAGCTGGGAGAAGAAGACATTGCATTGACCAACTTCTCAAAAGAGTCCTTCAATTAGAGGCATCAGGTTTGAAGATCTTTTTTGATTTGCTGAAAAGGAAGTGCAGAGAGAGAGCCAAAAAGCTAGCGGAAATTAAAGTTACAGACAAGGACTGGGAAAGTAAGTTTTTACATTCTTGGTTTTTGATGAGGATAAATTACCAATCTGTGTGTTGTTTATTCTGAATTCTGATCTCCCCAATTGGAGACATTACAATTAATTGTCGATGTTTTATAAGAATGTGGCAGATGAAACATGTTTGAAACCTTTCCAAGGGTTATAAAATATGCTCTTACTCTCCCCCCCCCCATCAAAAGAACATTTATCTGTTTCTTCACAGTAGTAATCAGGATGACCATGGCTAAAGATTACTAGGTAGACTTTATAGTATGCACTGTATGAGAAAGGAAGATTGAACCATAATGAAGACAGTGCATGAGAATTTTACAGAACACGTTTGATTGATCAAATAGATTTCTGGAATACTTTAAAAAGCAGAGTAGGGCTCAATGTAACATGGAAGTGATGAAAGAAATAACTTTATATTGTACATATTGGTTTGAATGTCAAACAATGTAATTTAATTAAGATTTTAACATGAGAAAATTGGGTTGAAATGCATATTTATTCAGCAGTTAAAATCAATGATTTAGTTCCTTTAAGCCACTCATGTCTAAAGAAATATATTTTGTGTTCTCAGTCTTTTATATCAGCATACAGCATTCATTTCTCTTTTGACAATTTATTAGAGTCTGGTGTAATGGATAAGCAGATAATGAGATCTGCATTTATTGTTTATTATTTGTGTGAGTATGGTGCATGAACCCATTTCTTGCTTTACTTTAAAGGTCATTATATTTTACAAATGGAAAGATTTTGAAGACATGCATTCAGTCATAAAGGTGGAAAGGAATTTAGAAGTTGGTCTTTAATATTTTAATTCCATTACAAAGAAACAAAAAAGTCACAAGTGTTATTTTTCTTCTTTTTCAAGATTTCATACAGGTCAGTGAATCAGTGAAAATGGCTCCATGCAGAAGACAAGATGGTTTAAAGTTTGAGCAGCTGGATGTAGAGTTCTTCAAATGCTATTTTCAGGATATACCCGAGAAAGTTGATAAAAGAGCTGATGTGCTTCTATCCCAGTTTCATATTAGCATTTGTGAGCATTCACAAATGATAAAAACCAATGATCCAGAGAAAAAGATACATGCCTTGCTGGAAAAAATACAGTCATGTCATTTCGACTCGGACATGGAGGTTAAAAACATGCTGGGATCCAAGTTATACCAGAAGTGGCAACGTTTCAAAGTTGATGGATCTAGACAGGGTAAGACATTAAAAATGAAATTGTTATGTCCCTTTGCATTTGTTGAGGTGCATCTGGATTTAGCCACCTACAGTGATTCTTATTTCATTATTCACTGTATGAGATATGATTAGTCAAGTATTTGGCCACTTTTAAAAGCCCCATTTATATGGTAAGCCAAAAACAAAGTACCGGTAATGGAACAAAAAACATTTTAAAAAATCTTGTTTATCAGAGACAGTCTTAGACTTTTACATCATAAAGCCATCTTTTTCTTGAAGATTTGAGGAGATTTTGTAAGATGCAAAAGCCACATGAATCATATACAGTAGTTTAATAAAAATTTGTGGCATAATAAACTTTTATGTAATATTACATTTTTCATTTATAATGTGATTTTTAAACTAAGGATGCAACTTGTAGAACCACTTAGGATTTTATATTTTCTAATTTGTAATGACATCTTTGATGAAATGGATGCTCCAGGTTGAGGCAACTAAGTGTAGAAATGCTGAAGCTGAGGTTGTTAGGTGTAGAAATATAATTTATTTACCGGTACTTCTCATGCACATGTTTAATTAATTTACACATTTTCCAAATAATTACTCGTAGAATAATTATATTTAATATGACCACTTCCTGATGCTCTGCCCATTTATAATCACCTGTAATTCTGAGAGTTCATAATATATTAAAAAAAATAATGACATTCTCTTGGAAAATAATTTTATTTGAAATTCTAAACTCTGATATATACAGCTGATTGACTTATTTCCAGTAAATGTATCCATCTAAGCTACAACAAAAAATAAATTTAAGAAGTGTTTAGATAATTTTGTGCAAATATTCATTAATTTTTAATCAATTTGGATCTAAATTTGTTTACCTTGTTTATAGACAATAGGGTAATTTCTAGTCATGCAGTTATTCTCTTCTTTATTTTCAATCTAATTATCGCGGGTTGTTTTCATTCTCTCTGTTTGCTTTAGTTCATTACTCACTTGTGATGCATTCTGCATGTATATTTTATCCCAAATAAAACAAACTTTTTAACTACCAGTAGTCTGATTTTCAGTCAGCATTCAAAGATATGATTTAGACCAATTGTTTTATGTCATTAAAAATATGAAATTCGTTTTTGATGTAATAGTGTTCTAATCCTTATATTCAAACATGATGTTTAGATAGGTGAGTTGATTCTGTTATGACTTCCATGACATGTATATTTTATCCCAAATAAAACAAACTTTCTAACTACTGGTAGTCTGATTTTCAGTCCGCATTCTAAGATATGATTTAGACTGTTTTATGTCATTAAAAATATGAAATTCTTGTTTGTTGTAATAGTGTTCTAATCCTAACATGATGTTTAGATAGGTGAGTTGATTCTGTTATGACTTCCATGACATCTGTTCTAATCCTAACATGATGTTTAGATAGGTGAGTTGATTCTGTTATGACTTCCATGACATATCCTAACATGATGTTTAGATAGGTGAGTTGATTCTGTTATGACTTCCATGACATATCCTAACATGATGTTTAGATAGGTGAGTTGATTCTGTTATGACTTCCATGACAGCTGTCTTGTTTAGATAGGTGAGTTGATTCTGTTATGACTTCCATGACAGCTGTCTTGTTTAGATAGGTGAGTTGATTCTGTTATGACTTCCATGACAGCTGTCTTGTTTAGATAGGTGAGTTGATTCTGTTATGACTTCCATGACAGCTGTCTTGAATATCTTTATTTTTCTTATGCATGGTGTTTTCACATAAAGACTTTATGATGACTAGATTCTACTAAACAAAAATAATAAAGTCTGACAGCCATTATAGTTGCCATTGCAGCCATCTTAAAAGTTTTGTAATCACAACTCTACTTGAACAGGAAATAACATTGAAATAGGGTTTAACCAGAAGACTTCTTATGATGTCCAGTTGGGTTTAATGAAATTGGTGCTGATACAACATCCAGGTGGCAGCCATCTTAAACAGTTTGTCCTGTGACTGGATGAGTATTATGACATGGGGATTTAACCTAAAGATCTGTAATGATGGACACTATATCCTATATGAAAATGTTGCCATGATGGCTGTAGTGAAAACCTTGTTGTTGCCACTCCCGTTGAATGGATGATCATAACGATATCTACTTTATCCTATAAGATCAAACTTACGTACTGCAGCAAATTTGATAATCTAGGAAGAACTGATATCTTGAAATCCTGGAAATTCTTTTTATAATTAAGAGTGTCAGTCCCTTCATGGGACTTGGATTTAAAAATTTATCTATTGATAGGTGATTGTTAGACCATGATGTCATTAGTAGATGATGTGATGTGAAGTAAATATTGTAAAGATTTGAGCTCCCTACATAACAAGTGTATGGCATTTGTTTTAACTTACTGTAGGCTGAGGTATGTAGAATGAACACACTATGTCCTACTATATGTCATCAGAGGTGATACAATTTAGTATGCTGAAGGTTCAGTCACTAAGGCTTATTGATATACATATTTATATGCATCAACAGATGAGTTGATTCCATTTTGGAGTAATTTTCGTTCTTTCTTTTGTTTATTGTTCTGTTAATATTTAATATTTGGTGGGGTTCATTGAGAGCATGATAATATGTTTTGCTTTGTCTATAAAAAGTTGGATTTAATTTTTTAACTTAAAAAAATGTTAATTGTTAGAGGCGGGGAATGCTGCTTTATTTTTATGTATCCATGGTAATATTTCTTTCATTAATTGTCTGAAGCACTGGGCCTCTTAGGTTTAATGTTGAAACTTATAATTTCCTGTCTGTGTAGTTTATAAATTACCTCTCTTTCTGGCTGCAAGAAGTCATGGGTTCGAACCCCAGCCGAGTCATACCAAAAGACTTGTGAAAATGGTATAACAGATGCTTTGCTAGGTACTCAGCATTTAGAGGTTAATGTTAGGACTGGTCAGCCTGGTGTCAGGATAATGTGACTGGGTGGGACATCATACTTCATGTCTGCAGCAATATGCCTTAGCCCTTTAACTACTACAGCTGTTGTGCAGTTTCACTACTTCTGAGTGCTATCATATCAGTTACTGAGACAAATGAGGCTGATTGCTAGGCTGAATACTAGAGCACTATCAAAACTGACAGCAGAAATTGACAATTAAAACATGATTACATTTATATTCATTATTTCAATAGTTTTTACTAGATTTAAGTGAAATAAAAAACAGCTTATCTTGTATAGTGTCTGTTATTCATATATTTTTACTTTATATATACTCCTATATCCCATCATATAAGAAATCCCAGTCATATAAACTGTTTTGAATCCCATAAAATAAATCCAATATTTTCATATGTACATATAAAAACATGAATGAAATCCACTCTAATTACAATGTTGCAATTGGTACCTCTCAAAACAGTAATTATCCACACATAAATGATGATGTTATCATGTATATTACAATATATGTATAGCAAAATTAACATGTTATATGTCTTACATGTAGGACTAATGCACACATGTGATGCTGATTTCATACCATTTCATGTCTGGCTTTTGGTCCCCTATTTTCTTAACAACATTGTCTGTTTCTTTCACAAGATTTTCTACCAGATATTCAGGAATAAATCTGAGTAAAAAATCTTTCATTCACTGGTCCAAGCTTGATAGTTGTCTGTTGAACCAACGTAAGAATCAAAAACATTGATTTCGAATACGGCGAGGTCGTCATTCCATTGTGCAATTGAAACTACGTCTGCCTTATCATCCAATTAAAAATCGTTTGTATCTGATGTTGAAATGGGACTAGCATCAATATCTGATCCATTTTCTAATTATGATCCATTAAACTTTTCGATATCACTTGCACTGGACCCGTTAAAGTTGCTCATATCTGAATCGGAATCCATCTTTGTTTATCTCGAAAACACGTGTTTCGTAAACCGCGGAAAATTCATTTTAGTGTGTCTAAATTTAACCTCTCAGCTTTCCAACTTGTATCAAAATGTTGAGTAAACAATCCTCTCATTGGTTATGATAATCAAAAATATGTAAACTTCCGTACATTCAACCAATCAACGTTTAGTTAACACGTAGGTATTCTGTGCACATGAGCATCACTGGAGTTTCGAGTACTGTTGAACTTCACGCACATGAGCGACACTGGGGTTGTAAGCTAGGTTTATCGGCACTGCAGATATGCGTCACTGGGGTTTGAGAGCTATTTACAGTAGACGCTTAGATGCGGTAGTCGTAGCGAAAGGGTTAGTGCTAGACTTTCATTCTAAACTGCCAACTTCAGACATTATAGCAAAATGACTGAAAAATTGTTAAAGCTATGTTAAAAATCCAAAATTACACACACACTCTTTCTGGCAATAGCTTGCGACCCCATGAAAAGTATTTTCCTGTAGTTTTTATGCACAAATTTAATGCCACATCCACTTGCTTAAAATAATGTAGAAATTCATTTTAAAAAATCCATACAATTAGGACAGAAAGATCCTTATTTTTGGATGCGATCATAAAACAACTTATTCACTTGACCTGACAAGTCAGTGGAAGTTCATTGCAAGAGAAATATTCAGCACTCCAAACCCAAATTAATGCAAGTGGTTTTATATTGTTTATAAAATTGTACCTAAAAGAAATTTCTGTGAGGATTTGTATACATGTATAGACCTTTGGAATAGTAAATGTTACATAGTTAGCTTCTTCGATCATTTTATGTTACTATCCAGATGGTTTGAGAATATACAAATTAGTTAGAGTTATTTGTGAGAATATGCAGCCAATAAGAGCAAAATTAATGCAAAAAAAGATTTTTTTTTCTTCCCACAAATGTCTGTTTGCAAGAAATTAACATGAATTATGTTTTGATATACAATAGAACCATATAATATTTTTTGTTGTTGCTTCCAATTTTGATTATTTTAATTGTGACTATTATAAAACAAAATGAACCAAAATATTTTGCTTGTAATATACATTATCATCATAGTATCTACCTTGGGAAGTTAACTAGTTGATAGAACCTATCTGATGCTAAAATATCTGTGGCTAGGAAAGAAATGCCTTTGTGACTCCTTGATCATTAATATAAAATTATGTGATCCCCACTGTCTGTCTGTCTGTCTGTCTGTCTGTCTCTCTCTCTCTCTCTCTCTCTCTCTCTCTCTCTCTCTCTCTCTCTCTCTCTCTCTCTCTCTCTCTCTCTATATATATATATATATATATATATATTTAACCTTACACAAGTTTACAGGGCATGAAAAGACAAATTTTGTGAAAATATCATCTTTTTATATATTTTAAATGGACTTTTAATGAAGTTTATCAGCTTTTCCTTTCAGTCTTTATATTGATTCCAGTTTAGCATACAAAGTTAATTAATTATAAAAGGAGAAAAATGTTCAGACTCAGTTATGAATAATAAAATGCTCAAAGCCCTTTGACAAAGTTATTTACCAATTACGAATGGGTACAACTCAGTTTATGGAAAAAGCATGTCTGTGAAATTCAATTACTACACCTAATTAAATGCTCTATAATAAACTCAGTCAAAATCACTTATTTAACTTATTTGTCTTATTGAGGTCAAATGGGTGACAGTTATGTATTAATTATTATTGTGTGTTTGACCTTAGGCCATGATTGAGGGTATAGTTTTGACCTACCTGACCATTGTCAGTTTCTTAAAAGATAATTACTTCTATTTGAGTTCAAGGCCTAACCTTAGTTATGAACCTGGAATGTTTTAAAATCAATTTTTTTTTTACAACTGATGAAAGCTTCCATTTGAGATGACCAACATCCTGGCATAATACTGTGTCTTGGATCAAGTGAAATTAGAAAATATAAGATGAGAAAAACAAATATTCATTCCTCTGTTAAATCAGTCTTTATTGTTTACTGTTGTATTCAGATATAATTTGAGAGCAATCATTTAAGTCTTATTGGAATTACAATGTGCTCACTGACCTCTTTGGATTAAAACATTACTTTAGGATAATTGTGAATTCATTCTGGGGGCTGCAAGTGGCTGAGTGGTCTTCAGTGCTCTCCGTTATGGATCACTGCCATCTCACCTCTGTCTGCGTGGGTCGAGTCTCAGATTCGGCCAATGTGGGTAAGTGAGAAAGCTTGCCAATGGCTTCTTGTGGGTTGGTGGTTCTTTCCGGGAATTTACATGGGTTCTTCCTCCACCATTAATACTGGCCGCCATGTATAGCCTATCATGTGCTGAAAAAATTGACTTTAAGCCCTACAAGACTATTGGTACTCTTGCACATTAAAAATTTTATACATCAGCACATCCAATATAAGAATTCATTTGTAACATTCTAAACATTTGGGACTTTGATAGAACATTTATGATTATTTGTCATTTAGTTGACAATACTGTTAAGTTTTCGAAGTTTTCATTTGTTAATTACTGAGCTGGTTAGTTTTGTATCTTTATGTTTCTTAGTTTTAGACCACAGAGTTGTAACAGATAAATCTTATATTTTCACAAAAATGAGTCAATGAACTGATTTCCAAAACTCTCTGTACAGATTACACATTGACCAGTAAGAGACATAGCTTGTCTAGCTTTTCTGGTGTATGAATATAGCTTTCTGCTTTGTTTTCTTTCACTAGGGCTGGAAAATCAAGGCATCTGGCATTACATCCAGGAGAGGATACAAAGCTCTAAAGAGTATTTAATCGAACTTTTCAGAGGACTTGGAATTTATTTCATGCAGGCATATAGAGGATCACTGGTTTTGAAATTTGTGACTTTGGACAACTTTGATGTGAAATTATTGACGCCAGAGGCTGTAAAGACAAAAGTAAGGGATATGATCAAGACATTATGTCCGGAATATCAAGACGTATTTAAGGAACCAGTGCATTTAACCATCTTCTCTAAATCATTGAGCATCACAGGTAATGAATGTTTGTGGAATGTACTATATATGCCACATTTGGCCTGATCACAAATAGGAGAAAGAAAGGGAAAGGTTTCCATAGTGAAATTTGGTCAGACTCTGTGTGTGTGTGTGTGTGTATGGATGCATGCATGTATGGGCTGTCTTGGAAATGTTTAATCATGTGTATTTGGACATACTGTTTTTATCTGGGATGCAGAAAACAACTTATGAAAGAGTCCTCTATATGCATACAGTAGCTGAGCAGCAAATTCAGAGTTCTGCCAGTCCTGCTTCAACCATCTGCTGTGTGTGAAAGTATGTTGATCAGTTGAGCATGTGCTGATATTTACAATAACTGAATCAGTGGCTGAAAGGTCCCCAGATGTACATGTTGTTATAAGAGTACATAAAATAAACAAATATAGCTTTCATTATTGTGATCGTTTCATTGTGTATCAAAATAAGTAGTGCATGTAACCTTGAAATTAAGACACATTGAGACTTATTTTATGCAAAGTTTTGACATTTGTAGTTTGGCATTAAACAACAAATTGATGAAGGTTGTAATGAGATTCAGAAGAGTACTGAAGTTGCTAGAACATGATAGTTTAAATAGAACTGTAGCCAATTGTAAGAAAGTGTGTGATGCCTGGCTTAGTGTTATGGTCTTTCCTTGAAGTGACAACACACAGACTCGCTCTAATGGACCAATGAGCAGTCTGTCAGTGGTCTAATGGTCTAAAGAATTGGAAAAATTAAACTCAATGACAACTGCTGGTTCTTCTCATCTGGGCATTTAGTAGCTTAGGTGAACCAAATATGCTTATTGCGACTGCAGCTTTTGCTAGTGGGACTCCTTTTTTTAAAACCAAAATAGGAGATATGTGTCCTGGACTCCTAGTTTTATGTGTGTGTGTTTGTGTGTGTGTTTTCAATCAAACCTTTATTTGCAGCATGATGACCCATTGTAGTGATATGACTGAAAAATTCTTAAAGCTACATTAAAAGTCCAAATCACACACACACACACACACACACACACACACCTCAGAAGAAAGGAGTTCATATTTTCCCATACAAATGTAGTAACTATTTTATTATATACTCATTTTACTTTTGTACCCAAGGATGAATAAGGACTATTACAAGAAATAAAGGAATAAAGGAAATCCAAATTAAATACACAACCATACAATAAAAATATTAATGTGCACATAGAATCTCCTTGTAACCATTAAATTTGGTTGCACACTCAGCCATTTGTTTCAAAATTATTTATTGTTTTAGTCTGCTTGAAACTGAAATTTTGAGTCATATTATGATTGAATGCACATTGAAATAGTATTTTCAGGTGGTTTGGAAAGGAAGAATTTTGCATTTTTGTCAAGCCAACTAAATTCACTTTTCTAGTTGTGATGGTTTGGCTTTATTAGGGTCATTTCTATATGATGTACACGTGATTAGACCAGTGTAACAAGATAACCAGGATGTATTTCGAATTTATAACTGAACACTTTCAAAGGTGATACAAATATAATGTTTAATGATGAATGACATGAACGAGGAAAGAATTATGATTAATATATGCGTATAATATCCAAATAATGAATCAATTACCATAATCCGCATAAACTTAATAATGGATATTAAAATAAATGACCTTAACTAGTACAAGGTCATGGGGTGAATGATTCACAGTGATTTCACAATGAAAGAACGTGTTTTACTCAAATAGTAAAAAATGTGGTATTTTACTCATGTAGTAAAAATGTATTCACTCAAATAGCGAAAAATGAGGTTCTTTTACTCAATTAGTACAAATGATGAAAACAAAGGGACAGATGTACAAAATATCTTTACAGTCTCCAAAACACACTGGATATAACAAACCATAAAATTAGCCCATGGATGAAAGACAGTAAATCACCAGCACACCAGAAAATATACCCCCAAAATTGTGGTAGTACAATAGGTATGATTTATACTCAAGAAATTAATGACTCACATACCTCTACAGCTGAAGATGTGCAAATCCTTAAGGTAGACCGGTCATTGACAAGCCGTTCCGTAATTTGTAGATTTAGTCTTACAGTGAGACATTTATATACAGACAATGTTTCCATACATCATCTATGCACTGGAAGCACTCCTTTTTTTCATATACACGTGCAGTATAGGATGAACCAAACTCACTATTTTGAAATATTGGTCCATATACAAAAATCACTCTTGGGTATTGTACACAAAAACAAAACCCGAGTACATGTATTTAATAAATAAAAAGATTTATACAATTCCATGACATGCCTTGATACACCTGCATTTCTGATCTGTTCGTGATTGCTTGGAATGATGTGGAAGAAATATGAATTCTTTGAATTGAAATTCTGTAAAAGATGCTTTTGAATATGGCATTTATTTTTGTTTTGAGTGCAGTAATAAGAATGTGATTTCTGTAAATAAATGTACATTTATTTACTAGTTGAAATTACAGTAGAATTTAGCATTGACTATCAAGTTTTGGAACACTTGTAATTTGGATTTGCAGAACTAAGAAAGTACTTTTCTTTAGGAAATTTAAGATGCTAGCATGTAAGTATATTTATTGCTATTGTTATTACATGTTTATTCCCTGTAGTTGGAGACTGCTATGGTGGCCTTGTGGTTAGAGCATCCACCTCAGATGTGGGAGGTCGTGGGTGTGATCCCCGGCTGAGTCATACCAAAGACTTACAAAAATGATAATAACAGCTGCCTCACTAAGCTGATTTTTTTTATTCATATATTTTGTATCACTAAATGACTTAGAAAACTTAAAAATGTGTCATTTTTATTAAATGTCAGCAAAATTCAGAACAAAGGTAGAAATATAAGATCTGCTGTTTCATCTACCATTCATAGCTTTCATGCAAGCTAATCATGTTATTTTATGAACTTAATAAAGACATTTGACTTGCAAAAAGGACATATAAATATAACTTACACAGTATCTCTCAAATTCCATCTTGTCTTAAAATAACCTTCCTGATAGCATAGATTTGATTAACTTGTTTTTTTCTGCATGAAGCCAACAAACAAAGATTCTGGATTCCATTTAAGCCAAAATATTCTTTAGGAATAAGTCATTTTCTTTAATACAAATCAATCAACCAAAATTGGTGCGAAAATTAACAGTTTATCAGTTTTTCTTCCAGAAAGTGCAGAGATACATTTTTACCTGGAAACAAGTAAAGAAAAGGAAGGTATGTGATAATTTGTCCACCACAGATTTAAGATAGTATTCTTTATTGGTAAGAGAAGTTTTGATTTATATAAATTAATGGTCAGACTGAGATTGATCTATCTTCATCTTGCGTCCAAAAACCGTATTTATATTACTTTTTATCCAACATTATTATAAAATTATTCAAATAAATTTAGATTGTGGGAATTAAATATTTTTGGATAAAAAATACCAATCACATATGTGGCTGGTTTTTATTGAACTGGTTTTATAAAACAGAGACATCAGTGGGTAATTTTAATGGATTATAGGAAGAGTCAGAAAGCTTTATTAAAAAGTTCAGATTCGGTCTTCTGTACAGGGAACTGGATTGTCTAAATCAACAAAAGCTGTGTTCAATTCTGCTTATAGTAACTTGGAAGCAAACTACACTATTATTTATTGTAGAAATGTTACTCGTATTTGCTGCAAATCTCACATAACCACATCTTAGGTTTTTGAGTCTCTATCGTAAGGAATCTAGAAGGAATAGATTATCATGGGTTGGGTCTAATTTATACAACTGTTGCTTGTATCTGCAGAACAACCCTTATTTTCTTAAGCTTGGATCATTTGTCTTGAACAGTGTAGGATGAGATACTCATGTATGCACATCTGGATAGGCATGATAACATTATCCACACCTTTGCTTCAAAAGTCTGGGAATAATAAAATTCACTCATAATTTAAGCATTGCATTGTACATCTTATTTAAATTAACATCTGTTTGTGAATTTTTATATTTTTAAAATTGTTGTTGTTGTAGAAGTATTTAAGGTATATTCAGTGAGAAAAGTAAAATTATCTTATGAATTTGCATATATTAAATGTGTTGGTTGAAATATACCCAAAGAAATATAGAATTAATCTTGGATTAATAAATATTTGCTAATAAATGTTCAGATTAGATGCACTGGTAAGATTTTATTTGACACATGAAATAAAAACATTTGGATGAATTTAGACTGATGCACATTCCAGCGATTATGACAGCTTGATCTTTTAAAAAAGGTAGTTTTTACTTCAGATTTTCTGAAAGTATTAGGATAGAGCCAAGCACAATTTTTCTATGTATATTCATTTAAAGTTGATTATGTGCAAGGATGAGTGCAAAGGAAAGGTTATGTGATTAGAGGGGAGGGGGTATATAGTTATTTTCTTTTAGTCAGTGGTGTATAGATGCAATTTTTTTTATCTAGAAATACACTAGGCCTAATCTGGACATGATTCAAATCTTTTGTGGCATGCTAACCATTCAGCCATTCTGCCCAGAATATAATAGCATATTGAACATTTAATTTTTTTTTATAGAGTTTTCTTGTATGAAGCTAGGAAGCCATGATAAACAGTATTTCTTGGAGGAAATGAATTCAGCATCCTTGATCAATTGGATGTTTAACACACTTCAGCTTGACGAAGACACAAAAACTAAACTGGTGGATTTGGTTTCAAGGAAGGACATGTCAAGAAGAAAGAAGATGAAAATTCTACTTAACATAGTAGAAAGTCTTGGGAATGGGTATATATTTATACAACTTAACATGTTTCCGTTATGTTTTAAGAAAGAATGGGATTTTAAGAAGGGACATTTAATTACGCATTAGAAGTTCTGCATAACAAATAACAGATTAGAAAACATGAACAATAACTTGCTTTGCAAAGACTCCATTTTGAAGCTATCTTTAGAAACCTGAATGATCAACAGTCCTAAATATTTCCATGAGAGTAAGAAAATGTTGTTTTCACAGGTAACATTTCTGTACTTGCATTATGATAGAAAAGGTTATTGATATCACTACGTCATTTTAAAGAGATCCATTTGCATTTTTCTTTCAATCATGTCTTATCTTTTTCTGATGTCAGATATATATATATATATATATATATATATATATATATATATATATATATATATACTATTATCATAGGTGGTTCATGGGCAGTTTTGTTGTCCTCCAATCGGTCTCCTGGGCAGCTGAAAGTTCGTGGGCAGATTTTATTAATCTGCCCACGAACTTTCATCTGCCCAGGAGACCGGTCAGAGGACAACAAAACTGCCCACGAACCACCTATGACTATGATTATAATATACATACATATATATATATATATATATATATATATATATATATATATATATATATATATATATATATATATATATTGACACTTTTACAGTCTTAGTTATTTGTCTGAAATTTTTCTAGATATGAATTGCTTGAAAAATACTGTGAGGAACATGACACTTTCCTGTACGACGAAGTATTTAAAAAACACAGACAAGTGAAGGTTGAGGAGAATCCAGACCTTGCTCAGCAGTATGAATTTTCAGAAGAGGGGCTGCAAAGACTTTCTAGTACATGGATAGATTTTACTGTAGATTCAAAAGGTAGGAATTTGACATAGTGTGGGATCATTTTTTTTCTCACCCATGCAATAGAGAAATCTACCTGTTTTGCTAACCTTGCTTTTCTTGTCTCAAGCTGGCTATCACAGACCTATCATCTCAGTCATGAGTTAAGTGACAGAGTTAAGCGCTATTCCATAGAAAGATTGACATGCAGCACATTATTGAACTAGTGGTAGCAACACTTATCATATTTCCAGGACAGAAAATATAACTTTCCAAGACAATCAGAATTAGAAATTTCCTGATGTCACTTCATTCTTCATTAGATCTTTAACCATTAGGCATATTGTATTGCACAGTATTATACCATTGCCTACTAGAAAACAATTTCTAAATTAGAACTGATGAAAGTTAAAACCTGACCCTATAAAAGATATTAATTATTTAGTGTCAATTTCATATGACATCCAACAATTAATTGTGATAATACAGTAATAATACAAAATGATTTCATGTTTCTATTTCTTCATGCCTAGAACTTGTATGGTTAGGATCGACAGGTCACCCCATTGGCCTCATTAACATATTCATGTTAGTACACAGTTTAACAAAAGCACATGGCTCAAGATGCTGATTGTACAATACTTGCAATGCATGCAAATTTTACTGTTTTTCCTTGGTTTGTTTGACCTTTTTTAAGAGCAGCATATACAGCTAGTTTCCACTTAGATAATTATTTCAGATTTTCAATAAGAGTACAAAACTTTATGATTTTTATTTAGAGTGAGAAGCAGTAACAGTACCTGATGAATACTGTGTTTTGAATCTGATAACTAAATTGCAGTGGTGCAGAGTTATTTTAATTTTGAATTTTGTCATAACAATGTGGTTGAGAAATATAATCTGTGTTGCTATTTGAACCATAAGGAAATCCCAGTTGCAGGTTACATCATTTGTCTCCCCACTTAGAATATGGTTGTGGGGAGACCAATAATATAACCCCTTGACTGGGATTGCCCTGTCTCTGTCATTACCCCAACATAGTTACTATTAATACAAGCTTATATGGCCCATAATTTCTTTACCAGTAGTACTTTCTGTTGCTACTTCTAATGTTACTGTTGGTATTTTAAATCTACCAATTGAACTGTTTCTAATAACGTCACTAATGTTATCATTAATAAGGGTAATAATGATAATTTTAAGTGACAGTCTTACAAGTTATTCCAGGGCATTGAAAGAAAAAAAAGTTAATACATTTTGTTTCTTCAATTGCATTTTTTGGGTCATATTTTGGTTTATATGCCCAAGGATAACAACTCAAACTAGTGTACATTTTTAAAAGAAATGCACAAGTCTGTTAAAGATTTTCATAATTAAATTATTTGTGATGAGTTTTCAAGGTTGATAATTACAATAGATAATCACTGTAAGTTGTGACCTAAATGTATGTTTCATCTTTTGTTTGACTTATTAGATGTGAGGACATTGGAGAATGGGGATGATAGATATGTCTTAAATTTAAAAATGCATTACTAAATATTTTTTAAGAAAACAAGTATTGTATATTCCAGGACCTTGTTCTACCCTATTTGCCATTGGAAGTTAGAGAGTGTAGTTTTGTAAAGAAAGAGCCTAATTATAATAGTAATTAAGTTAATGAGTAACAGTGACAATCAGATTCAGCCATCAATATCAAGTTGACTATTAAATTTGATTGGAAGCCAACAATATGGTACTTATCAGTGTGTCATACACAAATTAAAGTAGATGGATTCGCAAAAATCAGGGCCTGTATCTCTGGTATATGAATGTGTACAGGGTGTAACAGTAAACAAGAACAACCTTATCCATGTGGTGAAAATCTGTTCAGTGATAATTATTTATGTAAAATTTTTAAAAAATGTAAATAATTAAACTCATTCACAGTTTTATGTGTGCAAAGTAGTGTACTGAAATAAAGTTTCTACTCTGAAGTTTAACAGTTTTGTATATGGCTATGACTTTTAGGATAAGGGTCTTCCCCTTGTCTCACTGGTAAGCCCCGTTAAAAAAGTAGTGATGTACATGTATTGAAAATTTTTAAAATTAATAATGGAAGTTGATTAAGGTTATAAAGCTGAGCCTTACTTGTGATGTGCAGCCAATTGCTAGTTTGCTGTGTCTTTTTCTGATTTAATTATAAGCAGTAGGCCAGTAATGTAAAAGTTTTCCTGATAGTGATAAAAAATAAATGCTAATTCAGATAGACAAAAGACATGTAATATTATTATTAACTTAATTTTTTGTTTATATAGTGAGACATTTTCCTGTTCAATCCCAGCCTTTCAGTGTTGCCCCATAACTCTGAACTAAAGACTTTATTATGTGGTTATGAAACTAGATAGTCCAATAATTGGAGATTATAAATAGACAATTTAAATCTCAAACACTGCTAGTCACACTTACCTGACTTCTCATTAATATCTAATTGCATTCCAAATGTGCAGTATGTAATTAGGAAGTTAATGTGCAGAAACAAGTATAAAGGTAGGTCTGACAGTCATGGGCTAAAACTCGGCTAAGCAATGATGTAAAATGCCAATGATGAATTTCAAGCAAATTCTCATCAATATCAAGTTTTGTACCAATATTAGCATTAGGTTAGAAAGGTTGTTTTACTTGCACCTAATCTGCAATCCAGAAGTAGAACGCCTCATGTTAGACATTTAGTTGTATGTAAAAGAAAGCTGAAAAAAAATGTGTGGAATTGATTTTGTTATGTTGTGACATGTACTTTAAATTCTATGAAATGTATGTATTTTAATGATAGTATAAACTGTCCAAGTTAAAAGGAGCTACAACATAAGGATAAATGCCAAGTCAGCCATCGTATGAACTAACAGCTTCTTATTGGTTAACATCCATGATTATAGCTTCAGTGATATTATTTTTCACTATTTGTCTACATCAACTACTTATGTAACCTGAAAACCACTGCAGTCATCCTTGTAGTGAAGATGAAATCTTCGAATTGATATTATTATTTAGAAGATGAAATCTTCGAATTGATATTATTATTTAGAAGATGAAATCTTCGAATTGATATTATTATTTAGAGAATATTCTTTTCTCTGAAAATTTTTTTAATACTGAAATATGACAAATAATAAACATATATAAAAGGAAAACCCTTCCAACAGATCTCCACAATCACTAATTTAACCTATAAACATTGTTTGTAGAAAATAGCAAATTGAAATATATGTTTTTCCTAGACATTTATGAAAAAAGAATTAATAGAAGAAAAAAAAATATAGTTTTTAAAGATGCACATAAGAAATTAGGACAAAATGTTTTTCAGCATTTCAGGAGTAGTGTTGATAAGAAGCTTCTTAAGACCAAACATTTCAAATTATCCTCCAGTTTACATCTTTTTAAATAGAATTTTTAAAAATATATATGACAGAAATAGCTTAAACTTTATTGCACATCAATTGCAGTAAAGCTTTTTTAATTAGAATATTCTAGTGGCTGAGTAGTCTAAACTGCTCACTGTTATGGATCACTGCCATCTCACCTGTTTGGGTTCAAGTCATGGGCTTGGCTAATGTGGGAAAGCTTGCCCGTAGGTTCTCATGGGTTGGTGGTTCTTTCTGAGGTTTGCCCGGGTTCTCCCTCCACCATTTAAACTGGCTGCCATGTATAGCCTATCTTGTCCTGAAAAATGGCGTTAAACGCTTTAACAACAAGAACTAGAATATTCAACATTGAGTATTTTCGTAAATTTATGAACCAAGAGTGAGCTAATAAAGTATCTACAAAAAATGGCAAATATAAATAACACAAAGTTTCAAGTTTTAATGAGAATTAAAAAATTCTAAGTCCACAGTTAAATTGTGTACAATACCTTTCTTGTACATTATGATTAGTACATATAACACTCTAAGAAAATAAGAATATTTATTGAGAAGAAGATAATAAATGAATACATTTGAATATGGTAATGTTACCATAAAATAGTTAATAAAATCCCTAGAATATTAACATGCAACACTAATATAATACTGTGACATTGTAATTACCGTTTATGCTCACTTAATAGTCAAGTTGACATTCAAACAACACATATTTGTTACAAAATTATTTGCATATTATTTAACACTTACCCCTAATACTGTAGTAAATTAAAAGCTTTGCCCAATCACACAAAAAATAAATATGAACTACCCTAGGTAATGCTGTATGTGTGTAAGAAACCACTTTCCCAGATATTTCTAAGGCCTTACACACATTACTGTTTCATTAGTAATTGTGCTTCAAGCAGTAGTTTTATTATTTTACAGTCTTGGTTTTCATCGGGGTTAAGCATGCATGGATAAAATGTTACATGCTTTTGGACAGTAGATTCACTTGAATGAAAAATTAATTGGAATAAGTATTACATCTGATTTCCTTGTATTGAAGTGCCATTTCTTTTTCTTTCTTTCATTTTTAATAATAACAATGTTTGAATACCATATGCTTTTCTTGTTTCTCTGTGTCCTTATTTATAAGCAACATGTTGATTAAAGACAGCGAGTGAATATTACATATACTTGATAATATATATATATATATATATATATATATATATATATGTGTGTGTGTGTGTTGAAACAAAATAAGATGCATTGTCATTGGCTTTTTAAGGGTTAAAATAGAAAACAAAACACATGTAAAAACCAATATTTTCTTGACCAGATTGCAGAAATGAAGTTCATTTAACAAATAGCTTTGTTGATATCTGTGAAAGAAATGCAGAGAATTAATTAAGGGTTGTGGTTTTACTTTATCAAATATGGCTAATTTTGTTCTGAGTCTTTAAATTTGTGGACTATGGCAATAACGAAAGCAGCAAAGTGATACTACAGGTAACCAAAACTGTGTCTGAAGCAACCATTGATAAGTTTATCAAGCAACAATTAACAGTGTATCTCAACTAATATCTGGTATAAACTAGGTTTAACTGTCAATTTAGGCATATATCACATTCTAGTATGAAATTGTGTTTAGGAAGAAATGTTTCATGGACATTGCAGTTTTCACAGTTTTATGGTTTTCTTTTCCTGTTTGAGCAGTGTAGTTGTTACAGAACATCAGAAAAAAGACTTTTATCCTTTCACTAAATTCATATTATCATAAACAGTTCCTTCAAAGTAGAAAAATGTAGATGAAAATATTTCATGAAACATGTTGCAAATTTCAAGGTAGAGATTGATACAGCAAGTTAACTACATTAGTATCCTCACACTACCGTGAGAAAATATGAATGAAATTGCAATATTCTTTCATCATCCTCCTTTCAGCTGTCATTCTGTGGATTCTAAATATCTGGGACATTTTACCTCATCTGAACTTTTTTTCTACAGAATTCTGGTGAATTGGACCCTTCCAAGTTTGACCCTTATTTACATTAAAAAGAGACTTCATCATCGAACTATTTTTAAAAAAATTCATCCATCTCCTAGAATAGTGTCATTTTAGCAGATATAAATTATACATGGTCTGACTTCATATATGGTCTTCAGATTATCCAGGTGATAGCATGGTCCATAATGAATTATGAAAAACTGAAGTGTTACCACTTTGTATTGTACAGTACACATGTGGCATAATATGACTTATAGACCCACATCTGGATTAAGGTGCGGTTGTATAACAAAGAAAGTGATTACTATCTTAAATGCACATAAGAGAGTATTCATTGACATTACAAGTTTTTAAAGTGGATTTGTGGCATGGCATCTTGTGATGACATTATAGATTTACTATTTATTTCATTGAGTTGGACATTGACCTATATAAATATGATCCACTAGCATGAAATCTATCTTTTTTTTTTCATTGTATTTAACTTCAGAGAAAGATAAAGTGGAAGATGTAAGTGACAGTTTGATTGATGAGAAACACGCCAGGCAGTTGGAGAAAGAAGATGCCGACAGTTCCCATGAATCCTCTCAAAGCACAAAAGAGAAGATGGGAGAGAGGAAGAAGGAAGATGGAGCACATCATGGGTTATATTTAGGTAATATTGTGAGAAAGTCAGTTGATTAAGAAGCAAGAAAAAATACCTTATTTCCTGCTCAGACTGTAGCAGCTACATAATATATTGAATGATATATCCTTTTATCAGAAAACCATTTACCACACATTTTGAATATAACATTTCCCAATCCTGCATTCCTTTGTAAAGTTTAAATTATTTTGTTTGTTTGGTTAGGATTTTTAACGTAGCTTTAGCAAGTTTTCAGTCATATCGCTATCATGACTGCAGTGAGGCAGTTTATAGTGACATGTAGACATGTAGCATGATATTCTACCCAGTCACATTATCCTGACACCAGGCTGACCTGTCCTAACACTAACCTCCTAATGTTGAGCATCAAGCAAGGCAGCTGTTAGTACCATGTTTGTAAGTCTTTGGTATGACTCAACGGGAGATTGAACACACAACCTCCTGCTCCTGAGAACAATGAGAATTTAAACAACGAAAATGATTATTTGGAATCTCCTCATAACGGTCATAGATAAGAGACGTTTCACATAGATTACAATTGTCCAGATTTTGAAGATGGATTTATTTTGGCATCATCTTGCAGTGGATGTTTTTTTCTTCATGTGCTTATTGAGTAGTAATAGGCGACCTTTTGTCTCTCTTTGTCCTTGCATACTTATGAAGTGTAAAGACACTTTTTGCATAAAATATGATTGTGCATCTTGCATCTACAAATTAATGGAAATGTTTCATTGTTTTTGTTACAACTCTTACTTTAAATTCTTATAGAGTATTGGATAGAATAATAGTCATAATTTAGCATTAATAAAATGTCTAGTGCCTTAAGTGAAAATTTCATTGTTACAGGTACAATTAAGCAGTATTATATATGGTTTGTGGATGTGTAATATGTCAAACAGTCATATTGCAACTTAAGGAAGAGTTGCTTGCTGTCACAATTTATATTCTTAATTTTGGGAAATACACATAACATACTAGCCATTTTTAATGTGTACTCTTTTACATATAGATGGAACTAATTGCCTTAGAAAATAATATACTCTGTATTTGTCTGTATCATTTAAGTCTCTCATACGGAAACTACTCTTCTGAAAGTATTTAGTGACATTCTCTCTGCTTTGGATAGTGGAAAGATTACAGTCCTCACTCTCCTGGATTTATCTGCAGCATTTGACACAATAGACCATGATATATTACTTCACCGTCTCCAGCATGTATTTGGCATTCAGAATATAGCCTTACAGTGGTTCAAGTCCTACTTAGTCAACAGGACAAAAAATTATATCTGCAAATGGAATACACTCCAGCACAGTTGACGTATGTTATGGTGTTCCACAGGGATGTGTTCTTGGACCTGGTCTCTTCATTCTGTACACTCGGCCGCTCTCGAGTCATAGATCATCACCCAGTGTCGCACCATTTGTACACTGATGACACCCAAATATACAAGTCTAGCCACCCAACTGAAGTTGATGCTACCATCCATGGAGTAGAGAAGTGCATTTCGGATGTGAAATCATGGATGACATGTAACAAGCTGCAGATAAATGATGATAAAACTGAGGCTATTCTGATCACTACACAAAGACTTTCACATTCACATCCTTTACCTCAGACAACAAATATCAGCAGCACCAACATTAAATTCTCAGTCAGTACGGAATCTAGGTGTTACTCTAGACAGTATTCTCACATTGCACCAACATGTCATGAACATCTACAGGGCTGCATATCTTGAATTGAGATGCATCAGTTCCATTCGTAAATATCTTTCTGTTGATGCCACGAAAACACTTGTGTTTTCATTAGTACTTTCAAGACTGGACTATTGTAACTCAATTCTGTCTGGTTCATCATATTATAAACAGAAGCATGTTTGAATAGTAATAATAATAATAATAATAATAATGAGAACTTTGTATAGCGCCTAATTTTTCGAAGCACTAAGTGCTTTACACCATCAATAATGATATGACTACACTACAGAACAACAAATGACAAAAACAGTGAAATTATAAAACATAACAAATATGCTGAAAACATATAAGATACAAAACATGATTAGGTCGCTAAGTTTGTCCCTGCAGTCGAAACAGGTGAGCCTTAAGAGCAATCTTAAAAGGGACCACTGTGTCTTTGTGTCTAATTTCAATGGACAATTCATTCCACATCGCCGGGCCCTGGTGTGCAAACGAACGTTGTCCATATGACTTTGTTTTCACCTTGGGAACAGTGAGTATATGATTATCAGAAGAAGAGCATAAGGATCTAGCTGGTGTATACACATGGGTGAGGCTGGATAGGTATGTTGGACTGGAGTCTGTCATTGAAACATAGCACAGAGAACAAATTTTGTGTTTGATTCTGTATCGAACTGATAGCCAGTGTGGGGTACAGAGCAGTGGTGAGGTGTGCTCTGATTGAGGTACTCTAAAGATGATCCGTGCAGCTGTGTTTTGAACTTTTTGAAGTTTCTGGAGTAAATATTGTGATGAATCAGACAGATAAGTAAAGGATGTGAATAGAATTCTAAAATTCCATGGATTGTTTCTTTATGACAGTACATTGATCATGTTGTTAGATACTGTACTTGCATATGATACCTTTTATAAATGTTGTGTATATTGTTAATAATTCATAAGTAAAGGATGTGAATAGAATTCTAAAATTCCATGGATTGTTTCTTTATGACAGTACATTGATCATGTTGTTAGATACTGTACTTGCATATGATACCTTTTATAAATGTTGTGTATATTGTTAATAATTCATATTATTTTATTATTCAGTTATTACTCCTTGTATTATAAATTTTATAAAACTCTTTTAAAGTTTATTGTTTAGGTTTTATGACTAATAATTTAATATTAGGAAGTTCAGAAGAAAATTATTTTAATTTACTTAATTATTAAATATAATATTTGCTGACTATTATTTTACCTTGTCAACATTTTAGATCAAATATCAGCTTCCATTTACTTGAATTCTATAAAAGTGTTTGACAGTAAATTTGTCTGCTAATGCTGCATATTTGGCTATTATGTGTATTTTTTCAAAATTTGTGACTAAATTCAGCTTGTCTATATCAGCAAAATTATAGCTTTTTACCCTGTACATGCATAATTCTTTTGTGTGGCTAAGAACCGTAAAATGTAATGTCTTATTCCTTTCAAGACAGATGAAATAATCAGACAAGGTATGGCCTATACAAAAAAGTTGTCGACCCTAAAATTGCCACCCTCGACATTTTGTCACCAAATCTTTTAAAAAATATCGCTAAATAATGAGTTGATATTTTTCATAATATCCTGTAATCATAGTTTGCAATATAAGATGAGTCATGTATAATGCGTAAGTCTTTCATTCATTCAAGAATAAAATGACTTCCAAATTTTATTTTGCTGGGCTTTGCCTGCTTTGCTAATATTTAATTGTTTCCTAAATTACCTTCAAAAATGAGTCATATTTGAACAATATTCTAGCAAATGAAGTAATCATGCTTTGTGTTTTATAAATGGAGTAAACTTCAACTTCAAAGAAACATTGTCACTGTTCACAAACATGTCAATAATTTTTAATACAAATGAGTAAATATTCTCATTCAAGGCAATAATATGCAATTACTTTTTTTCTTTTTACATACACCTTATTGATTAACATATCGTATTTTATTCTACTTTTTGATCTTTACCGATGCAAATTAGTACAATGTGCTGACCCACTGTAGTCTTCAAACACATATCACTAGCTACTGACTTCCAATACAGTATTGTGTGAAATGGTTGTGTCTACCAGACATCTTTGCCTTTTAATTACAGCTATTTAAACTACACGCACAATATTTTTTACATGCTAAATATAAAAGGCATATAATGAAATGGGTTTTTTCCTGTGTTCAAGAAAAGTAGTATTACTTCTTCAAATATGTTATGCAGTCATAATACCTTAGGAGAAGTACTACTACCTCACAATCCAGTCCTTCAAGATAGTGCTTTTAGCTAAAGGGAGCTAAAAGATGTCTGCCTGCCAATATGGCAGGCAGGCAGAGTGATCTCCCACATGCTCTTGTCAGGAGAGACCTCACAAAAGCCAGAACTATGTGCGAGATATAGCACTACAAGTTGGAGGAATTTTTCTCTTCTAAGGAAAGTATACTCCATCTATATTTCCAACTTTTTCTATTACTACAAACTTTATAAGTTCCTATCACTTTGTCATCACCACACATTTAGGTACTTACACAGGAAGCATAAGTGACTTCAAATTCGGTTCACATTATAAATATTTTATACGTGCACATTTCCAGCACTTATATAATTTCTATATTTGTGTAATTTGATAATGAACATATACATAGCATTGAGTTTTATTCCAAGACATTCTCAGCATTTGGTCTATATATGATTTATCAAGTCATATCCTGCACATGCATGGTTCTATAGAACTTGAATCATGTTTATCTGCATAAATATTCCATCATATTTAGCGAGTACTTAGTCGCTTGCAAGAGTAGCTGATGTGACTTCACACGATAGGTTTAGCTATATTATTTATATGTTTTTATGGCTTTATGCTTTTAAGAAACACCTTATATATATAAAATTCCATCTTTTCTGGTACATACAGGTAAGTGTCATTTACCATGGTTTCTTTAGACTTGAAAAACCATGTTTTAATTAATCTACCTTTACAGGCCATCCTTGACCTTCCCTTCAGGTAGCATTGTACTGAGATCATCTGCTATCACTTTTTATTTGCAGGTAACCTTCATTTGGTGAAGCTCTGTGCCCACATGGTAGTAAAACATCATTTATTTTATCTGCATGCTTCTTGAAGTCATGGCTTCTAATTCATTGAAATCTATGCGTTTGGTGAGCAGCAGAGCTCATCATTCCTGCAGCTAAGTAACAAGTGTTGCAAGGACCAGATTTACATGCCACATCTCACACAACCAAGATGATGTTACTTGTTTTCCACTACTGTCATTTATTCTAGACTATCCGATAGCATGGGAATAATTAGCCTTCATAGCCTCTGTAGAGGATGCTTTCCCCTCCCTCTGAAGTTATTTCCTCCTTTTCCCACTCCATCAACAACCTGGACCAAAGTTCCAGCATCCGTTGATTTTATGACAGAATGGAATTATTTCTGTTGTCAAGAGGCCTAGTGAGGCAAGCTATGTAGAGTTACAGATGTTCGGACCCAACTTCATGATCAGTTTATCGGTAGCTTTGCCTTTGCCTCCATCCCACCAGTCTTTCCTTTTGAATACCCCAGCAGTTGATAGTGATATCACCAATTTGGGGATAATACAGTCACAACAACATATGTAAGGATTAGATGGCTTTTGATGACACTTGGCAGTTAGTGAGCTTTTTTTGTTGCCATTACTTCTTTGTTGCACTTTCATTCTCTCCAGGTTTCTTGCAATAGATCGAACATAGCTTGTCTTCTTCCACTTCAATTACCTCAGAGCATGCATGGGAGTTGGTCTCTAGAATGGCCTGAGTCCAGAATCAAGTCACTCAACACAATTTGACCACAGCCGTAAGATAAAATCCGACCTAGTACCATCGCAATGATTTGTTCACCTAGGTCTGAGTTTAATACAGAGGTATCTTATTTCGTCTTCCTCAGGATTGGGCATTAAAATATATCCCATGGTGGCACCTTACTTTTGAGGAAATTCTATCCGCACTGGAATCCTTTCGCCTACTAGGTTTGCTCAACATGGCAGCAGACATCATGGTCCAAGGTCACTTTCTTATGCACCCATTGCAACTGTTTCCTCTGCACGAATGGATTCCTAAAGTTTCCTCACTGGACCATCCTCTCACCATTTAATATACCAAAGAGTGGCACAATCTGCGGAATTGAAAGCAACCTCACTTGGGCATGTATTGTATACACCTACACATACAACTGCTTGAGGTTACTGATGCAAGTATGGAAGGTTGACAAGCCCACTTACTACCATTATTTGTGGATGCCAAAGGTGCATGCTGTCCTCAGGCACAACTTCATATCAATGCTTATAGAGAGGATGGCCTTTGTGAAAGCCTTCCACTGGTGACAGGAATATTTGTATGGCAAAGAAGTTCTTATTTTGTCCAACAACTATGCAGTGGTGACTTATATCAAATGACAAAGAGGAACCCAATCCTACAGTGGTGATTTTTCTCCAGTGACAAGAGGACTCGAGTAACTCAACTGTATGTCATAGTGTGGGACTTTCTGATGTGGTGTTGTCATCAAGAAAGCCACATACATGATTTCCATATCCTGGGATGCCTCAACATTCTGGTCAATTCTTTGTCATGAAACAATCAACTAGTACAGGAGGAATGGTCTATCCATCTCTCAGTTCTCACTCAGATCTGTACCAAATGGTAGTGACCAATAGTGGGCCTGTTTGCGACAAGTGGATTGCCCAACTCCCATCCTTTGTCTCTCCTGTTCAGGACCCAAAAGCTTGAGCAGTCAAGGTCCAGTCATTGAATTGGACCAACCTGAACATATACATCTAGCCTACAATACCTCTTATTCCAAAGTGATACAGAAAGCAAGGGAATCAGCCTGTCATGTCATCTTGATTGCATCACTCTTATGGGGAGAAGTCATAGATCAAGGACCTCATCAATCTTGCATCATATACCCTTTGTATAAAGTTCCTGTTCTTCTTCATCTACACAAATAACTATGATGTCAGTGGAACTCCTGAACCTGCAAGTCTAGGTTATATCAAAATAGGCCCCCCAACTTAAGCAATTGTCTCAACCAGTCGTGGAGAGAATCATTCAGGTTGATTACCCTCCACTCTCAAAACATATGAAGGCAAACAACACATTTTCACCCAGTGATGTGCAAATGTGCATCTTGCCTCTCCAAACATCTTTACCACAGGTATCTTATTTCTTCAACTGGCTCTTCAAAGAGAGAATGTTAGCACTGAGTACAATTAAAGGTTACCGTTCCATGATCGCTAACACCTTTCCTCATCATGGGAGAGAGGGTATCTGACAAACCCAAGCCTTTTCAGACCTTCTCACCAGGTCTGTATACATGGCCAAAATCGTTAACTCTATGCCAAAAATAGAATGTCACATTTGCCTATCCCCAGCTATAAGGTCATGTATAAGCTATAATCTACCTGTCTTGGAAATATTACCATGGTATTATGTTATATTTCTGATCATTGCCGCAGGGTTAGTATTGAACTCTTATGCAAGTTTGCCATGACCAGCCAGAGACTGGAAACTTTGAGTTGGCAAAGGTGACAGTCACATCACTTAACAAAGGCTTTACATTATTACACCTGTTTGTTGAAACTTTATTCTAGGATCAAAGGAAAGTCCACGAGGTGAATGAGGCATGTTTTATTCCTTCCCCACATTGACAGACAGTGAGAGGGAAATTGTCTGCCAAAATTTGATTTGATTAGTCTATAGTGATATCCAATAAAAAACAGAGGTTGAGATTACAGTTCAGACCCGAATAGTACCTTCTGAATTCATGAAAGAAAATTTTGTATTTGCCTAGACGGATTGCTGGTCAATAGGATTACTTTGAGAACAAGCCACTCATAATTTGGTGGCAAAACTTGGAAATCAATCTCACACTGCTAATCATGTGATGTAGTATGCTTATTAAAGGGTTGAGTGTAAGGAGTGTAATTGGAAATTTGATCATTGAATTGTTATTCATTAAATTTCATCGTTTTTGTATATTTAACCATATAATCGTTGGCATTGCTGATTGGGGTCTTGCAGCTTTACATCTTTCACTATATTTAACTTCCAACAAACTTGAACCTGGGTGGTACTTTTATAATAGTTTAAATAAAATATTGTTAGCAGCTCACCCCAATCATAACAATTGTAACACGGAACCTTTCTTGGGTATTAACCTGGCTGGACAAGACACCTTTTGAGACCAATTTCAAGGGCATCTCTGGTCCTCATTATCCTGTAAGATCTGCTTTCATGTAGCATTAGCAACTGCAGGCAGAATTCGTGAAATGCATGCCCTATCAACAGACCCAAATTTATATTCAGTCTAACTCATGATGGCATACTCTTTCATGGCCAAGAATCCTCCTCCTTTCTACAGGTAACCAGACTTTGGACATGAAACCTTTGTCTCATCTAGAAACATCAACTAAAGGCCACCTACAAGTCCAAGTCTGGGCTTTCATATGGTACCTTAATAGAACAGAGCCATTGCTTCATGGGAGGCAGACAACTTTTAGCTCCCTTTAGCTAAAGGTAAAATGTGGGAGCGCTGGATTTGTGAGGTTGTGGTAATTGTCCTAAGAGATTATGACAATGAGACAAATGTTACTAGGAAAAATGTTTTTTCTAAACACGACCATGTCAGGTTATTTGGAAGCAGAAAATCCATGTTTTTACCATGACATGCTGTGTTTCTGAGTATGGAGTTTTAATCAAGTTCCACAATGTAGATGTACTTGTAGTTTAGATAAACATTATGTGATCCAATAAGGAAATGAGTGATGTGAATGGAGGTCATGCATGTACTGGATTTGTTATTTGCTTAGATTTATACAGAACAATCTGTGTCAGAGACAATCAGTTTTCGTTGAAGTTTCAGCAAACTTACTTTTTTCTGGTACGTTTCTCCCTAAGGATTATTTGTTTTTTTTGTGACTGTAGCCATTACTGTTAAGGCCTTGAGAGATTGGTCAATTGTATCAAGTCCGATAGCATGACTATTTGCTGTGATACCACAGCATAGATTAGTCAGGCCATATATCAGCATATACAGATTATGATACATCGATGCTCTAGTAAAATAATTTGTTAATGTGAAAGAAGAATTTGTTTATGCAACAATAGATACATTTTCCAGTGCATTTTTTAACACAATTTTCAGCTTCCTTTTATATTGGCTTTGAAAATCTCCACTTCAGACCCATGATTGTATATAAAAGTTTTAACAGCCAATAATGTCATTGCCAAAAGAATCACCATATGGAATATTTTTGTTGCCAAGAAGAAAACTATATTGCAATTTATGACATTGGAAATACCCAGCATGATTCTTGGTAGTGACTCTTTTTTTTCTCTTTGCACATCAGATTTTAAATATTTGTATTTTTTGTGTTAATTGTTAACTAAAAAGAGTTCAGTTTTATTTATGGACTATCTACCTTGATTTTTGAAATGTGACAAGAATCAAAAACAATTCAGTTTGAAAGAAAATCTAAAGAAAGCTTATTTTGTGTTTTTCAAAACATATAAATATAAATAAAAGTAGTTCCTGATACATGCACAGTATTATGCTAAAATACTTTTTTGCTAAGTATAATAGATGTGAACAGGCAATAACAAAATAATTTTATACACTTTTTTTGTTATCCATTTTGTGAAGCAGAATGAATACATTGACACAGCACATGATCCTGATTGGGGTGGGGTACTTGATAATACACTGGAAAAGGATAATGAGATGAATATGTGGTTAGGATTAGGGTTTCTAACAGCTGTTTTACTGTTACTGTTAAACAGTTGTTTTTTTGCGAAAAATCAAAAACAGCAAACAGCTGTTTTTTTCAGAACTGATTTTACTGTTTTTTCTTTAAAAAACTTTGCTTAATAAAAAATTAAAATTAAATATAAATTGTTTAAAATGTTTTTGCCTAATAATATAAACCCTAGTTAGGATCTACATTATCACATATTCCATTATTGCATCATGTTTGGAAGTCTTAATGCAGATTCTTTTCAGGTATAAACTGAGAATAATTATTGTAATGCAGAAATAATTTTCTTTGTAGAAGATTCGCATTCCAAAGAACGAGGGCTGATGACTGATGCAAGCAAACAATCTGTAAGTTTTTACAAGAATCCTTCACATTCCTTGAAGGTACTTGTTAAGTTCAGTGTTATATTGTAAAGCATATATATTTTCCTTTAGTTGCATATTTAGTGGTTAACAAATATTACTATTGATACCAGGTTAGGTTAACAGTACAAGTTTATTTCATTTAAAATAAACCAGGTTATGGCATCATACAATTAATTGAGAAGATAAATAAGCCATTTGTAAATTAAAAATGACTGTTGATCAACAAGATTGTCTATTATGGTTATAATGTGTTCCTTGACCAGAAATTTTATTTGACAGGCACAGTATGACCTTCATAGCTTTGATATGTAACAAAAGACCAGCAAAGTCTAGTGAAATGTCAGGTAATGCTAAGCAGTCACAAATTTGCCACAATAAAAATATTGACAACTTCAGATGACGAAAATCAAATGCATCACAGTGACATTATTTTGAATTGACAATCAAGAAAAAGCCTTTAAATTATGCATCTCAATTTTTATTTTTATTGTAATTAATCACCATACAAACTAATTTATTCTCAAGTGTAGCAATCCTAAGCTTCAAAATAGTGTTTACTTTGACTATTTTCTATACCAGAGTTCTTGTTTTATATCATCCTCTTTCAGTAAAATGCATCAAGCCTTTATTTAATTGTCTAACATGATTTGTTTGGATGTTTTTTTTTACAATTTTAAGTGGAATAAGAATTTTGAATTAAGGTGCTTACATAATGGACTTTTGATAAATTCATTTTTACTTATGTATTGATGATATAAAAGTAAAACTTATATTGGGAAAATGTGTAGTATGATACCTGCATTAACAATTTATTGCTTTAATGACTCAACTGAACTAATTTTACCTAGTAAACTTTGTATCTTTGAGAATACATTCCTAGTGATAGTAATTTAGAAGAAAATCAAATGCATCAGAGTGGCATTATTTTGAATTGAAAAAATTGGGAAAATGTATAGTATGATACCTGCATTAACAATTTATTGCTCTATTGACTCTTTTCTTCAACTGAACTAAGAAAAACCAATTTTACCTAGTAAACTTTGTTTCTTTGAGAATACATTCCTAGTGATAGTAATTTAGAAGAACTACTACTACCTCAAATATCCAGGCCTCCCAGATTTTATTTATAGCTAGAGGGAGCTGGATTTGCAAAGTAGTTGTAGTTCTCTTAAGGCGTTATGAATGGGTAATGTATTTAAAGAAGAAAATAGTTCACTTCCTCTTACATATCAGAAAGTCTTGAAGATTTTCAATTCTTTATGTTCAAAATTTTTGTTTCCATATTGCACAAATCTCAAACATAATTTAATGAATAGTATATAATTTAGTATATATGATAATTGTAGAAACTAACGAAGATAAAATTGTTGTTAATATACAGAACTGTTAACCAATTCTTTTTACAAAAATCTGCTTTGTTTTGCTCACCTGGCAGCCAGGGTCAAGTGAGTGTATGATATGACTACATCAGAATGTTAGATTATCTTATATCATGGACTATTTTAAAAGTGAGCATGCTGATTAAGCTGATTAAGCTACTCTTTTGAAGCCATATTTTTTTTTTTTATCAAAGCTTCAAAAAAAGGTTATATGATTGCACATGAGTTCTATAATACATGGGAGCTACAAATATAAATGAGGTAATCTTGTATGTGATTGGTTGAACTTGCAACATCATAGAGACTGACTATTCCTGATCAGATTTGGATCAAAATTGGTTAATATGCTTAAATCATTAAGATCAAAGATGAGTAAATTTATGAGCAATATGCATTTCACTGAGGTGATTTTGCATCGGATTCATTGAGATTGTCAGTACTTTACTAAATAAATTTCTGATCACAGTTCATAAAACTACCGTAAATAGGTTTATAAATGAAGATAGCTAATGTCTTTTTTATTATGAACAAGACCTACACATTATAATGGATTGATCTTAGATATGATTGGTATAACTACTGTTATTGTAATTGTCATAGAGATTGTGATCAGATTATATTAATGAGATACCTTGGTTGACACTGTTACATATCTAGATTCAGTGCTTTGATGTAAATATTTAGGAGAATAATTATGTCCCCTCCCGGAAAATCCCATGAAGTTTGCAATTATTCAGTTGCCACTAGATTCCCCCCCCCCCCTTCAAAAAAAAATATAAATGAGTTGTAATTTAACAAATTGGGAGTTGATTTTATTTAGGTCTTACTAGAATGTTTGAAGATTGCAGAACTCTTCAATCAGTTGAGATACAATTGCTGTGTGGATCTTTTAGGTACTTGACAAAAGATATTACTATGGTCGATCCAAGTGCTCAAGTGGCTGGATTCGTCAAGTAGACTTGTTAATTTTTGTCTATGTCATATCAAAATCATTGTTTTTAGCTTTCTGATTCCTTCTAAACTACTCAGAGGGTTGCTATGAAACTTTACAATGCCCATTTTAAGATGGCTGTCATGTAAGAATGGTTCTAACACAGCTCCACTCAATATTCAATAAACTTGGTGTAACAACTGGTGTTAAATATGCTAGTACCTATTGCCATAATTTATACAGTTGATTTATGACAGTATTAAGTTAGTGTAAGTGAAATGTAATGTGCACGTTTCATTTATTCAAGATTTTGGAAACATGTTTAAAAGAAAGGATTTTAGTTTATCCAAGATGGTTATTGAATTTGATTAATTTGAAATTGAACTACATCTACCATATCTGAACTTTAGATGATATCAACTCAAACACATTATGCAAGTTTCATTTTCAAACATCTATGGATATATGCTAGTCATATATAAGGATTTCATATTATACTTTCTATCACTGTTATGAACAAGCTGAAAATATAAGATCCATGGAAACATCTAAATACCAGCCCTGTATGTTCCTTACTCAGCATACTTAGCTCAACCTTTTCTGCATCAGTTTCTGACTTTAGTATGTCAGATATACCTGAAGATCAGAGGCACACAGAAAATCCCATGCATGAAAGTCATGTACAAAGTGAATATGAAAACAATGATACAGATGATGATTTGGAGTTATCCAATATGGCTGACATTTGTCCAGAATTCCTGATAGTCAAACATAATTAATACAGTGTCACTGTGCATATAGATCCACAAAAGTTTGTGTTTGTACAACATATATTGGATTTAGAACTTTGCATGACTTCATGCAGTTCAAGTGTTCAAAATGGTTAAATCTACAGAACACAAGAGAAAAACAATGCGCCAATTACATTGTATAAATAACATGTGTCGTACACATACAGGGGTTGAACTGTTTAAAGGCTGTTGTATACTGACATCTACACCAGTAACTAGATGTAGTACCAAACATGAAACAGCTCCTAAAGTCTTTGACCTAGATGACTCAGGCAAAAATTAACACCCCTCAAGAGTGTCAGGCAATTACAGGCTCCATAAATCAATAATCTTTTACAATGATTGCTTAAACCATAATGATTTCTCTGTGTGTGTATATAAAAAAAACAATTAGGAACTTGGAGGCCCAAATTGAAGAATTAAAACTACAGTTACATGTTATTAAGTCAGCACAGGGAAGGAGAATGAGCAAGTAACTTCATGTGAAACAGCAGTTCAGACAGACTCCCAAATAGAAACAATGTCAAATGATCAGACAGTCAATCCGAATACCAGCCAAAAGAAAATATAACATGACCATGCAAGGAATAACTGATACCCCAAAGTAATCCTGCATTTCAAACAACAGTATCCCCCACTCTGTCATGTGTCACACCTGCAACACCAATAAGTGTACACCCATGGCCCTTGGCTCAGACATATAATTGATATGAAACTAAATACAAAAGGTTTTAACATGGATCACTTAAATGTACAAGGTATAGTGGCAAAAGTAGACCACATTAAGTTCTGTTACAAAACAGAACAGACCACTCTCAATGCTGATAACTTGAAAAGTGAATGACTGCTGTCAGCTATCTCAGCACAGCAGACCCTAGTCTCTAATTGGTTGATTACTAATGTGCATGTCCACTGAACTGACCTGAACTGACTCATAACATATGTGAACTGCATATATGTTATTAAAGCATCAGAATAACTACTAGATATAGCTTATATATATTTTGTAGATTGTGTAAATTAAAGTAATATGAAGAATGAATATGTTTTTATATCTTTTCAGGAACAATAT
The DNA here is from genome assembly GCA_029339505.1 of Unio delphinus. Lineage (NCBI taxonomy): Eukaryota > Metazoa > Mollusca > Bivalvia > Unionida > Unionidae > Unio > Unio delphinus. Next base: position 22,952,427 of record JAQISU010000042.1, read on the forward strand.
TGGAAGGATAGATGTAAGTAAACCAGTTGATATATCTTAGTAAAGCAATAGTCTCTTTCATAATCCTACTCCTCTCTATACAACTATAGACTTCATCATATTTTATTTTTCCTTCTTTTTCTTTCTTGTTTAGCTTACCTGGTCATAAAAGCAAGTGAGCTTAAAGTATGGCTCTGCATATATTATGTACTTGAATCACCCATCTTCCGTTAACATTTGCTATTTTCAACTTCTCATAAACACTGGACCAATTTCAACCCAATTTGAAAGGAGGCATCCCTGTACACCCAACCCTCAATAACTTGCACACATCTGGGTCCAGAAACATCAACTTCACCATAAGTGAGGCACATGTTATCAAGGAACCTATAATAACAATAAAAACGATAAAAGGATCGACAGAAAGGCAACAATCCCTTCGAAAAACAATGTTGATTGATTGATAATTTGATTGCAGTAGAAGTAAAATGAAAAACAAATCATTACCAACATTAATTTAATGGATCTACAAATTTATAACATTGTAAATTAAAACACGATATACAAAATGCTGGTTGTGATAAGCTTGACAAACTCCAATTGACTTTTTGAAAAAAATCAGTTACTCTCTGATTTCTCTGCCGCCAAGCAAAATCCTCCCTTGCTTGATTTGATACAAAAGACCTTCAAAGTGATAAAATAACACAGGTCTCTTTTAATTGATTATTTTAGTGCAACAAACACTTCAACAAACTGGCCAGTAACTAGGTTCTCACAGAAGTACTCGTTCATGGGTTTTCATGTGATGGTTGATTAACTCTTTTCATGTTTTCATAGAAAAGAATATGTTGCAGTTATAATATTTACATTGAAATGGAAATAAAAAGGATTAAAATGTGACTTTCACATAGAAAGATATTTAATTGCTGTTTATGTCATTCTCTGTTGCCACCTGTTAACATTTACCAGATGTTTTCATTGATCGCTATTTCACCAGACTGTTTATTTACAGAGTATTGATGACTTTTTATCAGCAAATAAACTCTAACATAATATTTGATATCTTCTTTAGAACTTGCAAATTTCACAATATGGAATCGATCTTAATCGGCATTAATCACCATTTTTGATGATAAAACGAGAAATGTATATAGGTTTAATTTACCAATTCTTATCATAATTTTTTCACGTTCAGCATATTTGAAAGATATTTAAAATATATTTTCTTTGTTGGAAAATCGGGATCCATGCCGGACACTGCATTATAGGTGGGTTCACAAGTTATCAGGGTGCGAGTTAATGAGAGAGTGCTGTATCAGGCCCAGGCCTCAGATATGGCTCATATTACCAATAATGAAAATGCTTTATAATGCCCTCTTAAAAACAAACAAATTCAACAAAATTTAACAAACATCGATTGAAAGCATTCTGAGCATCCATCCATCCGTGATTCTATTTGTTTAAAAAATTTTGGTATGCATAATAATGAAATTTTTTTACCAACTATATAGTAAACAAACTTAGTGAATGACTTTAACTTTGGGAAAGCAAACACCCTATTGACTGCAGCATCACAAGATCAAAAGCAGAAGGGCACTGTTACTGAAAGAGCAACATTCCAACTGCAAACTTTATTGATCACTTGTTCTTAGGATAAGGTGTAGTCCGTTATCTCTTGTGATTAAGGTCAAGGTTACTGACTGGAAGAGAGAGGAGTAATGGTTCTGGATGATTACACATACCGGTTGGTATGAAGGACTCAACTGAATTGATGACCAAAAGACTATGGTCAAGGTCACTGTCACCAAAATGTCTGCACAGACATTATTCCGCAATGATGTATGTGTACCAAAATGTAGACTTATTGCATTGTGATAATGCAAGAAGTATTTTGATTTTTGTAGATCAAAAAGTTCAAGATGAGGGTCACTAACTGGATGAAAAAGAAATGGTATCTGCAGAGTTATTATCCATTTTCCTTCACTAATAATCTGCAGTTTTTTTACCATGTACCTTCTGACTCTGTTCCATGATTTTAGTTTATGTTATGAAGATTATGGTTATATCTACTTGAACAGTTTCCAAGGATATTTCTAGCATTGCAAATGTGCTTAGACATAATAAGGGGCCGTTTCATCAAGGTCTATTCAAACAGAACATCTGTCGTAGCTTTCCTATGACATCAGATGCTGGGAACCTGTGTATCTGGGCAGCCTCAGAGAATGTCACAATCCGAGTCTGCCACATTCTGGGCAATATGAATGTACTAGTGTACAGCCTATTCAAAACAGACCAAGCTGTCCTCACAGAATAGTGTCTTCACCTCTTTGTAACAGAGTCCCCATTTTCCCTCTGGGAAGACGTCTAGTGGACCTGTTTGCAGCCAAGATCAACAACAAGCTCCCTTTTTACATGTCTTCCATCACAGATCAGGCAGCATGCACAGTAGATGCCTTCAGCTTCCAGTGGGATAGCCTATTGGCATATGCCTTCCCACCATTCTGACTGCTACCCATGTTTCAGCAGGGGTTGACAATCTATTTTACATAAGAAAGACACTTTTTTCCAGATTGATTACAAAAGGAATGAGCACATGTCACTAGTTAAAAAAAGTATTATATGTTTAGGCTCTAATAAACAGTAACACAGAAAAAGTGAAAACAACAAACTTTGTAAAATTTAACAAATGATTTATTTCCCTGGAAAAACAATGTAAAAATGGAGAAAAAAATGGACTTAACAGTTTTAAGGCTCAAATCCAAAAATAATCCAAGAATGATCCACAAATTACATTTTAAAATTCCTTGTAATGAAATGTTCTAATGAGTTCAAGTTTGAGTCACAACAAAAACCCAAGACGGAAGATGATGACGTATGATGTAGTTTGTACTGTGCTGTACCTACAGTTCCTTGTAGAAACACAAGAAATAACACTCCAGTGTTGGAAATCTGACTAAAATTAATCTATTAAAATCCAAATGATCTGAAAAAATGTACATAATCTTGAAGAGAAGAACTTGACAGTCAATTGTTAAAGGCACCGACTGAGAACTTATTATCATAGCATCTATATTAAACCATAGCTACTGCGTAAATCAGATGGTTCTGTGAGGGTCACATGATCATGTTCCAGAACCTCATCAAAATATTTTCCTTGTTTAAAATCATGCATACCCATAATGGCCTTGAGTATGACCAATGTATTTTCACTCTAGGAAAGAAATTTAAAAATTGTTTACCAGTTCTGAATCAGGTCAGAAATTTGGTCAGCTTCAAATAGAAAGTCTTATTATTCACTTTGTTTACATCTTAAATAAAAATAATAATAAAAACTCTGAACTCTATACTGGAAAACTTTACAGTAGCATGAAATGAAATTTAAAAAAATTAAAACTAACAAACAAACAATCAAATTAAAAATAAATATAAATTAAATCAGATATATGTAACAGAGAGTAACACTTAAAATAGAGATTTTTGGCTGCCCTTCGGGTGCCACACAAAATATCTTGATGTGCCCCTTGTGGCATGTGTGTTATAGGTTGCCAATACCTGCTCTACAAAGAAACCGACCTTCCACTGTTAGGATCATTCACCCTTCTGTGGCCCAACGACCTGGGTTCAACAATCTCGACCTTTTGATTTATTGACCCAGGTCTCTACCATGTAGGAGATGTCACCTGTCACAGCATCCGAGCTCCACAACAGCCCAAACATTATCCACCTATTGTTACCAGTTATATAATTCAAAACAGGAGAGCTTCATTATCCATGGTCTGTGATGCCACATGGTGACTCTTCTTTGACTGGTGCTGTATTAAACTATCCACTGCTCTATTATTTCCATTACAGATTCTATTTTGTTCCTCTTGAGACCAAAATATGTTCAGTACCCACTATCAAAGGCTATCAGCTGCATCTCCAAAACAATTAAATTCTCTTATTGCACAGTTATTGGTTCAGATCCGCACCTTGGTGGTCATTTTAAGTATTTTGAGCTTTGGACCATTGAGTGAAGCATGCTTTCTAGATCTCACACCCAAAACAGTTTCTTGCTTGCTCTTGTCTTCATGAAATAAAAAAGTAAAATTCATTGTCCATTGACACTGGCTTTCTTCGGATTAATTGGAATTATGACTGTTTCCCTTCTCTCCCAACTTGGCTTCCTTGCGAAATATTAGTTGTTTACCCATTGAGATTCCCAGTGTCACAAGATAGACCGAGTCGGGACTGGATTAGTGAAGACACGGAAAGCAACTGCGTTAATAAGATGTTTATTTTATAAACGCAATTTTAAAAATCAACTCTGACACCAATATTTTACAAAATATAAGAAAAAATATATTTAAATAAATATTCCTAACATGGAACTATGAATTTTAGTAACGTAATGACAAAAAAATATATGAATGAATTTACAAATATGAATATATATAAAAGGCTCGTATAACGAGATAGATGCAAATATGCAAAGAATGCGTCGTCAATATGACGAGACTAGAATGAAGATATTAAATAATTAATACGTCGTCCATATGACGAGACATATGCAATTGTGAACCCTAAATTCTGAAGCTCTCGTTCATGGGACGAGATTTGAGTAGAATGGAATTATGCAGGTGTCGTTCATATAACGAGACTGCAAAGAAGATATTAAATAAATAATACGTCGTCCATATGACGAGATATATGCAATTGTGAACCCTAAGTTCTGAAGTTCTCGTTCATGGGACGAGATTTGTGTAGAATGAAATTATGCAGGTGTCGTTCATATAACGAGACTGCAAAGAAGATATTTAAATAAATATTACGTCGTCCATATGACGAGATATATGCAGCATACGTAAGCACCATACACAGGCACCACACACGGGCATTACACGGTCAGCATAGACAAGCCCACACACGTAGTCACCACAACATGGCACCACACACGCAGTTACCACAACACTGCACCACTTCAGCACAACACGTCTCCACACACGCAGTTACCACAACACTGCACCACTTCAGCACAACACGTCTCCACACACGCAGTTACCACAACACTGCACCACTTCAGCACAACACGTCACCACACTCCGTCACAACACTTCAGCACAATATGGCACCATACCACGTCAGCTAAAATGAAAACAACCGAACCGTGTAATACATATGACACGGTCAAGTATTCTCACACATATATGTAGCGCATGCGCGCACATGAAATAATTATCCATGTACATTTAACGTTAAGCATGCAGCGTATAATTGAACTCAATTATGTTCAGATACAAAAGAACTAATGAAACAAAATATAGTACTTCTGATAAAATGGCGCTGCCTAACCTATGTATTTCTTCTATAGATTTTATAATAAATTCTAAACATCTAATATGTAAAACAATGAATTATATTATAATACAAATGGCAATGAGAACAAAGTTAAGTCTATTGTTACCTCTTTTAGCTGATAGATTGCTCCGTTTAAGGATGGAAGCTTTTTCCGACAAGACTGGATCGTGATGTGATTTCCGTCTTATAATTTCGTCCTTATATACCCCTAGCTGTGACAGATATGCGCAGCTAGGTACTTTAAACTGCAGGCAATTTCGCACGTGCAGCATGAGCTGAGTGTTCGCTCATTATGTCGAAATAACTAAAAATCCGAAAAAATAATAAACTACCCTCGGTAAGGCTGTACGCAGTAACGAAATCGAGACTAGATTTTTGACCACATATACATATTGAACAGGGTCGTATACAATTCCGTGACATACCTCCCCCCTTCAAAAAAAAGTGGAAACACTTTTAGAAAAACACGGAATTGTCACAGAAAAATATGAAATGAGACGTTATTTACATTACAGCAATAACGTGATACAATGAAGGAATAAAAAAAAACTTGCAAATCACAGTCTGCTTAAGTAATCAGCCCCTACATTTTCCCACGACTAGGTCTCTCCACATAACTCTTTAACATATTGGCATGAAATATTCTCATCCTACCTCCAATGTCAATTCGGTAATCCATTTCACCCATGACTTGTTTAACCTCATACGGCCCTTTCCATTGGACCAATAATTTGTTTCTACTAGTAGGGAGTAGCACCAACACACGATCACCCACGTCGAATTTCCTACTTCGCGTTCCCCGGTTGTAATATTTCGCGTACTTGCGACCAGATTTCACAAGCTCGTCGTGTGCCATCCGACACGTGCTTTCTAATCTCTCGCGTAAGTCTACGACGTACTGGTAGGTGGTTTTAACCTCTCCTTCTGCGACATCACCTGACCATAGTTCGCGCAGAATCCGCATAGGACCCCGAATTGCCCTACCGTATAGCAATTCAAACGGCGAGAATCCCAAACTCTCGTGCGGTACCTCGCGATACGCGAACAAAATCGCGTTTAAATATCTGTCCCAATCTCGCGGTTTCTCCGCGCACATTCGACGGAGCATTTGTTTTAATGTGCCGTTAAATCTCTCTACCAATCCATTACACATGGGGTGATACGGTGTAGTGCGCAACTGTTTAATTGACAACAACCTACTAATTTCTGACATTAGTTCGGAGGTAAACTGGGCTCCGCAATCTGTTAGGATTTCCTCAGGTACCCCTACCCTACTGAACATGTCGACAAGTGCCTCAGCCACGCGTTCAGTTTCAATTGATGGTAATGCTATCGCTTCTGGGTATCTAGTAGCATAATCCACTAGAGTGAGGATATATCGGTTTTTCCTATCTGTAATAGGAAATATGGGTCCCACAATATCAACGGCTACCCTTTTAAATGGGGTATCTATAAGAGGCATTTTACCTAAAGGTACTCTGGTATTTCTTCCCTTTGACACAGTCTTTTGGCAAACGTCGCACGACCGACAAAATCGTGCTACGTCACCGTTTACTCCAGGCCAATAAAACTCTCTTAAAACTCTGTCTGTTGTTTTTCTCATGCCTAAATGACCTGCCATACTAGACTCATGCGCTACTCTCAATACATGTGACCTGAATTTCTGAGGGACAACTAATTGAAGATACTTTCCCCCCTCTCGCGTGCTAAATTCTCTGTACATTAAACCCTTGGTACGTACGAATTTAGAGCTCCCACCGCCCTTACAACATTTCGCGGTACCCGACAAGATTCTCTCTGCGAGTGCGCATAAAGACTCGTCCTGACTTTGCTCACGTGTAAACTCATCACGTGAGATATCTGTTACGGCTTCCGGAACTTTCAATTTTAGTAGCGGCTTTTTATCCGCCTGCGCTCTAGTTTCGACGGCTTGCACGATGGGAAACCGGAAATCAGAGAGGGTTGGGAGTCTGGATCCCTCGACATTTCCTATGGTTAAATCATATATAGGGTTTTCCATGCACAGTGCTTCCACAGTCCCATTCAGAAAGGGCGTCTCTATTTCTATTCTGGCAACGGGGACGTGATCGATTGTTCTATTTAACAACATACAATGGGATTTCCAACCAAGCATTTGGTCTTCCCTAACGAGACTTCGCTTTACCACAACACCCGTGCACCCGGTGTCGCGTAAGACAGTGACTGTTTGTCCGTTGGCGGTACCTGTAGCAGTCGGCACCCTCGCCTCTGGGAAAAAGCACGTGCCGATGGACTGGATAACGTCATGACCGACCTGCACACGCGATCTGGAATTGTAGACCTTACTCGCGTTATTAGATTCAGACCCTTCGCGATAAAGACCATCGCGCTTGCCGCCTCCTGACCACGCTCTGCTTTCGATAGCAACCGCAACTTTCGGGACGAAACTCTTCCTCTTCGGACAATCGGGGGTGATGTGGCCGAATTCCTTACAAGTGAAACATTGTTTATCACTACGATAGGAACCCTTCCCAGATTGAAAATTTCCACCTTTGTAGATTCCAAGTTTCTCGGGTTCTCTGAGTCTCTGATCTTGATAACCTCCCTTGTTATCCCTTAAAATTACACTCTGGGTTCCTCCTCGGGCTTCGGCAAAATAGTCTGCTTGGGTAGCCATATCGGATACATTACTTAAAGACTTTTCCCTCAGGAATAAATACAATTCCCTACCACAAATGTCTAACAACTGGTCCCTAAGTAAAAAATCGGTAAGACCCTCGAATGTTTTTTGTACCTTGCCACATTCAATCCACCGTTGGAAATAATTTCCGGTCCTACATATAAACTGGGCGAATGTCTCACCTTTTTCGGGCTTACTTGATTTAAACTTTTTACGGAACCCTTGTTCCGTCAGCTCATATCTTTTAAGGAGTGCCTCTTTTAATGTGTCGTAGTTCAGTGCGTCATTTACGGGTAGACGCGAATACACATCTAGCGCTTTACCTTTAAGCAATGCGCTGAGATGGAGCGCCCAATTTTCCCTTTGCCATTTCTGGATGGTGGCATATCGCTCGAACCTATGCAGATAACTATCTAAATTGTCCTTGTCATCATCAAAAGGGGGTAATTTAGGGCCTTTTAACTTAGAATCGTGTTGCCCATCCTTCTTAGCCTCTAATAATTCAAATTTCCTTTTGTGTTCCTTTTCCATATTCCTGTCTTCTAACTCAATAGCTTCTAACCTTGCTCGTTTCTCCCCCTCTGACTTTCTTTCCTCAAGTTCTCGTACTTGTTCTATTCGTTCCCTTTCTGCATCCCTTTCCCATCCTATCCTTTCCTTCTCTGCCTGTTTTTCTAACTCTATCTTTTTTTCCTTAAATACCATCTTTTCCCTTTCAAAGGCGATTTGTATTTCGACCTTTTCCTTCTCTATATCCCTTTCCTTTACCCTTTGATCCCTTTCCCGGGCCTGCTCCTCCTGAACAAAATTTCTAAGGGTCTCCCCCCCATACCCAAACTGTTTGCCCAACTCAACTAGATCTTTGAGTGACGACATGGTGAATGCTATTGATAAGATAACCAATCCTAAATGCACTATCATATAACACATACAATTCTTGGGATTACGTGAACGAACCGTATATTACTCCTCCCAATGTATTCAATATGTAAATATGTATATATATAAAACAGAATATGAGTGAGGTATTAACTCACCAGCCTGATTTGTCTTGTCAGGAAGCTTCTGATCTGAAACAATCTTTAAAACAAAACTTACCACAATCAGGACCTATGCAATTTAAAATCCGTGCTTCGCCTAATCCAATTATAATCCCACTTCTGACACCATTTGTCACAAGATAGACCGAGTCGGGACTGGATTAGTGAAGACACGGAAAGCAACTGCGTTAATAAGATGTTTATTTTATAAACGCAATTTTAAAAATCAACTCTGACACCAATATTTTACAAAATATAAGAAAAAATATATTTAAATAAATATTCCTAACATGGAACTATGAATTTTAGTAACGTAATGACAAAAAAATATATGAATGAATTTACAAATATGAATATATATAAAAGGCTCGTATAACGAGATAGATGCAAATATGCAAAGAATGCGTCGTCAATATGACGAGACTAGAATGAAGATATTAAATAATTAATACGTCGTCCATATGACGAGACATATGCAATTGTGAACCCTAAATTCTGAAGCTCTCGTTCATGGGACGAGATTTGAGTAGAATGGAATTATGCAGGTGTCGTTCATATAACGAGACTGCAAAGAAGATATTAAATAAATAATACGTCGTCCATATGACGAGATATATGCAATTGTGAACCCTAAGTTCTGAAGTTCTCGTTCATGGGACGAGATTTGTGTAGAATGAAATTATGCAGGTGTCGTTCATATAACGAGACTGCAAAGAAGATATTTAAATAAATATTACGTCGTCCATATGACGAGATATATGCAGCATACGTAAGCACCATACACAGGCACCACACACGGGCATTACACGGTCAGCATAGACAAGCCCACACACGTAGTCACCACAACATGGCACCACACACGCAGTTACCACAACACTGCACCACTTCAGCACAACACGTCTCCACACACGCAGTTACCACAACACTGCACCACTTCAGCACAACACGTCTCCACACACGCAGTTACCACAACACTGCACCACTTCAGCACAACACGTCACCACACTCCGTCACAACACTTCAGCACAATATGGCACCATACCACGTCAGCTAAAATGAAAACAACCGAACCGTGTAATACATATGACACGGTCAAGTATTCTCACACATATATGTAGCGCATGCGCGCACATGAAATAATTATCCATGTACATTTAACGTTAAGCATGCAGCGTATAATTGAACTCAATTATGTTCAGATACAAAAGAACTAATGAAACAAAATATAGTACTTCTGATAAAATGGCGCTGCCTAACCTATGTATTTCTTCTATAGATTTTATAATAAATTCTAAACATCTAATATGTAAAACAATGAATTATATTATAATACAAATGGCAATGAGAACAAAGTTAAGTCTATTGTTACCTCTTTTAGCTGATAGATTGCTCCGTTTAAGGATGGAAGCTTTTTCCGACAAGACTGGATCGTGATGTGATTTCCGTCTTATAATTTCGTCCTTATATACCCCTAGCTGTGACAGATATGCGCAGCTAGGTACTTTAAACTGCAGGCAATTTCGCACGTGCAGCATGAGCTGAGTGTTCGCTCATTATGTCGAAATAACTAAAAATCCGAAAAAATAATAAACTACCCTCGGTAAGGCTGTACGCAGTAACGAAATCGAGACTAGATTTTTGACCACATATACATATTGAACAGGGTCGTATACAATTCCGTGACACCCAGTCTCAGTAACATCTGCACAGGGTATGATGAAGATTGACTTTTATTGCCATTTCATGCTGTTCACATCTATCTTAATGCCTCCAAAGCAAAATAAATGGTAAAAGATGTTTCTTCCTCATAAATGCTCCATAGAGATTTTGGTTGTAACCCAGTGATTGTCATGACATGTTAAAGAGCCTTTGAGCCCTTCACCGATTAAGACCTTGCCATTATTAAACTAATAGCCCACAAAGTTTGAGCCCTTTCTACCTCTAGAGCCTACTTTAATCATTTCTCCTTGGAGGAGATCATGATGGCAGTCTTTTGACACTCTGATACTACTTTTTCCTCCTACCTCCACTCATTGTCACAACAGAGCTCATGCTATTTTCTCTGGGCCCCATTGTTACAGTACAGTGTGTTTTTTGTATTTTGGATTTGTAACATAGCTTTAACAATTTTATAGTCATATCAACATGATGTTTGCAGTGGGGCATTTTATAGTGATGTCTGGCACTGGGGCATCATGCAGCATAGATGTAACATCATGTCTCACCCAGTCACATTATCCTGACACTATGCTGCCAGTCCTAAATCTTAATGCTGGATATAAGAAATAATAATAATAATAATAATAATAATAATAATAATAATAATAATAATAATAATAATAATAGTAATAACAATGACTTTGTATAGCACCTAATCTTTAGAAGGTCTAAGCGCTTTGCAACATCTATAATGATATGACTACAAAAAACAAAACAAATGAAATTAGAAAACATTAAAAATGCTGTAAATATTTTAGGTAGGAAATATTATTACGTCTTTTAAGTTTGTTCTTGCAGTCAAAAAAGGGGACTTTTAAGAGCACTCTTGAAAGGGATCACTGTTTGTGTAAAATTTCAATGGGCATATTCCACGTTGCTGGGTCCTTTTATGCAAAAAAAAGTTGTCCATATGACTTCATTTTTATAGAGGGAATAGTGAGTATATGATTGTCAGGAGGAGCGTACATATCTTGCTGGTGTGTACACATGGGTGAGGCCAGATAGATATGTTGGACTGGATCGTGGTACTCTAAGGATGATCCATGAGGCTGTGTTTTTAACTTTTTGAAGTTTCTGGAGTGGATATTAAGATGAACCAGATAGAATTGAATTTCAATAGTCCAGCCTTGAAAGTACTATAGCATATGCAACCATTTTAGTGGCATCAACTGAAAGATATTTGCGAATGGAACTGATGCATCTCCGCTAAAGATATGCATCCCTGCATATGTTCATGACATGTTGGTGCAATGTGAGAGTACTGCTAGGGTAACACCTAGGTTTCATACTGTGTGAATTTAATGTTGGTGTTGCTGATATTTATTGTTTGGGGTAAAGGATGTGAATGAGAAAGTCTTGTGTTGTGATCAGAATGACCTTAGTTTTATCATCGTTCATCTGCAGTTTGTTAACACATCATACATGATGTCACAGCAGAAATGTACTGTCTCAGTTGGGTGGCTCAACTTGTATATTTGGGTGTCATCAGCATACAATTGGTGATCCACTGGATGATGATCCATGACACTTGAGACTGGCTGAGTGTATAGAATGAAGACAACAGGTACAATAACAGATCCCTGTCCAACACCACAACATAGATCAACTGGGCTGCAGTGTATTCCATTTACTTGTACAATTTTGTATCCTGTTGATTCAGTAGGACATGAACCATCATAAGGCTGTATTGTGAATGCGAAATATATATACAGGAGATGGTGAAGTAATATAATACTAATAATAATAATGAGGACTTTGTTTAACATCTAATCTGTAGAAGCCCTAAGTGCTTTACATCAATAATGATATGACTACAGAAAAAACAAAACAAAAAATCTATGTAATTGGAAAACATAAAAAATGCTAAGAGCACGCTTGAATGGGATCACTGTGTCTTTGTGTCTAATTTCAATGGGCAATTTGTTCCACATTACTGGGCTTTGGTATGCAAAATAATGTTTTCTATATGACTTTGTTTTCATAGTGGGAACAATGAGTAAACGATTGTCAGAAGAAGAGCATAATTATCTTGATGCTGTGTACACGTGTGAGATCGGATAGGTATTTTTGGACTGGAATCCGTCAGTTAAGCATAGCACAGAGAAGAAATTTTGTGTTTGATTCTGGATCGAATGGATAGCCAGTGTAGGGTACAGAGCAGTTGGGAGGTGTGCTCTGATCGTGGTACTCTAAAGATGATCTTAGCAGCTGTGTTTTTAAGTTTTTATAGTTTCTGGAGTAGATATTGAGATGAACCAGACAGAATTGAGTTACAATAATCCAGTCTGCAAAGTACTAATGAACACACTAGTGTTTTAGTGGCACTTGTATATCATGGTCTATTGTGTTAAATGTTGCAGACAAATCAAGGAGGATGAGGACTCTTAATATTTCTGCTATTCAAAGCAGATAGAATGTCATTTACCACTTTCAGAAGAGTAGTTTCAGTACTATGGCATGAGCGATATGCAGACTGTACATTGCTAAAAAGACTATTTGAATTCAGATGAGATACGAGATACCAGTTGTGTTAGAACAACTTTGTTTAAAGATTTTTTATATGAATTGGAGATTATAAACTTGATGGTAGTTCTTTACATCATTATGGTCGAGTGTTGGTTTCTTCAGCAGAGGTACAAGGACAGTTTTGAAAATTGACGGGAATTCCCTGGATGAGAGAGAGATATTAATACCATCAGTTAGGGAAGGCAATATTGGATCTAAGCACTCAAGCAGCAGTGATGCTGGAATTGGATCAAGTTCACGTGACTTTGGTGCACTCTTCATCACAATTGTCCATACTAAAGCCATAGAGACAGGTTTGAATGCTGCTAACAGTTGTCTCTTAAAATCTGTTTCATAACTGTATGGTGACGATTAGTCAATTGAAAGTGTGTTGTCAAGCTTATATCTAATGGTTTGTACCTGGTCACAGAAGAAATTTGCAAACAGGTCTGGAAGGTCTACTGGAGAGAAGGTAGTTGGAAGTGGTGTACATTTGTTCCTTGACATTAGTTTGTTAGTTATTTGGAAGAACTCTTCACAGCTGGAACTCTCTGTGATCATAGTACTGTAGTGGGGTAATTTGGCTAAATGGACTATGTTTGTGACATTCTTCTTAGCAGCTTCATATATTTGTTTATGAATAGTGAGTCTAGTGGAAAGGCAAAGCCTCTCCACTTTACAGTGGTCTCTTTTAGCAGTGGGAAGTTGGTCCTTAACACTATTATACCACGGAGAACACTTTTAAATTGATACTCTGCACTTGGTGGCTGAGGCATGTTTTTCAAGCAATGAATGCAGGAAGTTATCAAGTTGTTCTACTGTAGGAGGTAAGCAAGTTCTTAGGTTTGCTTAGATATCATGTATTAGTTTGGTTCCATTTATCACACAGAGGTTTCTCTTAGTAGCAAAAAAAGGTGGAGGGTTAGAGACTGATAAGTCCAGATGGCATGTAATGCAGAGGTGATCTTATGCAAGTTCTTTGGATACAAGGGTGGACCGTAGAATATTTTCATCAGGGCTATGAAGAATCAGATATAAAATGTGACCAAGTTTATGGTTGGGTTGGTTAACTGACTGTTTAAGGTTGAAAACATGAATGGAATCTAGGAGTTTAGATGTGTATGGGTTTCCAGGACAATCAAAGTTGAACTTCAAATCACCAAGAATAATTAAGCTGCCACCTATCAAATTTCCATACTCCAGGAGACTCGGAAACTTTTCCAAAAAAAAAAATTCAGTGAGCTATTTTTTCTATTAGAAGGAGGGTGTTAGATGCATACAAAATGGCATGACCTTTGTTTAAGTGTGAGTGTTTTTTGATCTAGTTCAAACTATGTGTGGCAGAAATTGAAGGTTGTGTTGTATTTAAGACATTTTATCATGCAATTCTTTGCGATGATAGCAATTCCACCTCCGTGAGAGTGGCAGGGGAACGACTTGACATAGTAAGTGGTGAGTGTTAGGTCCGTGCACTTTGGCTCATCGCCTGATGTTTTTATCCATGTTTCTGTCAGGTAAAAGACATCAATATTTTGATCGTTGATTAAATTAACTTTTTCTGTGTGCTTTTACAGTGTTTCTACTGATTGGTCATTGAATAATACAATATGTAGTGGTATCTCTTGAATAGTTGACACAACAGTTGATCTGATAGGGATTTTCACCAGGTTATCTGAATTATTGGCCGAAATTTTTAAATTCTTTACTTGGAAGGGGTGAAAGAGAGATAACTGGATTTCTTCTTCCTGTTCTATCATGGCCAGCCTTGAAACGTTTCTTTTTTAGCTTCCGTTTACATTTAAGTATTGATAAATGTAGTCCCGGTTCATTTAATCTTGAGCACAATGTAGTATAAGAGCCAAGGAATGGTCATTTAATGTTTTGACTGATGATCATGTGATGGTGGTTTATTCTAGAACAGAGGACAATACAGCCTACAAGTAATGTAGCAGTAGAGAAGCTGAACCCTATAATCATATTTTTTAGCCAAGTTTGAAACGAATAGGGAAAGGCCAAACCCTACAAACATATTTTTTAACCAAGTTTGAAAAATCCCCAACATCATATTATTTAAGCCAAGTTTGAAACATCCTCCACAACGTATTTTTAGCCAAGTTTAAAAAATAGGAGTGGGTGAACCCAAATGTCTATTTGTTAACTCTTTCACTTCGACTGACGTGTATATCCGCTGCCTAAATATGCCTTGCCTAGTGACTGATAAATCCGGATGTAAACAGAGCACTATTACTCCCGGTGACGGATATATCCGCTTGCCTTATATGCTTCCTATACCCTAGTGACGGATAGATCCACTCTGTATGTCATTGTTACAACCGGTCGTATTGGTCAATATATGGAAGTAAAAGTCTATTCAACCAATCAAATTAGAGTTAACAAATGATTGTTCTTACTAAATCCGGTTCCTTTTTTCAAATTTGTACCACGTGTTTGTTAATACATGCATTTGTAGTTGACAGTAGAAACCATGGTGTTCTCTTACGATAGCTATTCAGATTCCGACTTTTCCGGTTTTTCTGAGGATGATATTGACCACCATGAATTAAGAAGTATTGGTAGTGATATTTATATATCTTCTTTGTCAAGTCTGTCAGAAATTGAGACAGAAATTGATGATGAAGACGACGAAGTGTGGACAAGAGAACCACGTGCATCGAAAGTAACGGAGTTTACAGAAAGCGTCTTCTCAACTTTCGTTATAGATGAGGGGAAAAAAGAAATAGACTTTTTCTTTAAATAGATATCACGAGGAATTACTTAAGAAATAGTAGAACATAGTGACTAGGTAACAGTCTTAGTAATTAAATATATGTATATATTTGATAAATAACTTAGTATAAAAGACTCCCAGATAAACTTTAGTGTTTACAAGCAGTTTTGTGTTATATTCCTGGATAAATTTTAGTGTTTTCAAGCAGTGTTTTGTGTTATATTCCTGGATAAATGTTAGTGTTTACAAGCAGTGTTTTGTGTTATATTCCTGGATAAATGTTAGTGTTTTCAAGCAGTGTTTTGTGTTATATTCCAGGATAAATGTTAGTATTTAAAAACAGTGTTTTGTGTTATATTCCTGGATAAATGTTAGTGTTTTCAAGCAGTGTTTTGTGTTAATTTTAGTGTTTACAAGCAGTGTTTTGTGTTATATTCCTGGATTTCAGCAGGATAAAATAATCAAACAGATATAAGGTAGTTATACCTTTTAAATATGTATGATTTTAGCCTATAATCAGTTTATTAGAGAGAAAATAACTAACACAATCCAACCATACATCAGCTAAAAAGTTATCATTTGGCTGCAGCAGCATTTGGCTCTGGTAGTCAGCCCACAAATCAGCTGCAGTAGTGACCCCAGCAGCTAGGCATAGCAGTGAGCCACTACAGTAGCATTAGAAGTTAAAGAGTTAAACCAAGGCCTGTTATGAAACCGAAAAAAGTGTTAGAAAATAAACTTGCCTCTGACGCGTATTTGTTGTTGCAGCTTCGTTATTTGTGATGAATTAAATATTTTTTTTATCTAGTCCAATTCGATATCGTGTTTGAGGGTCTTCTAAATTTAGCATTATAAATCCATGTGGGATAGTCCGAGCGGTGTTAGCGAAATTTTTAATTCATTATAATCCATGTTGCCGCTACACCAAGACCGGTGAATATTTTCTAATGTATGTGAATTAACACTGTTAAACGCCGCGAGAATATTACAATTGTCCCTGATTATACTAGGTATGTGAGTGTATCGTTGGGAAACATACATTATATCAATTATTTTGTCTCCCAACCGAAAATATCCTAGCGGTTTTTTTATTGTCCATTATCACAGCATTGTACACAATTAGATTGTTGACACTCTCGTCTATATCCTCGATGCGTGGCGCTTCTTCGATGTCATCGATAAATTCAATAACATCCTCACTGGTTATTGATTTTGCACTCTCGTTAAAATCATTTAACGCTCCTTAGCAATTTTGATATTTTGCGGTTGGGGCTACTAGATATAGTTTATCCCATTTCATCCATTTCATTATCAAATTAAGTAAAAATTGTGTTTTTCCGCTTCTGGATGTTCCAATTATAATCATTCGCATTATATTCGGCAACATTTTGTGATGTTTAGGTGGAGTTCGTTTTTTTAACGCGGAGAAGTCAATAATTTCCATTAGATATAACATATATCAATTATATATTTATATTGTGTGAAATGTAGAGCTCGTACCCCAACGAGTTATCTGACTCCTGTTGTAATAAAAATAATAGAGATGCAATTAGTGGTAATTGTACACAATGTGGTATAATGTTTTTTTTAGATTCATTAGTATAAAAAAAGGGAGTTGATATCGCAGCCAAGTTAACAAAACTCCTAGTAGCTCCATGGGCCAAATACCCAGGAGAAAAAAACATCTTCCAGGATATAATTACTGTGGCCCTGGAACCAGACTTGATATCCTATTTGATAGCCAAGACCAACCAAGACCAGGTGAATATCCAATAAACGCTATTGATAAAGCATGTCTTGTTCATGATGTTGCTTATAAAAGTAGCAATCTGCTGCTGCATCACAGACACACTGCAGATGTGAAATTGATTCATGCATTGAATTCTATTAAGAATAAATATTTCAAAGAATAATTAGCTGACGTAAGATCTGTGATGAAGTAAACTGGTATTAGGTGCTGGTAATTAATATTAATATGGAATCTGTTTATTAGTCCCCAACAGGATACTGGATGGGTAAAGCAGAAATTAATAATCACCAGTGTGAGAAAAAGTTACTGCAGCAGATTAGCTATCAAGACAAGCAATATGGCAGATTTATCTACCACCGCCTAAACAAATTGACTTTGCACATTTTGATGTCAGCACCATTAATGAAGTTCATCAGGCTAATATATTATTTCTGCCGCATATAACTGTCAATACATGGACTTACAAGTATGCATTAACTGTAGTTCATGTTGCAATTAGATGCAAGGAAGCTGAGCAATTGTTGACCAAGGCGACATCAGAGATATCTGTTGCATTTGAACAAATTTATTGACGAGGATCTTTACAGTGGCCTAATCTATTGCAGGTTTATTCTGGCAAAGAATTTCAGGGTGCAGTATAGCAGCAGAGGGGGCGAATCAGACAATCTTTTAGGCAAATATTTGTTAAGCAAAGGCCTCTAATGACAATGAAAAAAAAAATCTTACAACGCATATGCCAATGTGGTTGTCGCGCCCCCTCCCCCCTCTGCTGCTATGTGGTTAACAATTTTTTTTTACGATTTCAACCGAATATTTGATCGAGTCCGATAAGATATCGTGTCCGAGGATCATGTAAATTTATAGTTACAGATCCATGTGGGGTTTACTGAGCGTGACTAAAGAAATTTCTAAAGAGATTATAATCCATATCACCGCCGCACCAAGTCTGATGAATATTTCGTAGCGTATGAGTATCAACTCCGTTGAATACAGCATGAAGATTGCAGTTATCCCTGATCACTTTTGGTATTTGGGTGTACCGTTGAGTAACAAATATCACATCAGTGTTTTTATGCCTGCCTCTGGAAAATACCCTAGCAGGATTCTTTTGATTGTCTAACATGACATCATCATATACAACTAAATTGTTAATACCTCCATCAATATCATCAATGCTCGGTGCTTCTTCGATATCGGTTATAAACTCGATGACATTATAACCAGCAATCTCTGAAGCATTCTCGTTAAAATCCTTTAACACTTCGTAGCATTGCTGATCGTCTACACTAGGAGCTATTAAATACAACTTATCCCATTTCATCCATCTCGTTATTAAATTAAGTAGCAGTTGCGTCTTGCCACTTCCAGATGGTCCGATTATAATCATACGAATAGAATTCGGTAGTCGCCGAAAAATCAATTACATTCATGTTATTATAATATATTATGGATCTATCTTGTGTGAAGTGTAAGGCGCGTACTGGCACAGATGGCTTGACGACGATTACAACTACAAATAACCGATCAGCACTTTCTGGTAAGTGTGTACAATGTAGTACAAAGAAATTTAGATTTATTTCTACGAAACCTTTAAAAAAAAAGCGAGGAGGTGATATTGCAGTCAGGCTAGCTAAACTCCCAGGAACGCTGTGGGCAAAGTATCCGGGAGAAAAACACCTTCCAGGGTATAGTTATTGTGGACCCGGGACAAGACTATATCAGACTCGATGAACAAAACCAACCCAAACCCAGTGAAGAACCAATAAACGCTATTGATAAGGTGTGCCATGCTCATGATGTTGCATATACAAGTAGCAATCTGCAACAGACATCTCACAGATGTGAAATTGATTCACGCGTTGAATTCTATCACTGATATATCCTTCAAAGAAAAATTGGCTTCATGGTTAGTAAAATCCGCAATGAAAGGTAAATTGATGTTAGGTGCTGGTAATTAATAATAACATGGAATCTATTTATTATTCTCCGAGCGGATACTGGAGGGGCAAGGCGGCAATCAGTAAACTCGCTAGCGCCGCGAAGGGAAAAAAACCCACTGCAGCGGATTGGTTATCCAAACAGGCGATATGGCAAATTTATCTACCCGCCTAAACAAATTAACTACTCGGTTTTTAATGTG
Source organism: Unio delphinus (assembly GCA_029339505.1). Taxonomy (NCBI): domain Eukaryota; kingdom Metazoa; phylum Mollusca; class Bivalvia; order Unionida; family Unionidae; genus Unio; species Unio delphinus. Next base: position 22,972,284 of record JAQISU010000042.1, read on the forward strand.
ATCATTCCTAATGAAGTTCATCAGGCTGATATATTATTTCTGCCGCATGATGGTGGTTACAAATACGCGCTAACTGTAGTTGATGTTTCGAGTTGATGCAAACAAGCAGAACCATTAAAAACACAATCATCAACTGAAGTTGTTTCTGCATTTGAAAGTATTTATCGAAGGGGTTTTCTGTGCTGGCCAAATCTATTACAAGTTGATCCTGGCAAGGAATTTCAGGGTGCGGTTCTATCAGCGATGAAGAATCATAATGTCACCATCAGACGAGGGCATACTGCACTACATCGCGATCAGGCAATTGTTGAACGATTTAATCAGACGCTTGCTAAGCGGTTATTTGGATACCAATACGCAAAGGAATTTATTCAGGATAAATGATCTCGTGAATGAGTCAAGAGATTACCAGCTGTGATTACCGCGCTGAATAATGAGATTACTAGAACAATCAACATGAAACCTAACAATGCGATTAAGAAAAAGTTTATACCTAAAAATCCACAAAAAGATTTTTCAAAACAACCAATAGTTGGTAATGTTACTGTTAGGTATTTATACGAACCAGGAGAGCTCGAAGGTGGCAGAAAAAGAGCTACTGATCCTATTTGGAGTGTCACCACTCATAAAATATCCGGCATAACACAATCTACGGGTAGACCAGCAATCTATAGATTGGATTCAACTGCCCCTCAGCGAGGATTTACTCGACAACAATTGCAAATGATACCCGAGGATACTCAATTACCACCGCGTGGTCTTAAGTAGCGCCTCTTCGTCTGTTGCATTCAAGACAAGTCAGCATCACATTATCTCTTGTATGACCAATACTGTTATTCTTTCTATCTACGGTAAATTGCCGAGAGTCTTTATCCGACCAACACCAACTCATTACACAATTGCAACTCGCACAGTGATTATTCTGTTGTTGTTTCAGTGTAATTATTAATTCGGCATCAATGTCAAATTCTCTATTATTTTTTTATCCTGTTGTTTATAACCGGTTAGTTTTTTTCTGATTATGTCCTTGACAGAGTCAACGCTGACAATAGTGTCATTATCATCTCCGTCTGTCAGAACAACTCTTCGAAGTTGATTTATTCTTCGTACTCTGGATACTGCGAGATAACTAAATTCGACCATTCGATGCGATTATCTACAATCCAAACAATTGTATTTTGATATAGTCAATCCCCGTGAAGAATGTATTGTCACTGAGTAATCGAACGTCCACGGGGAATTATTAGCGTGTAATGCATCTTAGACGACATTGATATCGACCAACACAATATCATTTAGTACTAAATTTTGTTTTTCACGTCCTGACTCAGTCAGGCCAGGAATATTAACTTCGATATTTTGCTGCCGTGTATCCTTGGGTCTATAGCAGAGCGGCACTGGAAGTGTTGCTAATTTTTCTTTATGCAATTCAAATAACTTCATCTGAAGTGTGTCTCGGACTATTTTTCTACTTGCTACTATCAAATCGTTTGGTCTCCACGCTTCCCAGAAATCTTTTAATGGTGTTTCCAAAATTATTTCACGCGCTATTTCACATTGAATTCTATCCGGTTGTAATCTGATTAGTTGTTTGAATTCTCATAATTGTTCATCAAGTGCTCTGTGGTCAGTATTAATTTCTTCGTAGTCTACAAAAATTTTCTGCCAATTATATGGGGATAAACCGACAAATGGCGGTGGCTGGCCGTGATCGCCACACATGACGACTTTTGTGTTCGCTAGTAGCAGCAGATCAAGAAAATTTTGTAATACTTCTAACGACACCGTGCATATTTCATCCCAAATAACAACGTCGGGAACAGATTTCTCGCCCATTCGATCAGGAGTCCATACATCTCCTTTCCATCGAAAGAAACTGTGATAAGTACAAGCCTGAACCCCTCGCTGTATCATATCTCTTGCAAGTCTGTGAGTTGGTGTTAGCACAATCATGTTTGACTTTCCACGAAATAATTCAATCGCACGAGTTGTCTTTCCTGATCCACCACAGCCGTTTAAATAAACTGTTTTATATCTACATATTGAATCAGATATCTGTGGTGCGTTAGATAGTTCTGATATCTGATCGCGCTTCAAATAATTATTTTCAATGGTGACATCTGCTGATTGAATATAATCATGAAGCATTTCCCGCTTAATTCTCCATGATCCCCAACTCTCGTCAGAATTTGTGAATTCAGCCACTGCGCTGCTGTGTTTCATGTCTATGTAAAATGAATCAGTGGCGACTCTAACTGGTGTCAGGAAATCTATTTATCATCGAAAACAAATTTATGGAAGCATAAGCCAACATAGATGCTCTCAAATATGTATGCTGCGGATTGTATCCGTCATTATAGGTAACAATTGTATTCAATTTAGTTCCATCAGACAGAAATGCGTCTTTACGATTGACATATGTGTCTTATTCGTTATATCCGCGATTATAAAATCGTATTCAGCACTGTCTATAATCAACTGTGAAGGACATCTTGTATTGTCGTATTTGCCACCCTGAGTAAACTTTCCAATTATTCTTCGTCCGAGATCTTTTGTATATCTGTTTTCGTTTTCAAATAACTGTTTGGACCATTTCAAAAGTTCTTCTTCGTCAAGGTCAGGAAGATATTTTCGTTTGCGAATTATTTTATCTAAATCAGGTTGTGGTAATCAGACTGATTTCTGTGCTCGATAGGATATAATCGCTTCACTGACAATTAACGATATCAGCATACCACAATCAATCATATATCGTAATGACACTATTGGCATCCAGTGTTTGTCAGACATGTGTCTACCAATCCAAACATAACTGCACGGATGAAGCCCTGTAGCCAATTCAAATGATACCACACGAGCGAATCCAGTTAAATCAAAATCAGCCAATGGACCATTAATCGCAACGCGAGCCATTTCATGCGTGGGGTGCCCAAATCGTTTAAAGTATTTATTACACTCTCCATACGCGAGAAAACTCCAGGGGTAACACGCGACCATATCAACCGAAATATTGGTTTCATGGTCATATTTTGTATTCCAAAGCCCACTATGGCCGTACTTGAGACAGCTCAATCTAACATCTGATAGAAACTCGCTTCTTGTTGGTTTCCACGCGTTTGTCTTTCTAGCAAAATGAGCTGCAACTGATGGAAGTGTAAAACAGTTTGTTAGTAATTGTTCGTTGTCTTCCGTTGAAAATATACTAGCTAGTTTTTTCATTTGATTGTGCAGCGCTTCAGTACGGTACAATTCTCCGTTGGGTCTAACAAACTGATCGAATCTACATTCATCGTCTTCAAAACTATGAAGTAGCCACACCGACACAGGATAATTTTTACTCAACTGGTAAATAGCATCAAATAATTTCTCATCAGAGAAACACTCTCCAAGCTGGGGTATATATTTTACAGTTCGTATTCACGGGAAATTTATTACTGCAGGTGTTCGTTATGATCAATAAGTTTAATTGGCGCTCCTTGTGATTGATATTTCGGTTCTTTTAATACTTCACCTGTTATTGTCGTTACTGATATTTGAAATCTTAGCGATTTTTCCAATTTAGCTATATCCTGAATTGTTGCCCCGTGCCGTTTCACTGTTAGTTTCCACTCGGTAATTTTTTTGTGTCCTCGATCAGTCAGTTTATTTCCACGCAACGCATTTGTGAAGTGTTCTATTACCCGTTCTGCCACACAATTCAACAATGACAGTTTCATTGGTGCTAGTTTTTCAATATTCTGTTTGTTATTTAACGGATATATCCCGTACACAACTGCTGTTACGGGATAAGATCTTTCGTAATATGGTTTGTCAATTCCAGTCAGAATTCCTGGTTTGGAATCTCGACTCAAAACGACGGTTCTTTTATCTTTCAAGATGGGGTCAAATTTATCCCTGATAATCCAGTCTCCGGTTTCCACCAGGATAATGAATTTCACTCTAAAAAAATATATTTTTCCCCCCAAGATGTAAAATTATCACTGCTGCTCTTTCATCATTCATGGTAGCATCAACTTGACCAGCAATTCGAAATGTTGACCAACAGTGAGATGCCCCATCACGCTTAAATTCATTAAAACAATCTCTGATTTTACTTATCGTAGTTCTGTTACCTATTAGACTCTTTGGTGTATCAGAGACTCTATCGAGATTAAATTTAGCATTTTTCCAAGGCGCAGTTTTTGATAATCTCTCGAACTCATTCATGCTATAATTAAAACAAGTATTTAAATAAAGAATTTATTATATAATGAATCATTGCAAATGGCTCATGATTGGATCAGTTACCCCATGTAATAAATCATGCAGAAATGCATTCTGTGGATATCGTATGCAAAGTGTTCGTAATAGGAGCCTGGGCCCGATCTCTTGTATTCGATATGGGGTAGGAGTTAGAGGAAAATCGCAGTTGTGTCTCGGTTGTGGTGGTAAGCGGTATAGAGAGTTGAAGCGCTATTATGATAAGAGAGTTAAAAACTCCATCAATGACAGAGTCCTTGATGGAGTCAACGACAAAATCATTAGAACGCCCCAAGACTACTTTGATAGATTCTCAAGTAATGTTATCATTAAACCAAACAATGAATTAGACAAATAATAGTATAGTATATAAAATGAACCAAGAATTCCGAAAACACCCTGTGATCAGTGATTATGAAGCGCCTCGTGACGGTTTTGTCAGACACTGTAGATTGAAGAAGCCAGTCAGCAGCAGAGGGGGCGAATCCAACAAACGTTTTAGGCGTCGACGAGGCTTCCTTCTCGTAAATGTTTTGCTAGCGGCGCTACTTTTGGAGCCATTCTTGCAAATAACCCTGCAATGGTATCACCAAGACCATCACCATAGTATGCGTTATAAACTGGAAACTGTGAAGTAACTACATAGACGCTGGCTGGTTTGTCATGATTGTAGTGTATGATCATCTTTTTGCTGTTTTACAGGAATATACTTCTTTTTAATCGCGTTGTTAGGTTTCATATTAATCGTTCGAGTAACCTCATTATTCAGCGCAGTAATTATTCTGCTGCTCAGTCAGTGCTGACAATGGTATGGGATATTTGGTGTTTGGCGCTGGAAGGAAAACTTATCTTAATCATCGTTTCGTATATGAAGTGTATAACAGATTGATCAAGGATGGTTTTGTTATTGATCACATAAATGGTATTAGGACTGATAATTCTTTATCGAATTTTCAAGCTGTTACACAAAGTGAGAATAATGCATCTGGGAAAACTGGTACTTGTAAATCAATTGGGAAGAGACCTGTAAAATCATTTAAAACAGCAACTAATGAAGAAAAAATATTTCCATCTATGAATGAAGCCGGTAAATATTTTGATATTTTTAGCGCCTCGGTACGATACGTTGCAAAGGGAATAACCAAAACGGCTGTCTCCAGAAGAAACGGAAAAAAATTCAGTTTTCGTACATATAATCATGTTTTGCACTATTCTATATAACACCAAGGGAGATAACTCGTATGAGTATGTAATGGCTTATGAAAGAGTTACAGATCTCAATGGGTTTTTGAAACGTCGCGTCATCTGATTGGCCGGATTCTCAAACAGGATATTGAGGAAATTAAATGTTTTGTAAGAAAACAAATCAGCGACGTGGTATTTACAAACAATTGTATTCTTTTTTTTCAGTGTTTTTTTTTCAAGTATTCGCTGTTAATTCAGAGCTGTCAATAATCAATATCAAGACACGAAGTGTATATAATTTACATTCATTGTCATATCTGTGCTGTGTTCTATTCAATACCACGCCGTTGACGTCATTCTTTGTACACTGATGTTCGGGCTTGACTTACCTATATGTTGTATTCAAAATCTTATACCTGTAACAAGAACAGTTAGCTCAATGCGTAACGCTTTGGATTCTAGTCCTGGCGGCTATGGTTCTAATCCGGTAATAGACATACTTTCTACGGTGTACCGATTGATGTTTTTTTTCTTCTATATAATTGAGGGCGCCAGCCCAAAGGTACTTTGTGTACACCTCCCGTCACGTTAAATACGTGACGGTGTATTATTGCACCCCTGGGAAAATTAATTTCTCAGGGGGAGGTGTATAACAACAAAGACGCCCTCAAAATAAACAGCGACAATAGATGCAATAAGCTCTCTGTCACATTACTGTAACCCCATAGGATAATTCAGAATGAATTATCGGCTAAAAGAAACGGTCAGAGGGTCAACGAGATAGAAAATCTCAAAGAGAGAAAAATACTCTGAATCTAACCAACAGAGAAAATACTCTCAAAGAAAGGACCCTATGAAAGACACAAAGGCCTAATAAGGGACCCAATGAATGATAACCGCTCATTATAGGTTGCTGTTTATTTTTGTATTAGAAATATATAATTATCATATATATGAATTCTGAAACTATTGATGAAATCTTATCTGAAATATCGAAACTGAAAAAAAAAATTGGCAGATGGTCTAAACTGTGATCAAATTATGTCCGACTTTCAAGATATTAATTTTGCGATTATGAATAATAAGTATAAGTATAATAATAAGTACGTTGTTTCAAAGAAGTATGCACTGATAAAGAGAATTCAGAATGCCATTCGAGACTCACTTGTATGTTGTGAAGATATCCATTGTTCGTTCCATTATGTACTATCGTAGAGCGAGTAAGAAGAGAATTAGGCCAAGAGTATGAAACCAGAGGATAGTGAATTCGAAAATCAGAAGTATCAGAGCGCTGATCAGTCAGAATCAAAATCCTCCTTCGGAGTATACTGAAAATCACTAAAACACTTCACGGCGCCATTTTCCCTACACATCCGCCTTGGTTATCTATAATGCGTCCTGTTAAATAGGTATGAATACAAACACTATCATGTATAAATACCTGTCGGTGGAAATACAATGGACATGTGTGCGTTCAACCGACAAGGAAGTTTTAGTCGACAAACAAACAAACAAACATACAATAGCGGTTGAATTTCTATACTGGCATTAATGGTTAGGTTGTAAAATATTTTTTTGGGTTCATTATTTCTGAAATATTTTAGTAGAATACATTCTTTTTTGTCGTTTTTTGACTGATTTTGGTGATATTTTTACCAGTTTGGTCGTTTTTTTGAGGGTAAAAACTCCCAGATTTCACTTAGAGAAAATCAACTTTTCAATTAAATTTTCATCGAGCAATAACTAAAAATGACCAAAAATGGCCAAAATGGTAAAAAAAATCACCAAAATGATTGAAAAATTATCATTTCTTCTGTCGGTGAAAACCCCCGGATTTCACTTAGAGAAAATCAACTTTTCAATGATTGTGCCACTTGGTTGGGCCAAATTCTTTGATTGAAATCTTTGATTTCAGAGTTGAATTTGCATGGGACATCTCGTAGACTTTTCCCCACTAAAAATCTTCGATGCTCCAATCATTTTTGGTGACTTCTCATAGTCGTTAATTAGAAAATGGCTTTACTGTTTCAATAATGACCAATGAAGCATTAACTACCCGATTGGCGCGTGAAAGACTGGCTGTTATTAAAAAGTTTCTTCCAGTCCGTGATTCTGTACGCGAAAAATTACGAAATAGAAAAAGCCTTCAGAGCGATTTTACTTCAGGGTCTGAAGAGTTATTCAAATCGCTAATTAGCGTTACCAAAGATATAAAATCAGCCACTGAGCGAGCTGTATGGGGGGATATCCCTGAGGAAGGGACGAGAGCGGAGAGACATCTGCTTGGTGAACTTGAAAAAATAGCAAGAAGATCTAAACAAACAAAAAAATCTTTAAAAACACTTCCTGGTGATATAATAACTGCTGCAAGACAACAAGAACGAGAACAAGAACAACAAGAGCGAGAACAACAAGAACAAGAACTTCTTGAAGGACTTGCTAGTATACCACCACCTATCGCACCACCTAAACCAACTGAAGAAGAACAAAAAAGTAAAATAGAGCGCGAAGAAATCTTGACCCTAAAATGATATTTAAAAGCGATACGATTGATTATATCGACAAAAATTTTAAGATTGATAAAGATTTCGCCAGATTTATCGTCGATTCCTTTCCAAAGGGTCAGCGAGAACAATATATGAACGAAGGATTTAAAGATTATATAACTACTAGGAAAGATTGGAAAACAAAACTATATTTGGCAAAAATTGGTAAGTCTCAATTACCACATAATGATGAAGAATTTGAGAGACTTGAAAAGTTGATATCTCAAATAGAAAACCCACCAACACCAGTTGCGCCATTTGTACCCCAACCCACCCAGGTTGAAGGTGCAACCGATATCACTAAAAAAGCAGGGCGGAGATTTTCCCAGAGTGAGACTCTGGGGGTATCAGGTAGTGGTTTAGTTAGTTGTCCTGGTAATATTCTCAGCGATATAGCACGATTAGAAGTACTTGTAGGAGGTTCGCGAGCTGGAAATAACTCACCGGAAATAATTAATGAAGCAGCTGATATCTGTAGGCGGTTATTTCAAGGTGGCATCATGGATATCAAAACATATCGAGATTTCATTGACGAGTTAGTGGATCACCATCATGGCTATCACAGCGACTAATTGTCTAGTTTCCTTTCACGATTAGATAAATAATAATTGAATTGCCAGTAATTGAATAAGAATGATTATACACTACAAGAATGATAAACCAACTAACCTCTACGTGGTAAGCTCACAATTGCCGGTTTACTATGGAGACGGTCTCGGTGATACAATTGCAGGATTATTTACAAGAATCGCTCCAAAAGTAGCACCGCTAGCAAAACAACTATCGATTAAAGCCATTGATGTTATTCGTGATAAAGGCATTAGTGCTGTTGGTGATGTCGCCGGGAAGGCGTTTTCAGCCCTGAAAGATAAACTGATGTCGTTAGTTCGACGGCGAAGAAAACCGGTGTCGTTACCGTCTACAACAGTGATGCCTGCAAGTGTTAGTAAAAAAATAAATAATGCAGTAGAACAAAAACTAACATCCTTGGCGGAGTTTATGTTAACAGAATCGGCGATGAAATCACCGCAGGCGGCAGCTTCGTTGACACCCTTGCTACATCAAAGTGATCAGGATAATATGACCGCAAATATGATAGCGGGAAGTGGCTTAAAACCACGCGGTCGACGATGATATTGCAAAGCAATTTCCAATGAAAAATCTACGATTTTCAGGGATTTTCGGATTTAGATCAACGGATATATAATAAAATGTTCAAACGGGTACCTGATACAGCATTTGACATGGACGACTCAGTACTCAAGGACGATTCTGTACTTGATTATCAATATTATTCATATCATGCAGTACAACCTGATCTTCGATCAAGAATCGAACTTCAAGTTCATGATACCAGTAAATATTTTCTACCGTGTGAAGCGTTTATTGAAGTGGAGGGAGAACTTGTAACAGATAATACTGCTGTTCATATTCCACCGTATGAAAATAATTCAACTAATCGACTTGGTTTTGTTAATACCGGGATCATGGCATTATTTGAAAGTGCAAAATATCTCATTGATAGAAGATAAATTGAATCTATTGAGTGCGAAGTTGATATTGCCATGGGAATAATCAGGTTAGCGAGATATTCTGATGATTATGCAAGATCAGTGGGTCCAACAATGATGTTCGCAAAAGATATTACTGATCACGCTGAACACATCCAGTATTCTAGAGTAAAAGCTGCACGAGCTGCTGCAGTTGATCCAGCACCAGCTGGGTATGTAAGACCAGCTGCTGATTTTGATGTCCTAAATAATGTTACTAATTACAACCTAGGATTTGCAACACGCGTAGCAACATTGCAAGGGCAGCGTCGACAGTTTTCATGCACGATTCCACTGCATCATATATTTGGATTTTGTAGAAACGTCAGAAAAGTTATCTATGGAGCAAAACATACAGTAGTACTCGTGCGAAAGGGTACTGACGATAATGCAATCTGGCGTGGTGCTGGTGTTCCTGCTGGTAAAGTTATTTTATCAAAACTATCACTTTGGATGCCAGTGTTGACACCATCAATCACAACAGAAGAGCGATTACTATCATTTATGGATCAAGGAGGAAAATCATTACTGAGTTGGCTAACAACAACAACGGACATTAAACAGGATAATATTTATGGCATATTTACATGGCACATGGCAGCACTACAAGGTGTTTCAGCTCCGCGTCATATATTTATTGCGCTACAGAATACTGAACGATTAACAATCAAGAACGCAGAAATCAATGGCGCGATCAAAATGTTGATACTGGTCTACAAATATCACAGTTGGATTTTAAAAATCTGTATCCGATTTATTTCTCTTCGCTGGTACATCTTGATTTAACAAGACAATCCGTCGTTGAAAGACATTTTAGAGCTCGTGTAGCCCGTCCTGGTGGTATTGCTAATTATAGAACAGTTGCTGTCATTCTCAGTGATAAATCAATGCTACTCGAAGATGTTGGTGGATGAATGAGAATCATTGACGCGCCAGTGGAAAACATGTAACAATTAGATCAATATGTTATTGTATAATGTCGTATAGTCATATTGGTGTTACGTTGACCCCTGGTCAGATTAAAAAATTGCATTCGGAATCGGCTAAAAAATGTGGAACCACAATAACGCTGAAACCCAATCAGATGAATGGCGGGGGGAATAAATTGTCGCTGACAAATCGTTAGATAAAACATTTCAATGACGCGCTCAAAGAACGAAAAGGTTTTCAGATCACACTCTCTGCAGCTGCGATCAAAAATATGATAAAAACCGGTGGTATATTTCCGCTGTTAGGGTTGATTCCAGGGGTTGATTGCGGCAGCGGCTCCAGCGGTAGCTAAAGCGACAGCATTATGAGCAGTTGGTACCGCGGCAGGAATGTCGCTAAATAAACAGTCAGAAAAGGATATAAAAAAGAGGAAAAGGTCTAAGACTACCATGAACTCCACACACGTGGTACAAGGGAAGAGGCCTGAGAATACCAGGAATGATTTACTAGTTCGAGAACCAATGTCCAATTTCGATCTACTCGATGCTGCTAAAAAACTATCGATTAAAAACTTCAGAGGTGTATTTATGAAAGATCAGTTGCCTGCACAACCAAACAACGTTGAAACAGGTATCATTAATCTCGATAACAGCACCGGACCAGGAACTCGCTGGGTTGCATACGTGATTGATCTGCGTGGGATTGTTTATTTCGATTCATTTGGATTAGCTCCGCCGAGAGAATTCATGCGTGATATAAACTACTTTAAAACTCCTCGTTGGTATTATGCGCTACCAACACAAACAATGAATGATCCACCAATATGCGGTAATGAAGTGTTGAATGTCCTTAACGCTATTTCGTCCAACCCGGGAAAGCCACCTCATCGGGTCGTGAATGAGTATACTAACAATCGCTGGCAATCGAAGATTTCAAATCAAAGATTTTAGAGAAGTAATTTGTTTTACAATAACATGATTGATATTTGGGGACGACCTTTATTACCGTCGAAGAAACCCGATGCTGACGGCACTGCAACCGGTGATATAAAAAAACTCATCGAAGATGAAATAGCTGAAACGTTAAACGTAGCAAGTGTTGATCCCGGTGAAATAGTTGTATTTCAAGATCGTCAGGGTAAATTGAAAACTAGTAATGTTTCTCTTGAGGGTATTTTAGTTAAACAACGAGACGCAACAGAGGATACTATCGCGTTGTTTTCCGATCAGGGTAAACTCAAACCGGGTGTAATTATTTCAACAATTACAGATAAAATATTATCACTTGATAACAATTATGTATCCTCAGCAAATTCATTGAAATCACTTAGTGATAAGTATGATGATCATATAAATACGTTTAATAAATTTACTGAATTACAAAATCCATTATAGACAACATTGATAAACCCGTAATAGATCTTTTTGGTAATCCACCAGTGACCACACCAAAACTCACAGAGATAAAAGATTCTATGTTGGAACTAGCAACACTTCAATCCAAATATTAAAAGCACGTAAAACAGTTTACATCATTTCGTAAAAATATCATTAAGAAGGTAATTGGAACCGCGCCAGATAAAATTGAAATAAACCTTCCCGAGATTAAGAAATCAATCGATTCGATGAAAAACTTCATCGAGGCAATGAAAGTTGATGAAGCGAGAATGATAATCGTCATCGAAAAAAACAAAAATTCCTCATGAGAAAACCAATAATGTAGTATACACGATTTAGCACAGATCATTTGCATGGACTCCTACAAACAACATTTTACATATCACTGCCGCCGTTAAAGGTATTTATCGATTAACAATAGTGTCGCCGACACAATTTAATGTAGCATCATCAAGTTCAGCTGGAGTCAACAATACGATATCAGCAATCATCGACAAGGATACCACTGAACAGTTCACGTTAGAATCCATTGATAAGAATTTAGCTAGGGTTTCAGTAACGTGGTATGTAGAGTTTGTAGCGGATTTGAGTAAACAACTAAATTGAAATCGTAAACGATTTGAAAATAAATAATGATGACAACGCAGCAGTATCGCTATGATCATGTCAGAGAATTTCAAACTAAACTCAAAACCCTCACTGAGGAGTATCAAACAAAAATAAAAAAAATATCGACGAAGAATCACCGTGGTTGATATTACCGTGTACTCGGTAAGTGGTGTAATCACCGGAGCCGGAATAATACTCGCAACTGTTACAGCGATTGCTGGGGTTGCAGTTCCAATTTGTATTTCTGCGGTAGCTACAATTGAGGGTATATTAACCGGAATAACAAAAAAAACTATCGCCGTGTAGCCAGAGTAAACTGCACGATTATGTAATTAAATTTCATGTTGTATCAACCGCGTACTCGCAATTATCCTCAATGATATCGTCGTCACTCGATGATACGTTAATATCAGATAGCGAGTTCTCAGAGATTGTATGTATTTATGATTCCGCGATATCGAAATTAGAGCGGGATGATAATAATAACAATAATAATGACAACACCGCAAGAACTACACCGTGAAAACAAGCATGATATCAATAACCTCAACCAATCCTGAATTCAGCGTGAATTTCACGACTCCAATTCCTGTGAAGGAGATAGCCCTGGCAAAATTACGGGTATATCACAGTTGGCCTAATATCAGATCGGTAGCATTTGGTGGTCAACAACCGAATAATTCTTTAGTGTTTGCTAATAAGAATCGCAAAGACGGAACTCCAGACTGGAACGTTGTTTCAATACCAACAGGGTCATATCAAATTGAACAAATCAATAACGAATTACAACGGAGAATAAAAAATATTACCGGCGGAAAAGAATCGAAATCGCTATAACGGTTCACGAGCCAACATTATCATCTGCAATCGAGATAAACTCACCCGGATATGGTGTAGATATCTATAACAGCTCAATTAGAACTGTGTTAGGATGGCCTGAAATACCACCTCGACAAAAACCACCACCACTTGAACCTGAAAAATCTGATTATATTACCAACAAGATAAAACCTGATAATCCTGTAAAAAGTTATAGCAAATACAGTAGGTTTGATTTTCTTTCTGCAACGATGGAAGAACTGGACTTTATCAGCTTCATAACTAAACAAGATAAAATCACTGAAAATTTCACAGCGATGAATAATGATTTTCCACTATTGTTAATATCTCTTAAATCCGGTACTCTCACCCGAGTTGAATTTATCAGCATCGTAGAAACATGTAACAATATCATTGATGATATGGAAACATTCAATTTGCAAATTATTCAAGATATATTAAGCATCAACAGTCCTAAAACGAGACCAAATTTCGCAGAAACATATAAAATCCGTGTTGAAGAACTAAAAAAAAATATCTCAATGATGCCATCGATGAAGGTTTCAAAAAAATACACGACACATGGAAAAAAAACAATATCACAACAAACAAATATCCTGAAATATGATAATGACCCAGACGGTGGTGGTTGGCATATCGCTCCTCAAAATGTGAATATATCCTCAGTGATTGCATTGAATTTAGTGTGTGATGCCATCGAAAACAGCTATCAAATAAATCTCGAGCGATCAAATCAAGCTCAGCAGGGATATATTTTATATTCATTTGCACCAACAGCTCCTCCAGGGTTTCTAATCATTGAAAATCCGGTTAATCCAGTCTATATGCGGTGTCATAATGATTCTTTAACGAGAATTAATTTCAAACTAACTGACCAATCCAATAATCCAATTGATCTACAAGGTGAGGTTTTACAAATTAGTCTGTGAAATCGTAAAAAAAATTGTTAGCCCATAGCAGCAGAGGGGTCGTGACAACCACATTGGCATATTTTTTTTTTCGTTTTCGTAAGAGGCCTTTGCTTAACAAATATTTGCCTAAAAGTTTGTCTGATTCGCCCCCCTCTGCTGCTAGTATCATCAACGATGAAACATCATAATGTCACCATCAGACGAGGACATACTGCAATACACCGCGATCAGGCAATTGTTCAACGATTTAATCAAACATTTGCTATGCGGTTATTTGGATATCAATACGCGAAGGAATTTATTGAAGATAAACGATCAAATGAATGGGTCAAGAGATTACCAAGTGTGATAACTACACTAAATAATGAAATTACTCAAACAATCAATATGAAACTCATTAACGCGATCAAAAAAAGTAAATACCCATGCAAACTGCACGAAATGATTTTTCAAAACAACGAATACTCGGCTATGTTACTGTGAGAAATTTGTATGAGCCAGGTAAACTTGAAGGTGGTAAAAAAAGAGTTACTAATCCTATTTGGAGTGTTACTGCACACAAAATGTCTAATATAACAAGATCCGCTGGTAGACCTGCAATCTATAGATTAGATTCAACTGCTCCTCAGCTGGATTTACATTTGAACAATTACAAATGATACCCGAGGTTACTCAGTTACCGCCGCGTGGTCTTAACTAGCACCTCTGCGTCTGTTACACTCAAGACAGGTCAACATCACATTATCTCTGGTATGACCAAGACTGCTATTTTTTCTGTCTGCATTAAACTGGCGAGGATCTTTATCCGAATACTGCCAACACATTATACAATTACAACTCGTGCAGTGATTATTCTGTTGTTTTTCAGCGTAATTATAAATTCAACATCATTATCAAAGTCTCGTGTATTTTTCTTATCCTGTTCTTTATAGCCAGCTAGTTTTTTTTTCCCTTATTATATCATTACTGACAATATCTCTGTGGTGTCATTAACATCTAGAACAACTCTGCGAGATAAACTAAATTTGACCACTCGATGCGATCATCTACGATCCAAACAGTCGTATCAGATATAGTCAATCCCTGCGAAGAATGTATCGTGATTGCGTAACCCAGCATCCACAGAGATTTATCAGCATGCAATGCATCTTCGACAACACTGATATCAACCAACACAATATCATTTAACACTAAAGTTTGTTTCTCAATCTGACCAGGAATACCAACGTCAATATTCTGTCTTTGTGAATCCGTAGGCCTATAACACAATGGCACTGGAAGTGTTGCAAATCTTTCTTTATATGTTTGAAACAACCGTGCATGAAGTGTGTCTCTCACTATCTTTCTACTTGCCACTATCAAAAAGTTCGGTCTCCATGCATCCCAAAAAAAACCCATTTTATGGGGTTTCTGAAATTATTTCACATGCTATTTCACACTGGATTTTATCCGGTGGTAATCTGATTAATTTCTTGAACTCACTTTATTCTGGATCAAGAGATCTATGATCAGTATTAATTTCTTCATAATAATCTATAAAATTCTTCAACCGATCATGCGGAGACAAACCGACAAATGGTGGTGGTTGTCTGTGATCGCCACACATTATCACAGCTGTATTTTTCGGTAACAACCACCCGATAAACATTTTTAATATATCTAACGACACTGTGCATATCTCATCCCAAGTAAAGATTTCAGGAATAGATTTCTCACCCATTCGATCAGGAGTCCATGTGTCACTTAAGTGCAATGTTACGTATATTAGATTTAAATAATTTATTTATAATTGTCAAATTCAAATTTGTCATTTTTGGTTTTACAATTCATTAAATTGGGAAGTGTTTTCTGGAAAATTAGATTGATCTATACTTTATCTGTAAACACAGGTGTTGACCTTGCTTGTTAACCTCATTTTCTGACCTTGCTTGAGAGTGATAAACAGGCCTTAGAAATGATTGGTTGTTTTCCAAGGACATCTTTTTATTTTTAGTTCTAGAGGATGAGAAGTGACTGATTCTTATCTGGATCTTTCCGTGCGTACGTGTTTAAATGATCGTACGTTTGTTCTATGACCTTCCAGAAAATCACGTGATCCCTTGTTTACGTAAAAAACAGGTATTTAAATTATTGTTTGGGAGAGAACAGTTCAGTAGTTAGTCTGGGCTTTGGAATATTAAGTTGTCTTCTTTTTGAGTTATTTTTAATTACTGTGTACTGAAAATTGTGTCAAATCGTTTGGAGCAAGAGGAATTATTTTATTTATCTGGAAAAGAACATTTGCTCATAGATTTTCATTTGTATTATTATAAAAAAAACAAGAGCTAACTAAATCACGTGATATTGTCGTCCATATTGGATTACATCGTCAAGATTCGAAGCGGGAACTATTAGGACATTTATTTATCAGGACTCTTGCAATTCCATTAGTGGATTATTTTGTGAATTCTATATTGGATTAGTTTTTCTTCTTGATTCTCTAAAACCGTAAGTTTATTTATTTTCTTTTATGAAAATATTTGTACTTAATAAATCGTTTGTTAAATTTTACAAGCTCGTTAGTTTTCACTCTTTCTGTGTTGCTGCTTATTCGAGCCTAAGCACGTAACAGCAAGCATTAACTCCCCTCTCTCATCTCTGTTGCAAGTCTGTGTGTTGGTAGTTGCACAATCATGTTTGATTTCTCTCGAAATAATTCGATCACTCGTGTTGTTTTTCCAGACCCACCACATCCGTTTAAGTAAACGGTTTTATATCTACATTTTGGATCGGATAACGAAAGGGCTTTCGATAGTTCTGATATCTGATTATTTTGTATGTAATTATCTTCAATCTGCTCATTTAGAATAATCACGCAACATTTCTTTTTTTATTCTCCATGATCCCCAACACTCATCGGAATTCGTAAATTCATCCACTGCTTCGCTATGTTTGATATCTATATAAAATGAATTGGTGGTGACTCTAACCGCAAATTCGGGAAATATATTTATCATCGATAGCAAATTGATAGAAGCATAAGCCAACATAGACGCCCTTAGATGTATGTATTGGGGACATTCTCCATCAATTTAGCTAACAATTGTACCGAATTTTGTTCCATCGGACAAGAAAGCATCTTTACGATTGACATATATACCTCTAGATGTTGCATCCGCGATTATAAAATTGTATTCAGCATCATCTAGAATTAATCGTGAATAATGTCGCTTGTGATCATATGCTCCACCCTGGATGAGTTTACCAATTATTCTTCTACTGAGATCCTTTGCATGTTTATTTCTGACCTGAAAGATTTCCTTGGATGCTTTAACAAGATTTTTGTCGTCGAGATGAGGAAATTTTTCTTTGTAATCGTTAATTATACTATCAAGACTATCGGGTTGTGCTAACCAAATTTCAGTCTGCGCGTGATAGGATATAATTGCCTTGGAGACAGTCAGTGATATCAGTATTTTACAATCGATCTTATACCGTAATAACACTGTTGATACCCAATGTTTTTTAGATATATGTCTACCAAATCAAACATAACAGCATGGATGAAGTCCTTTAGCGATCTCGAATGATACTACACGAGCGAATCCGGTTAGATCAAAATCGGGTAAAGGCCCATTAATCGCAACTCGTGTCATCGAGTGGGTGGGATGCCCTAATCTTTTAAAATACCCAGCGCACTCTCCATACCCGAGAACACTCCCTGGATAACACGCAACCATATCAGCCGAAAAACATTTTTGGGATCATATTTGGTATTCAATAATCCACCGTGTCCATAATCTATACAACTGGGTTGAACATCTGAGAGAAATTCAGCACGTGTTGGTTTCCACAGAATTTTCTTTCTCGCTAAATGAGCTGCAACTGACGGGATTGTAAAACAGTTTGTTAGTAATTGCTCGTTATTATCCATTGAAAAGTTCCGAGCTGGTTTTCTCATCGCGTCATGAAGAGATTCAGTACGGTATATTTCACCGTTAGGTCTTACAATTTGGTCAAATTTACACTCTTCGTCTTCAAAATTCTGAAATAACCACACTGACACAGGATCGTTTTTACTTTACGCATGAATAAAATAAAAAAATTTCCTTCCGCAGAGTTCTCAGGGGAAACCTCGATGCTATGGGTAGATATTGTATGGTTCTAACCCGTGGAAATATTGTTACTGTGTTAGACCACAAGTGCATTATGATTAACGATCTTGGTTGGAGCCCCCCCCCCCCCCCCTTGATTTATATTTATATTCATATAATATTTCTCCTGTTATAGTTGCTACGGTTATTGGGAATTTTAATATCTTGTCTAACACAGCCACATTTTGAATTGTGGAAACAAAATCCCTTACTGCTAGGTCCCATTCGTTCATTTTTTTGTTACGTGTTAGATCTGTCAACTTGTTTCCACGTAATGCATTTGTAAAATGCTCTATTATTCGTTCGTCTATACAATTTATCCCAGACAAAATTAGCGATCACTGTTTCATAGGTTTTAATTTCACAACACTTGGTTTTTCATTTATCTGATATACCCCATAAACAATCGTGGTTACATGATAAGCTCTCTGGTAATACGGTATGTCAATTCTACTCAATGCTTTTGGTTGGGAATCCTGACTCGTGGTGACAGTTTTATTTATTTTTCAAGATAGAATCGAATTTTTTCACGAATAATCCAAGTACTTTTTTCTGAACGAATAATGAATTTCACTCTGAAAAAATACTTTTGATAGTCAGGATGCATTATTATTCCAGCTGCCCTTTGTTCGTTTATGGTAGCATCAACACTTCTATCAATTCGAAATGTTGACCAACAATGAGATGCTCCATCATTGCTTTTACTGATTATGCTTAAATCACTCATTAGACCTTTATTGGTGCATCTATGGAGACTCTGTTGAGATTTAATTTAACATTTTTCCAAGGTTTGATTTTGGATAATCTATCAAACTCCTTCATATTATAATTATAACAAGTATTTAAATAAAGAATTTATATATAATGAATCACTGTAAATGGCATATGATAGGATCAGTAACTGTTTGTAATAAATCATGAAGAAACGAATTCTGTGGATATCATTCACAGAGTGTGCGATGAGGAAGCATAGGTCCGAAACCATGTATACATTGCAGTGTTGGAGTACTTAGAAACACACAATTGTGCCTCCAATATGGTGGTAAGCGATACAGGGAGATTAAGCGCTATTATGATAAGAAAATGTGACCCTGACACTGTCAGCGTCAGTGATAAAATCATAAGAACACCCCAGGACTATATTACTAGATTTTCAATAAATAATAATTTAGCCAAATCAATTAGACAAATAATATATGTGTATATAAATGACCCAAGAATTCCAACCACATCCTATGATCAGCAACTATGAAGCATCTCGTGATGGTGTAGTCAGACACCGTAATTTGAATAAACCAGTAGGGGTTGTCAACACTTATGGATATCTCATATTTACTGCTTGGGGAAAAAATATCTTAATCACAGGTTTGAATATGAGTGTTTCAATGGATTGATCAAAGATGGTTTTGTGATTGACCACATAAATTGTATAAGAACTGATAATTCTTTAGCTAATCTTCATGCTATCACTTAAAGTGAGAATACAAAATGCGGTCATACTGGAATGTACCCAAAAATTGCAAAAACTGTCAGATCTATAAATAGTGACATGGGTGAAGAATTAATATTTGAATCAATGAAGGAAGCCGGCAAGCATTTTGATATTTGTATGCCCTCGGTTCATCATGTTGCAGAAAATGTATATAAGTCAGCATTTTCAAAGCGATTTCGACACAAAATTCGGTTTGAATATTGTACAGTAAAGTCTTATTAACACTTTTTTATGAGTTACATACCAATGCGCAATTATTGTGTAAGAGTCAATAATAAAGTTTCCACTTACCTGTGTGTTCACTCCTGGAATACACAGTTGTAAAAATGCACTTTTATAGTCCACGCAGAAAGAATTTTCCAGGATAAAAATACCCAATGATTCATTGATGATAAAAAAATACCCAATGATTCAGTGATTGTGGTATTAATTGATGATAAAAAAAATACCCAATGATTTAGTAATGAAACAAAAATACCCAATGATTCAGTGATTGGTTCGATTCATTGTATGATTCATTAATGATAAAAAAATACCCAGTGATTCAGTGATTGTTGTATTCATTCATGATACAAAAATACCCAATGATTCATTCATGATACAAAAATACCCAATGATTCAGAGATTGTGGTATTCAGTGATTGTGGTATTCATTGATGATACAAAAATACCCCACGATTCATTGATGATATTCTCTCTGCTTGGACTATAAAAGACAGTGAAATTTTTAGAACTGTGTGTATTCAAAGAGTGAGATCACAGGTAAGTCAAAACTTTTAGTTGATTAGTTATTTGTGGTTAATGATGAGTAACATATTCTACTTACAAATTGTATTAATATTATTTCTCCAATTTCCTTCTGTTAATAACAGTACAAGGAGAGAAACTCCTGCTACCATCTGCTACTGTTTATTTTTTGTAATTGTTTTGGATATATGTATATATTAGATATATTTATATTAGATATATATATTATATAACGAATTATGAAAATATAAATGACATAATTTCTGCAATTACGGATTTGAAAAAGAAAGGAATAAAATTATCAGATAAATTAGATTGTGATCAAATTTTTTCTGATATTCTTTATCTCGAAGACATAGATATAACTTATAAGTAACAAATATGTGTTACCGTCTCAATAAGGATTCAGTAAAAATACAACAAGCTGTTAACGAATCATTAGCATATAACAGCGATGTAAATAAATTCATTCCGCTATTTACCGCAGTAGAAAAGATTAGATCTGACCTTGGTAGACGATATGAAGTTAAGAAAACCATAACTTCCCGAATTAAACAATTAAAAGAACTCATTAAACACAACAACATACTACCATGAAGTTAAAAACGAAATATAGTAACTCGCTACCAGGAAGTTCTAAGTATGGAATGTGAAACTAGATTAGTGTTATTAATTTTTTTTCACCGCGCAACATGGAAGTAAAATAACACTGATATCTTAAGAAGGAAATCTTACGCTGGGAAATCTTAAGACGGGAAATTGTTTAGGTAAATGTGTTTAAGATGGAAATACTTTTAGGTAAAAGTCTTAAGACGGAAATCGTTTACGATGAAAATTCTTTAGGTAAAAGTCTTAAGACTTTAATACAGACGAATTTGTAGAATTTCATCACGTAAGTCAATAAAATTATTGGATTGGTCAGTGAGTTTAAAATTAATTCTCGTAAATGAATCATTATGACATCGCATATACACTGGGTTGACCGGTTCCTGTATGATTACAAATCCTGGTGGAACAGTTGGTGCAAATGAATATAAAATGTATCCTTGCTGGGCCTGATTTGATCTTTCGAAATTTATTTGGTAACTTCCATCAATAACATCACATACTAGAATTATTGTAATCACAGAGGATATATTCACATTTTGAGAAGCAATATGCCTACCACTATTGTCTGGGTCATTATTATGTTTTTCATGCGGCGAGTATTTGTGGGAAATACTCATTGGTCTACATTATACCCGGGAAATTTATATTCCGGGATGTCTTCTATACGTATATTATATGCTTTTGCAAATTCTCCTCTTCTTTTAGGATGTATATCATTTACGACCGTTTGAATAATCCTTAAATTAAATATTTCCTTGTCAGTGATAATTTAATTACATATTTTTATGTATTTGATGATTTCATCTCAAGAGATTCTTGATTCTTTTCCCGTAATGGATTTTATTCTACACTGAAATTCATTATTGATCTGTTCAGTTTGGTAACTCCAAGATGGCAAGAAAACTATATTCCAATCTGGAGTTCCATCTGGTTTATTTTTACTCACAAACACCAAAGAATTATTCGGTTGCTGACCACCAAATGATTTTGATCTAATATTCGGCCAACTGTGGTATACTCGTAATTTTTCTAGCGTTATCTCTTTAACCGGAATTGCAGTGGGGAAATTTACACTGAATTCAGGGTTGGTTGAGGATATTGAGATCATGGTTGTCTTTTGCCGCGTTGTGTTTGTTTGTCACTAATTCCATTGCTGATGTCATTATTATTGTGTTATTTTTCTAATTTTGATGTTGCTGCGTGGTATATGTTCATCATCGCGGAGAATTCGTTATCTGATGTGTCATCGAGACTAGATGATATAAGCAACGACAATGAGAATACGCAGCTGATGCAATATGTAACTTAATTATATACTAATGTAGTTTATTGTGACTGCATGTGGATATTTTTTTGTGATGATGCTTAGAATCCTTGAAATTGTTGTCGCTGATGACACAGATTGTGACAACTACAGGTGCCAATGCTGTTATCGCTGATAACAATATACTTGTCCCAGCAATTACACTTGAAGCCGAATACACAATAATGTCAACTCAGGTAATTCGCATGCGGTATTATTTTTATCTTCGCGCTATACTCATCAATAAGAGTTTTTAGTTTAGTGGAAACTCACGGACTTGATCATATCAATACTGTTGGACATTCATTATACTATTTACTTAAATCAATTACAAATTCTACGTAGTATGTTATTGATGCCCGAGCTACATTGCCACTGACAGAAGTTATTGTAAATGTTTCCATGGCACCCTTATCTATTATTGCACTTGCAGTATTAATTCCTGAAGATGTACCCGATGACACATTAAACTGTACTGGTGAAAGCAGGGTCCATCTATAGATACCTTTGATTTCAACGGTAATATTAATAATATTATTTTGAGGTGTCCAGGCAAAAGATCCATGATGTGTCGAGTACACTGTATTGATATTTTGTTTATGTGGTATTTTGATTTTATCAAGCCGGGTCGCGATAGCAGGAAAATCACTAATGATATTATCCTATGTTTGTTTAATCGTATCGATATTTGTTTTAATATCAGAAAGTTTTATTGGGACAGTCATCCGAGTACCAAAGAAAATATCCATGGTTTCATCCGATTTTCTAAAATTCCTACGGAGGTTTGCAAATTACCCTACATAAACATCATACTTGGCTCTCAGTGTTGTTAGTTTATCATCTGTGGTTTTATGCTCAACATATATCGTTGCTATTTTATTGTCTAACACATCTACATATATTTTTTGTCACAGCATCAGTGTTCAATGTTGGATCAGTGTCCAAGTGCAGCATCAGTGATCAAGTGCAGTTATTTTATATGAGTTCATGTTGAGAACTCCTGTCATTATGTCACCGGATGTTTTTACTCGATTGTTAATACTATCTATCACAGTTGGTAAAAAAAACCTCCTGATTTAATCTTACCGGTGGAGTCAAACACCGCTTGGGAATTTTCGGTTAATCCATTAATTTAACTAGAATATGATTCATGGAAACATTACTCGTTTTTCATTTCCCTTGTTTGTCTTGAAATATGACCATTCGTTTTGATCCACACTTGCGAGGCTGAACATCTTGGATATTTCATCTTCGATTATTTTTTTTACATCTTTGGTTGCAGATATTTCCCAGGTGGGTTTTTTCAGGCTTGCTAGAGATCTTCCCCAAATATCAATCATTATATTCTAAGATCTGTCTAAAAAGCGATTTCTCGTATATTCATATATTCGTGTACGGTTTTATGGGGTGGTTTAGTTGATGATTATATAGCGCTAAGTACATTTAATACCTGCTGGCCGTATATTGGTGAGTCGGTCATTTTCTCTGTTGGTAGCGTGGAGTACCAGATCAGAAGTTTTAATTGATGTATATAATGCATTAATTCTTTAGGTGGTGCTAACCCATATGAATCAAAATAAACAATTCCAGTGGATCAATCACGTATGCAACCAGTGATTCCAGGTCCGGTGCTGTTATCGATATTACTGATACCGGCTTCAGTGCTGAGGATAAATTTCTTTATTTCCGCTAATTGCTCTCAAGCTAGTCTTAATTGTTAACAAATCTCCTACCATTATTGTTATATCCTATGATTTAATTCAAAACATCTAACGAAACCGCGACAACAAAATATGCGTCAGAGGCAATTTCATTTTCTGACACTTTTTTTTCTTTGATTTTGTAACAGGTCTTGGTTTAACAAATAGACACCTGGGTTCACCCACTCCTTTTTTTAAAACTTGGCTAAAAAAGATGTGGAGGATTTTTCAAACTTGGCTAAAAATATGTTTGTAGGGTTCAGCCTGTACCTATTTTTTTAAAACTTGGCTAAAAATATGTTTGTAGGGTTCAGCTTCTCTACTAATAAAGTTGATACTAAGCTCACTTTTGAATTCCAATAACATAAAATTAGTGTTTCTCTCTATACTCCTTTCAATGAGTCATATTATTGATTTTTTACATTTCTTCTTTTTCATGACATCCTTCGCAAAATAGATGGTAAGTACTTCCTTTAAACAGTCATCTAAGACATAACAAAAGAGTAGAAAGTCTTATTTAATGTGCAGAATTATTTCCAAGGAAATCTGACAGGATAAATACTTCTAAACTGTACAAGTAGAACATAAAGATGCATAAATGTTTAGATAAATACATGTATACAAGTATTGGCACATCATATGTATTTCATCATGTTCTTTATTTTACATGCAACCTATTTTAATTAGTGAAATATAGTTATAGAAACTGACTGCATTAAAGGAATATACTTCTGTTATTATAGACCATGCATCTGATAAGTAAAGTTGATACTATGCTAAAGATTGGAGCCCCACAGCATATTATATCCTTGTGTTCCTCTCTATTACCCTTTCAATGGGGAGCCCAGAGTGACTGAGCTTTCAAAATCGCTCTCCTTTATGGATCACTACCATCTAACCTATGTCTGCATGGGTTGAAGTCTCTGATTCAGCCAATGCGGTTGTGTGAGAAAGCTTGCCAGTAGCTTCTTGTGGGTCGGTGGCTTTTTCCAGGGATTTTTCGGGGTTCTTCCTCCACCATTAATACTGACTGCCTTTTAAAGCCTATAATATGCTGAAGAATAGTGTTAAATCCGGCAATCAAAACAACCTCTTTAATGACCTGTATCGTATTATTGACTTTTGATATTTCATTTTTCATGACATCTTTCAAAAAACAAGAATGGTAAGAATGGACTCTTGATATGATTGTATTATGATCTATAAAGAGTCATTTAATTGACAGAAGAAATAAGTACAAAATCTTATTTTATGTGCAAAAAAATCCCTAAGGAAACAGAGATGAAAAATACTATTGAATATTTCAAGAAGAAAAGACGATCATAACCTTACTCTTCAGTAACTTCTCTAAATTCATGGTACAGAATGAGATGACTAATGCATTATACACATCTTTGATATATATATTAAGTTTATTATATTTTCATTTCTGCGGAAATATCTGGTTCATACCTTGTTGTTGTCATGCTACAATTTAGCTTCGGATTTTTTTCTTTAATTATGATCATTTTGTGAATATGTCCTGACAACATTATCCTCCAAATCCATTGGAATCTCATCAGAATTGAATTTTTTATTTTTTCATTGTTCCGAGTTTGGACCAACATGTTCAATTGCTTGCTTTAGTCTTCTAATTCTGTTTGAATTCATTTTATTGATTAAAGTTCATTCAGCAGTATTCTATGAGTTGTTGATGTATATCAATTCAGTGCCAAAAGAATTGTATATTTTTTTCACTCACGGGTTGAAAATGACTAATAGCCAGAAATTCATACCAAATACATTTTTTCATCCATGCACACAAGTATGTATGCACATAAAGATTCATAAATCTTTAGATAAATACATGTATACAATTATTGGCACATCATATCAAGTTCTTTATCGTTGATGCAGGCTATTCTATTTAGTAAAAAATTGCCATACATAACTTGCTGACTACATTAGTTCTTTATCTTTGATGCAGGCTATTCTATTGCCATACATAACTGGCTGACTACATTAAATGTATATACTTGTATTATTATAGATGTTACACCTGACAAGCAAAGTTGATACTAAGCACTCCATTCGACCCTACATGATATTATACCATTGTGTTCTCTATATTTCTTTCAATGAGTCATATTGTATTATTTTTAATATTTCTTGATTTTCATGTAATTCTTCACAAAACAGTTCGTAAGTATTATCTCTTGATGTAATTGTATTACTTCCAATAAACTGTCATCTAAGACAGAACAAATGAGTAGAAAGTTTTATATTGTGTTCATAACTATTCCTAAGGAATTCTGAAAGGAAACATTTATGGAACAGATTGATAAAATTAATACATGACTTTGAAAGAACTATTCCGTTGTTTATTTTATTTTCCTATTTTATTTTCTAATTTTGTTTGAGATAATTTAACAGATTGAGTGCTATCCAACAGTATATTATGACATTGCTGATACAGATCAATTGAGTGCCTGATCATATGGTTCATTTTCATCAATTACATGCTGCATATGACTAATCAATAGAAAATTCATATTTATATACATTTGTTTATCCATGCATGCATGAATGTATGCACATGAATATTTATTACTCTTTAGATAAATATATGTATACAAATATTGACATATGATATGTGTCATGATTTTCTTTATTTTTCATGCAGCCTATTCTGGTTAGTGAAATATAGCCATATAAACTGTTTGATTGCATTAAAGGAATATACTTCTGTTATTATAGAGCATACACCTGATAAGTAAACTTGATACTATGCTAAAGATTGGAGCCCCACATCATATTATATTCTTGTATTCCTCTCTATTACACTTTCAATGGGAGGCCCAGAGTGGCTGAGCTTTCAAAAGCGCTCTCTTTTACGGATCACTGCCATCCCACCTCTTTCTGCATGGGTTGAAGTCTCTGATTCAGCCAATGTGGGTGTGTGTGAAAGTTTGCCAGTATCTTCTTGTGGGTCGGTTTTTTTTCCAGGGATTTATCGAGGTTCTTCCTCCACCATTAATACTGGCTGCCATGTAATGCCTATCATATGCTTAAGAATCGTGTTAAACTCTGGAATCACAACAACCTTTTCAATGACCTGTATTATGTTATTGACTTTTGATATTTCATTTTTCATGACATCTTTCACACAACAGATGGTAAGAATGGACTCTTGATATGATTGTATTATGTCCTCTAAAGAGTCATTTAATTGACAGAAAAAATGAGTATAAAATCTTATTTTTTGTGCTAAAATATCCCTACGTTAACAGAGAGGATATATACTTGGAAACATTTCAAGTACAAACTATTCATAACCTTACTTTGCAATAACTTCTCTAAATTCATGGAACAGAATGAGATGACTAATGCATTATACACCTCTGTGATATAAATATTACGTTTATTTTATTTTGATTTCTGTGGCAATATCTGGTTCATACATTGTTGTTCTGATGCAACAATTTAACATTTGTGTCTTTTCTTTAATTGGTTCATTTTGTGAATATGTCATGATAACATTATCCTCCAAATCCATTGGAATCTCATCAGTATTGAATTATTTATTATGTCATTATTCTGAGTCTATTCAAACATATATAACCAATATTTAATTGCTTCCTTTAATCTACTAAATCTGTTTGAAAACATTTCATGGATTGAAGTTTATCCAGCAGTATATTCTGACTTTTTGATGTATATCAATTCAGTGCGAAAATGAATTGTATATTTTTATCACTCACAGGCTGAAAATGACTAATAGCCAGAAATTCATACCCAAATACTTTTTTTCATCCATGCACTTGCACGTATCCACATAAAGATTCAATGATCTTTTTATAGATATATGTAATGTGTACAATTATTGGCACATCATATGTATGTCATCAAGTTCTTTATCTTTGATGCAGGCTATTCAATTTAATCAAATATTGCCATACATAACTGGCTGACTGCATTAAATGTATATTTGTATTATTATGGATGTTACACCTGACAAGTAAAGTTGATACTAAGCACTCCATTCGACCCTACATGATTTTATATCATTGTGTTCTCCTCTATATCCCTTTCAATGAGTCATATTGTATTACTTATTTTTGATATTTCTTGTTTTTCATGTAATTCTTCACAAAACAGTTGGTAAGTATTATCTCTTGATATAATTGTATTACTTTCAATAAACTGTCATCTAAGACAGAACAAATGAGTAGAAAGTTTTATATTTTGTTCATAACTATTCCTAAGGAAATCTGAAAGGAAACATTTATGGAACAGATTGATAAAATTAATACATGACTTTGAAAGAACTATTCCGTTGTTTATTTTATTTTCCTATTTTATTTTCTAATTTTGTTTGAGATAATTTAACAGATTGAGTGCTATCCAACAGAATATTATGACATTGCTGATACATATCAATTGAGTGCCTGATCATATGGTGCATTTTCATCAATTACATGCTGAATATGACTAATAAACAGAAATTCATATTTATATACATATGTTTATCCATGAATGCATGAAAGTATGCACATAAATATATATGAATCTTAAGATAAATATATGTATACAAATATTGACATATGATATGTGTGTCATCATTTTCTTTATTTTACATGTAGCCTATTCTAGTTAGTGAAATATAGCCATAGAAACTGTCTGATTGCATTAAAGGAATATACTTCTATTATTATAGACCATACACCTGATAAGTAAAGTTGATACTATGCTAAACATTGGAGCCCCACTGCATATTATATCCTTGTGTTCGTCTCTATTACCTTCTCAATGGGAGGCCCAGAGTGGCCGAGTTGTCAAAAGCGCTCTCCGTTATGGATCATTGCCATCTCACGTCTGTCTGCATGGGATGAAGTCTCTGATTCAGCCAATGTGGGTGTGTGAGAAAGCTTGCCAGTGGCTTCTTGTGGGTCGGTGGTTTTTTTCAGGGATTTTTCCTCATACTTCCTCCACCATTAATACTGGCTGACATGTAAAGCCTATCATGTGCTGAAAAATAGCGTTAAATCCTACAACAACAGCAACCTTTCCAATGACCTGTATCGTATTATTTACTTTTTATATTTCTTTTTTAATGACATCTTTCACAAAACAGGTGGTAAGAATGGACTCTTGATATGGTTGTATTATGTCCTATAAAGAGTCATTTAATGGACAGAAGAAATAAGTACAAAATCTTATTTTATGTGCAAAAAAATCCCTCAGGAAACAGAGAGGAAAAAATACTAGGAAACGTTTCAAATAGAAAACACAGTCATAACCTTACTCTTCAATAACTACTCTAAATTCATGGAACAGAATCAGATGACTAATGCATTATACACCTCTTTGATATAAATATTATGTTTATTTTATTTTTATTTTTGTGGCAATACCTGGTTCATACATTGTTGTTGTCATGCACCAATTTAGCATCAGATTATATTCTTTAATTATGATCATTTTGTGAATATGTCCTGACAACATTATGCTCCAAATCCATTGCAATTTAATCAGATTTGAATTATTTCTTTTTTCATTGTTCCGAGTTTGGACCAACATAATATATCCAATGTTCAATTGCTTGCATTAGTCTTCTAATTCTGTTTGAAATAATTTCATTGATTAAAGTTCATTCAGCAGTATTCTATGACTTGTTGATGTATATCAATTCAGTGCCAAAAGAAATGTATATTTTCATTACTCACGGGTTGAAAATGACTAATAGCCATTAAATCATACCAAATACATTTTTTTCATCCATGCACACAAGTACGTATGCACATAAAGATTCATAAATCTTTAGATAAATACATGTATAAAATTATTGGCACATCATATGTACGTCATGAAGTTCTTTATCTTTGATGCAGGCTATTCTATTGCCATACATAACTGGCTGACTACATTAAATGTATATACTTGTATTATTATAGATGTTACACCTGACAAGCAAAGTTGATACTAAGCACTCCATTCGACCCTACATGATATTATACCATTGTGTTCTCTATATTTCTTTCAATGAGTCATATTGTATTATTTTTAATATTTCTTGATTTTCATGTAATTCTTCACAAAACAGATCGTAAGTATTATCTCTTGATGTAATTGTATTACTTCCAATAAACTGTCATCTAAGACAGAACAAATGAGTAGAAAGTTTTATATTGTATTCATAACTATTCCTAAGGAAATCTGAAAGGAAACATTTATGGAACAGATTGATAAAATTAATACATGACTTTGAAAGAACTATTCCGTTGTTTATTTTATTTTCCTATTTTATTTTCTAATTTTTTTGGACATAATTTAACAGATTGAGTGCTATCCAACAGTATATTATGACATTGCTGATACAGATCAATTGAGTGCCTGATCATATGGTTCATTTTCATCAATTACATGCTGCATATGACTAATCAATAGAAAATTCATATTTATATACATTTGTTTATCCATGCATGCATGAATGTATGCACATGAATATTTATTACTCTTTAGATAAATATATGTATACAAATATTGACAAATGATATGTGTCATGATTTTCTTTATTTTTCATGCAGCCTATTCTGGTTAGTGAAATATAGCCATATAAACTGTTTGATTGCATTAAAGGAATATACTTCTGTTATTATAGAGCATACACCTGATAAGTAAAGTTGATACTATGCTAAAGATTGGAGCCCCACATCATATTATATCCTTGTGTTCCTCTCTATTACCCTTTCAATGGGAGGCCCAGAGTGGCTGAGCTTTCAAAAGCGCTCTCCTTTACGGATCACTGCCATCTCACGTCTGTCTGCATGGGTTGAAGTCTCTGATTCAGCCAATGTGGGTGTGTGTGAAATCTTGCCAGTATCTTCTTGTGGGTCGATGTTTTTCCAGTTATTTATCGAGGTTCTTCCTCCACCATTAATACTGGCTGCCATGTAAAGCCTATCATATGCTTAAATATCGTGTTAAACCCTGCGATCACAATAACCTTTTCAATGACCTGTATTATGTTATTGACTTTTGATATTTCATTTTTCATGACATCTTTCACACAACAGGTGGTCAGAATGGACTCTTGATATGATTGTATTATGTACTCTAAAGAGTCATTTAATTGACAGAAAAAATGAGTACAAAATCTTATTTTATGTGCTAAAATATCCCTACGTTAACAGAGAGGATATATACTTGGAAACATTTCAAGAACAAAATATTCATAACCTTACTCTGCAATAACTTCTCTAAATTCATGGAACAGAATCATATGACTAATGCATTATACACCTCTGTGATATAAATATTACGTTTATTTTATTTTGGTTTCTGTGGCAATATCGGGTTCATACATTGTTGTTCTGATGCAACAATTTAACATTAGTGTCTTTTCTTTACGTTTTTCATTTTGTGAATACGTCATGATAACATTATCCTCCAAATCCATTGGAATCTCATCAGTATTGAATTATTTATTTTTTCATTATTCTGAGTCTATACAAACATATATAACCAATATTTAATTAATTTCTTTACTCTACTTATTCTGTTTGAAAGAATGTCATGGATTGAAGTTTATCCAGCAGTATATTCTGACTTTTTGATGTATATCAATTCAGTGCGAAAATGAATTGTATATTTTTATCACTCACAAGCTGAAAATGACTAATAGCCAGAAATTCATACCCAAATACATTTTTTCATCCATGCACTTGCACGTATCCACATAAAGATTCAATGATCTTTTTATAGATATATGTAATGTGTACAATTATTGGCACATCATATGTATGTCATCAAGTTCTTTATCTTTGATGCAGGCTATTCAATTTAATCAAATATTGCCATACATAACTGGCTGACTGCATTAAATGTATATTTGTATTATTATGGATGTTACACCTGACAAGTAAAGTTGATACTAAGCACTACATTCGACCCTACATGATTTTATATCATTGTGTTCTCCTCTATATCCCTTTCAATGAGTCATATTGTATTAATTATTTTTGATATTTCTTGTTTTTCATGTAATTCTTCACAAAACAGCTCGTAAGTATTATCTCTTGATATAATTGTATTACTTCCAATAAACTGTCATCTAAGACAGAACAAATGAGTAGAAAGTTTTATATTGTGTTCATAACTATTCCTAAGGAAATCTGAAAGGAAACATTTATGGAACAGATTGATAAAATTAATACATGACTTTGAAAGAACTATTCCGTTGTTTATTTTATTTTCCTATTTTATTTTCTAATTTTTTTTGAGATAATTTAACAGATTGAGTGCTATCCAACAGAATATTATGACATTGCTGATACATATCAATTGAGTGCCTGATCATATGGTGCATTTTCATCAATTACGTGCTGAATATGACTAATAAACAGAAATTCATATTTATATACATATGTTTATCCATGAATGCATGAAAGTATGCACATAAATATATATGAATCTTAAGATAAATATATGTATACAAATATTGACATATGATATGTGTGTCATCATTTTCTTTATTTTACATGTAGCCTAATCTAGTTAGTGAAATATAGCCATAGAAACTGTCTGATTTCATTAAAGGAATATACTTTTGTCATCATAGACCATACACCTGATAAGTAAAGTATATACTATGCTAAACATTGGAGCCCCACTGCATATTATATCCTTGTGTTCGTCTCTATTACCCTTTCGATGGGAGGCCCAGAGTGGCCGAGTTGTCAAAAGCGCTCTCCGTTATGGATCATTGCCATCTCACGTCTGTCTGCATGGGATGAAGTCTCTGATTCAGCCAATGTGGGTGTGTGAGAAAGCTTGCCAGTGGCTTCTTGTGGGTCGGTGGTTTTTTTCAGGGATTTTTCTGGATACTTCCTCCACCATTAATACTGGCTGCCATGTAAAGCCTATCATGTGCTGAAAAATAGCGTTAAATCCTACAACAACAGAAACCTTTTCAATGACCTGTATCGTATTATTTACTTGATATTTCTTTTTTTATGACATCTTTCACAAAACAGGTGGTAGGAAAGGACTTTTGATATAATTGTATTATGACCTATAAAGAGTCATTTATTGGACAGAAGAAATTAGGACAAAATCTTATTTTATGTGCTAGAAAATCCCTCAGGAAACAGAGAGGAAAAAATACTAGGAAACGTTTCAAATAGAAAACACAGTCATAACCTTACTCTTCAATAACTACTCTAAATTCATGGAACAGAATCAGATGACTAATGCATTATACACCTCTTTGATGTAAATATTATGTTTATTTTATTTTGATTTCTGTGGCAATATCTGGTTCATACATTGTTGTTCTGATGCAACAATTTAACATTAGTGTCTTTTCTTTACGTTTTTCATTTTGTGAATACGTCATGATAACATTATCCTCCAAATCCATTGGAATCTCATCAGTATTGAATTATTTATTTTTTCATTATTCTGAGTCTATACAAACATATATAACCAATATTTAATTAATTTCTTTACTCTACTTATTCTGTTTGAAAGAATGTCATGGATTGAAGTTTATCCAGCAGTATATTCTGACTTTTTGATGTATATCAATTCAGTGCGAAAATGAATTGTATATTTTTATCACTCACAAGCTGAAAATGACTAATAGCCAGAAATTCATACCCAAATACATTTTTTCATCCATGCACTTGCACGTATCCACATAAAGATTCAATGATCTTTTTATAGATATATGTAATGTGTACAATTATTGGCACATCATATGTATGTCATCAAGTTCTTTATCTTTGATGCAGGCTATTCAATTTAATCAAATATTGCCATACATAACTGGCTGACTGCATTAAATGTATATTTGTATTATTATGGATGTTACACCTGACAAGTAAAGTTGATACTAAGCACTACATTCGACCCTACATGATTTTATATCATTGTGTTCTCCTCTATATCCCTTTCAATGAGTCATATTGTATTAATTATTTTTGATATTTCTTGTTTTTCATGTAATTCTTCACAAAACAGCTCGTAAGTATTATCTCTTGATATAATTGTATTACTTCCAATAAACTGTCATCTAAGACAGAACAAATGAGTAGAAAGTTTTATATTGTGTTCATAACTATTCCTAAGGAAATCTGAAAGGAAACATTTATGGAACAGATTGATAAAATTAATACATGACTTTGAAAGAACTATTCCGTTGTTTATTTTATTTTCCTATTTTATTTTCTAATTTTTTTTGAGATAATTTAACAGATTGAGTGCTATCCAACAGAATATTATGACATTGCTGATACATATCAATTGAGTGCCTGA
This sequence comes from Unio delphinus, assembly GCA_029339505.1. Classification (NCBI taxonomy): domain Eukaryota; kingdom Metazoa; phylum Mollusca; class Bivalvia; order Unionida; family Unionidae; genus Unio; species Unio delphinus. Next base: position 23,006,771 of record JAQISU010000042.1, read on the forward strand.
TCATATGGTGCATTTTCATCAATTACGTGCTGAATATGACTAATAAACAGAAATTCATATTTATATACATATGTTTATCCATGAATGCATGAAAGTATGCACATAAATATATATGAATCTTAAGATAAATATATGTATACAAATATTGACATATGATATGTGTGTCATCATTTTCTTTATTTTACATGTAGCCTAATCTAGTTAGTGAAATATAGCCATAGAAACTGTCTGATTTCATTAAAGGAATATACTTTTGTCATCATAGACCATACACCTGATAAGTAAAGTATATACTATGCTAAACATTGGAGCCCCACTGCATATTATATCCTTGTGTTCGTCTCTATTACCCTTTCGATGGGAGGCCCAGAGTGGCCGAGTTGTCAAAAGCGCTCTCCGTTATGGATCATTGCCATCTCACGTCTGTCTGCATGGGATGAAGTCTCTGATTCAGCCAATGTGGGTGTGTGAGAAAGCTTGCCAGTGGCTTCTTGTGGGTCGGTGGTTTTTTTCAGGGATTTTTCTGGATACTTCCTCCACCATTAATACTGGCTGCCATGTAAAGCCTATCATGTGCTGAAAAATAGCGTTAAATCCTACAACAACAGAAACCTTTTCAATGACCTGTATCGTATTATTTACTTGATATTTCTTTTTTTATGACATCTTTCACAAAACAGGTGGTAGGAAAGGACTTTTGATATAATTGTATTATGACCTATAAAGAGTCATTTATTGGACAGAAGAAATTAGGACAAAATCTTATTTTATGTGCTAGAAAATCCCTCAGGAAACAGAGAGGAAAAAATACTAGGAAACGTTTCAAATAGAAAACACAGTCATAACCTTACTCTTCAATAACTACTCTAAATTCATGGAACAGAATCAGATGACTAATGCATTATACACCTCTTTGATGTAAATATTATGTTTATTTTATTTTGATTTCTGTGGCAATATCTGGTTCATACATTGTTGTTCTGATGCAACAATTTAACATTTGTGTCTTTTCTTTAATTGTTTCATTTTGTGAATATGTCATAATAACATTATCCTCCAAATCCATTGGAATCTCATCAGTATTGATTTATTTATTATGTCATTATTCTGAGTCTATACAAACATATATAACCAATATTTAATTGCTTCCTTTAATCTACTAAATCTGTTTGAAAACATTTCATGGATTGAAGTTTATCCAGCAGTATATTCTGACTTTTTGATGTATATCAATTCAGTGCGAAAATGAATTGTATATTTTTATCACTCACAGGCTGAAAATGACTAATAGCCAGAAATTCATACCCAAATACCTTTTTCATCCATGCACTTGCACGTATCCACATAAAGATTCAATGATCTTTTTATAGATATATGTAATGTGTACAATTATTGGCACATATTATGTATGTCATCAAGTTCTTTATCTTTGATGCAGGCTATTCAATTTAATCAAATATTGCCATACATAACTGGCTGACTGCATTAAATATATATTTGTATTATTATGGATGTTACACCTTACAAGTAAAGTTGATACTAAGCACTCCATTCGACCCTACATGATTTTATATCATTGTGTTCTCCTCTATATCCCTTTCAATGAGTCATATTGTATTACTTATTTTTGATATTTCTTGTTTTTCATGTAATTCTTCACAAAACAGTTGGTAAGTATTATCTCTTGATATAATTGTATTACTTTAAATAAACTGTCATCTAAGACAGAACAAATGAGTAGAAAGTTTTATATTGTGTTCATAACTATTCCTAAGGAAATCTGAAAGAAAACATTTATGGAACAGATTGATAAAATTAATACATGACTTTGAAAGAACTATTCCGTTGTTTATTTTATTTTCCTATTTTATTTTCTAATTTTTTTTGAGATAATTTAACAGATTGAGTGCTATCCAACATAATATTATGACATTGCTGATACATATCAATTGAGTGCCTGATCATATGGTGCATTTTCATCAATTACGTGCTGAATATGACTAATAAACAGAAATTCATATTTATATACATATGTTTATCCATGAATGCTTGAAAGTATGCACATAAATATATATGAATCTTAAGATAAATATATGTATACAAATATTGACATATGATATGTGTGTCATCATTTTCTTTATTTTACATGTAGCCTAATCTAGTTAGTGAAATATAGCCATAGAAACTGTCTAATTGCATTAAAGGAATATACTTCTGTCATCATAGACCATACACCTGATAAGTAAAGTTGATACTATGCTAAACATTGGAGCCCCACTGCATATTATTTCCTTGTGTTCGTCTCTATTACCCTTTCGATGGGAGGCCCAGAGTGGCCGAGTTGTCAAAAGCGCTCTCCGTTATGGATCATTGCCATCTCACGTCTGTCTGCATGGGATGAAGTCTCTGATTCAGCCAATGTGGGTGTGTGAGAAAGCTTGCCAGTGGCTTCTTGTGGGTCGGTGGTTTTTTGCAGGGATTTTTCTGGATACTTCCTCCACCATTAATACTGGCTGCCATGTAAAGCCTATCATGTGCTGAAAAATAGCGTTAAATCCTACAACAACAGAAACCTTTTCAATGACCTGTATCGTATTATTGACTTGATATTTCTTTTTTTATGACATCTTTCACAAAACAGGTGGTAGGAAAGGACTCTTGACATGATTGTATTATGACCTATAAAGAGTCATTTATTGGACAGAAGAAATTAGGACAAAATCTTATTTTATGTGCTAGAAAATCTCTCAGGAAACAGAGAGGAAAAAATACTAGGAAACGTTTCAAATAGAAAACACAGTCATGACCTTACTCTTCAATAACTACTCTAAATTCATGGAACAGAATCAGATGACTAATGCATTATACACCTCTTTGATGTAAATATTATGTTTATTTTATTTTCATTTTTGTGGCAATACCTGGTTCATACATTGTTGTTGTCATGCACCAATTTAGCATCAGATTATATTCTTTAATTATGATCATTTTGTGAATATATCCTGACAACATTATCCTCCAAATCCATTGGAATCTAATCAGATTTGACTTATTTCTTTTTTCATTGTTCCGAGTTTGGACCAACATGTTCAATTGCTTGCTTTAGTCTTCTAATTCTGTTTGAAATAATTTCATTGATTAATGTTCATTCAGCAGTATTCTATGAGTTGTTGATGTATATCAATTCAGTGCCAAAGTAATTATATATTTTTATCACTCACGGGTTGAAAATGACTAATAGCCAGAAATTCATACAAATAATTTTTTCATCCATGCACACAAGTACGTATGCACATAAAGATTCATAAATCTTTAGATAAATACATGTATACAATTATTGGCACATCATATCAAGTTCTTTATCGTTGATGCATTCTATTCTATTTAGTAAAAAATTGCCATACATAACTTGCTGACTACATTAGTTCTTTATCTTTGATGCAGGCTATTCTATTGCCATACATAACTGGCTGACTACATTAAATGTATATACTTGTATTATTATAGATGTTACACCTGACACGTAAAGTTGATACTAAGCACTCCATTCGACCCTACATGATTTTATATCATTGTGTTCTCTATATTTATTTCAATGAGTCATATTGTAATATTTTTGATATTTCTTGTTTTTAATGTAATTCTTCACAAAACAGGTTGTAAGTATTATCTCTTGATGTAATTGTATTACTTCCAATAAACTGTCATCTAAGACAGAACAAATGAGTAGAAAGTTTTATATTGTGTTCATAACTATTCCTAAGGAAATCTGAAAGGAAACATTTATGGAACAGATTCATAAAATTAATACATGACTTTTAAAGAACTATTCCGTTGTTTATTTTATTTTCCTATTTTATTTTCTATTTTTTTTTGGACATAATTTAACAGATTGAGTGCTATCCAAAAGTATATTATGACATTGCTGAATCAGATCAATTGAGTGCCTGATCATATGGTGCATTTTCATCAATTACGTGCTGAATATGACTAATAAACAGAAATTCATATTTATATACATATGTTTATCCATGAATGCATGAAAGTATGCACATAAATATTTATAAATCTTTAGATAAATATATGTATACAAATATTGACATATGATATGTGTGTCATCATTTTCTTTATTTTACATGTAGCCTATTGTAGTTAGTGAAATATAGCCATAGAAACTGTCTGATTGCATTAAAGGAATATACTTCTATTATTATAGACCATACACCTGATAAGTAAAGTTGATACTATGCTAAACATTGGAGCCCCACTGCATATTATATCCTTGTGTTCGTCTCTATTACCTTTTCAATGGGAGGCCCAGAGTGGCCGAGTTGTCAAAAGCGCTCTCCGTTATGGATCATTGCCATCTCACGTCTGTCTGCATGGGATGAAGTCTCTGATTCAGCCAATGTGGGAGTGTGAGAAAGCTTGCCAGTGGCTTCTTGTGGGTCGGTGGTTTTTTGCAGGGATTTTTCCGGATACTTCCTCCACCATTAATACTGGCTGCCATGTAAAGCCTATCATGTGCTGAAAAATAGCGTTAAATCCTACAACAACAGAAACCTTTTCAATGACCTGTATCGTATTATTGACTTGATATTTCTTTTTTTATGACATCTTTCACAAAACAGGTGGTAGGAAAGGACTTTTGATATGATTGTATTATGACCTATAAAGAGTCATTTATTGGACAGAAGAAATTAGGACAAAATCTTATTTTATGTGCTAGAAAATCCCTCAGGAAACAGAGAGGAAAAAATACTAGGAAACGTTTCAAATAGAAAACACAGTCATAACCTTACTCTTCAATAACTACTCTAAATTCATGGAACAGAATCAGATGACTAATGCATTATACACCTCTTTGATGTAAATATTATGTTTATTTTATTTTCATTTTTGTGGCAATACCTGGTTCATACATTGTTGTTGTCATGCACCAATTTAGCATCAGATTATATTCTTTAATTATGATCATTTTGTGAATATATCCTGACAACATTATCCTCCAAATCCATTGGAATCTAATCAGATTTGACTTATTTCTTTTTTCATTGTTCCGAGTTTGGACCAACATGTTCAATTGCTTGCTTTAGTCTTCTAATTCTGTTTGAAATAATTTCATTGATTAATGTTCATTCAGCAGTATTCTATGAGTTGTTGATGTATATCAATTCAGTGCCAAAGTAATTATATATTTTTATCACTCACGGGTTGAAAATGACTAATAGCCAGAAATTCATACAAATAATTTTTTCATCCATGCACACAAGTACGTATGCACATAAAGATTCATAAATCTTTAGATAAATACATGTATACAATTATTGGCACATCATATCAAGTTCTTTATCGTTGATGCATTCTATTCTATTTAGTAAAAAATTGCCATACATAACTTGCTGACTACATTAGTTCTTTATCTTTGATGCAGGCTATTCTATTGCCATACATAACTGGCTGACTACATTAAATGTATATACTTGTATTATTATAGATGTTACACCTGACACGTAAAGTTGATACTAAGCACTCCATTCGACCCTACATGATTTTATATCATTGTGTTCTCTATATTTATTTCAATGAGTCATATTGTAATATTTTTGATATTTCTTGTTTTTAATGTAATTCTTCACAAAACAGGTTGTAAGTATTATCTCTTGATGTAATTGTATTACTTCCAATAAACTGTCATCTAAGACAGAACAAATGAGTAGAAAGTTTTATATTGTGTTCATAACTATTCCTAAGGAAATCTGAAAGGAAACATTTATGGAACAGATTCATAAAATTAATACATGACTTTTAAAGAACTATTCCGTTGTTTATTTTATTTTCCTATTTTATTTTCTATTTTTTTTTTGGACATAATTTAACAGATTGAGTGCTATCCAAAAGTATATTATGACATTGCTGAATCAGATCAATTGAGTGCCTGATCATATGGTGCATTTTCATCAATTACGTGCTGAATATGACTAATAAACAGAAATTCATATTTATATACATATGTTTATCCATGAATGCATGAAAGTATGCACATAAATATTTATAAATCTTTAGATAAATATATGTATACAAATATTGACATATGATATGTGTGTCATCATTTTCTTTATTTTACATGTAGCCTATTGTAGTTAGTGAAATATAGCCATAGAAACTGTCTGATTGCATTAAAGGAATATACTTCTATTATTATAGACCATACACCTGATAAGTAAAGTTGATACTATGCTAAACATTGGAGCCCCACTGCATATTATATCCTTGTGTTCGTCTCTATTACCTTTTCAATGGGAGGCCCAGAGTGGCCGAGTTGTCAAAAGCGCTCTCCGTTATGGATCATTGCCATCTCACGTCTGTCTGCATGGGATGAAGTCTCTGATTCAGCCAATGTGGGAGTGTGAGAAAGCTTGCCAGTGGCTTCTTGTGGGTCGGTGGTTTTTTGCAGGGATTTTTCCGGATACTTCCTCCACCATTAATACTGGCTGCCATGTAAAGCCTATCATGTGCTGAAAAATAGCGTTAAATCCTACAACAACAGAAACCTTTTCAATGACCTGTATCGTATTATTGACTTGATATTTCTTTTTTTATGACATCTTTCACAAAACAGGTGGTAGGAAAGGACTTTTGATATGATTGTATTATGACCTATAAAGAGTCATTTATTGGACAGAAGAAATTAGGACAAAATCTTATTTTATGTGCTAGAAAATCCCTCAGGAAACAGAGAGGAAAAAATACTAGGAAACGTTTCAAATAGAAAACACAGTCATAACCTTACTCTTCAATAACTACTCTAAATTCATGGAACAGAATCAGATGACTAATGCATTATACACCTCTTTGATGTAAATATTATGTTTATTTTATTTTCATTTTTGTGGCAATACCTGGTTCATACATTGTTGTTGTCATGCACCAATTTAGCATCAGATTATATTCTTTAATTATGATCATTTTGTGAATATATCCTGACAACATTATCCTCCAAATCCATTGGAATCTAATCAGATTTGACTTATTTCTTTTTTCATTGTTCCGAGTTTGGACCAACATGTTCAATTGCTTGCTTTAGTCTTCTAATTCTGTTTGAAATAATTTCATTGATTAATGTTCATTCAGCAGTATTCTATGAGTTGTTGATGTATATCAATTCAGTGCCAAAGTAATTATATATTTTTATCACTCACGGGTTGAAAATGACTAATAGCCAGAAATTCATACAAATAATTTTTTCATCCATGCACACAAGTACGTATGCACATAAAGATTCATAAATCTTTAGATAAATACATGTATACAATTATTGGCACATCATATCAAGTTCTTTATCGTTGATGCATTCTATTCTATTTAGTAAAAAATTGCCATACATAACTTGCTGACTACATTAGTTCTTTATCTTTGATGCAGGCTATTCTATTGCCATACATAACTGGCTGACTACATTAAATGTATATACTTGTATTATTATAGATGTTACACCTGACACGTAAAGTTGATACTAAGCACTCCATTCGACCCTACATGATTTTATATCATTGTGTTCTCTATATTTATTTCAATGAGTCATATTGTAATATTTTTGATATTTCTTGTTTTTAATGTAATTCTTCACAAAACAGGTTGTAAGTATTATCTCTTGATGTAATTGTATTACTTCCAATAAACTGTCATCTAAGACAGAACAAATGAGTAGAAAGTTTTATATTGTGTTCATAACTATTCCTAAGGAAATCTGAAAGGAAACATTTATGGAACAGATTCATAAAATTAATACATGACTTTTAAAGAACTATTCCGTTGTTTATTTTATTTTCCTATTTTATTTTCTATTTTTTTTTGGACATAATTTAACAGATTGAGTGCTATCCAAAAGTATATTATGACATTGCTGAATCAGATCAATTGAGTGCCTGATCATATGGTGCATTTTCATCAATTACGTGCTGAATATGACTAATAAACAGAAATTCATATTTATATACATATGTTTATCCATGAATGCATGAAAGTATGCACATAAATATTTATAAATCTTTAGATAAATATATGTATACAAATATTGACATATGATATGTGTGTCATCATTTTCTTTATTTTACATGTAGCCTATTGTAGTTAGTGAAATATAGCCATAGAAACTGTCTGATTGCATTAAAGGAATATACTTCTATTATTATAGACCATACACCTGATAAGTAAAGTTGATACTATGCTAAACATTGGAGCCCCACTGCATATTATATCCTTGTGTTCGTCTCTATTACCTTTTCAATGGGAGGCCCAGAGTGGCCGAGTTGTCAAAAGCGCTCTCCGTTATGGATCATTGCCATCTCACGTCTGTCTGCATGGGATGAAGTCTCTGATTCAGCCAATGTGGGAGTGTGAGAAAGCTTGCCAGTGGCTTCTTGTGGGTCTGTGGTTTTTTGCAGGGATTTTTCCGGATACTTCCTCCACCATTAATACTGGCTGCCATGTAAAGCCTATCATGTGCTGAAAAATAGCGTTAAATCCTACAACAACAGAAACCTTTTCAATGACCTGTATCGTATTATTGACTTGATATTTCTTTTTTTATGACATCTTTCACAAAACAGGTGGTAGGAAAAAACTTTTGATATGATTGTATTATGACCTATAAAGAGTCATTTATTGGACAGAAGAAATTAGGACAAAATCTTATTTTATGTGCTAGAAAATCCCTCAGGAAACAGAGAGGAAAAAATACTAGGAAACGTTTCAAATAGAAAACACAGTCATAACCTTACTCTTCAATAACTACTCTAAATTCATGGAACAGAATCAGATGACTAATGCATTATACACCTCTTTGATGTAAATATTATGTTTATTTTATTTTGATTTCTGTGGCAATATCTGGTTCATACATTGTTGTTCTGATGCAACAATTTAACATTTGTGTCTTTTCTTTAATTGTTTCATTTTGTGAATATGTCATAATAACATTATCCTCCAAATCCATTGGAATCTCATCAGTATTGATTTATTTATTATGTCATTATTCTGAGTCTATACAAACATATATAACCAATATTTAATTGCTTCCTTTAATCTACTAAATCTGTTTGAAAACATTTCATGGATTGAAGTTTATCCAGCAGTATATTCTGACTTTTTGATGTATATCAATTCAGTGCGAAAATGAATTGTATATTTTTATCACTCACAGGCTGAAAATGACTAATAGCCAGAAATTCATACCCAAATACTTTTTTTCATCCATGCACTTGCACGTATCCACATAAAGATTCAATGATCTTTTTATAGATATATGTAATGTGTACAATTATTGGCACATATTATGTATGTCATCAAGTTCTTTATCTTTGATGCAGGCTATTCAATTTAATCAAATATTGCCATACATAACTGGCTGACTGCATTAAATGTATATTTGTATTATTATGGATGTTACACCTGACAAGTAAAGTTGATACTAAGCACTCCATTCGACCCTACATGATTTTATATCATTGTGTTCTCCTCTATATCCCTTTCAATGAGTCATATTGTGTTACTTATTTTTGATATTTCTTGTTTTTCATGTAATTCTTCACAAAACAGTTCGTAAGTATTATCTCTTGATATAATTGTATTACTTTCAATAAACTGTCATCTAAGACAGAACAAATGAGTAGAAAGTTTTATATTGTGTTCATAACTATTCCTAAGGAAATCTGAAAGGAAACATTTATGGAACAGATTGATAAAATTAATACATGACTTTGAAAGAACTATTCCGTTGTTTATTTTATTTTCCTATTTTATTTTCTAATTTTGTTTGAGATAATTTAACAGATTGAGTGCTATCCAACATAATATTATGACATTGCTGATACATATCAATTGAGTGCCTGATCATATGGTGCATTTTCATCAATTACGTGCTGAATATGACTAATAAACAGAAATTCATATTTATATACATATGTTTATCCATGAATGCATGAAAGTATGCACATAAATATATATGAATCTTAAGATAAATATATGTATACAAATATTGACATATGATATGTGTGTCATCATTTTCTTTATTTTACATGTAGCCTAATCTAGTTAGTGAAATATAGCCATAGAAACTGTCTAATTTCATTAAAGGAATATACTTTTGTCATCATAGACCATACACCTGATAAGTAAAGTTGATACTATGCTAAACATTGGAGCCCCACTGCATATTATTTCCTTGTGTTCGTCTCTATTACCCTTTCGATGGGAGGCCCAGAGTGGCCGAGTTGTCAAAAGCGCTCTCCGTTATGGATCATTGCCATCTCACGTCTGTCTGCATGGGATGAAGTCTCTGATTCAGCCAATGTGGGTGTGTGAGAAAGCTTGCCAGTGGCTTCTTGTGGGTCGGTGGTTTTTTGCAGGGATTTTTCTGGATACTTCCTCCACCATTAATACTGGCTGCCATGTAAAGCCTATCATGTGCTGAAAAATAGCGTTAAATCCTACAACAACAGAAACCTTTTCAATGACCTGTATCGTATTATTGACTTGATATTTCTTTTTTTATGACATCTTTCACAAAACAGGTGGTAGGAAAGGACTCTTGACATGATTGTATTATGACCTATAAAGAGTCATTTATTGGACAGAAGAAATTAGGACAAAATCTTATTTTATGTGCTAGAAAATCTCTCAGGAAACAGAGAGGAAAAAATACTAGGAAACGTTTCAAATAGAAAACACAGTCATGACCTTACTCTTCAATAACTACTCTAAATTCATGGAACAGAATCAGATGACTAATGCATTATACACCTCTTTGATGTAAATATTATGTTTATTTTATTTTCATTTTTGTGGCAATACCTGGTTCATACATTGTTGTTGTCATGCACCAATTTAGCATCAGATTATATTCTTTAATTATGATCATTTTGTGAATATATCCTGACAACATTATCCTCCAAATCCATTGGAATCTAATCAGATTTGACTTATTTCTTTTTTCATTGTTCCGAGTTTGGACCAACATGTTCAATTGCTTGCTTTAGTCTTCTAATTCTGTTTGAAATAATTTCATTGATTAATGTTCATTCAGCAGTATTCTATGAGTTGTTGATGTATATCAATTCAGTGCCAAAGTAATTATATATTTTTATCACTCACGGGTTGAAAATGACTAATAGCCAGAAATTCATACCAAATAATTTTTTCATCCATGCACACAAGTACGCACATAAAGATTCATAAATCTTTAGATAAATACATGTATACAATTATTGGCACATCATATCAAGTTCTTTATCGTTGATGCATTCTATTCTATTTAGTAAAAAATTGCCATACATAACTTGCTGACTACATTAGTTCTTTATCTTTGATGCAGGCTATTCTATTGCCATACATAACTGGCTGACTACATTAAATGTATATACTTGTATTATTATAGATGTTACACCTGACACGTAAAGTTGATACTAAGCACTCCATTCGACCCTACATGATATTATATCATTGTGTTCTCTATATTTATTTCAATGAGTCATATTGTAATATTTTTGATATTTCTTGTTTTTCATGTAATTCTTCACAAAACAGGTTGTAAGTATTATCTCTTGATGTAATTGTATTACTTCCAATAAACTGTCATCTAAGACAGAACAAATGAGTAGAAAGTTTTATATTGTGTTCATAACTATTCCTAAGGAAATCTGAAAGGAAACATTTATGGAACAGATTGATAAAATTAATACATGACTTTTAAAGAACTATTCCGTTGTTTATTTTATTTTCCTATTTTATTTTCTATTTTTTTTTGGACATAATTTAACAGATTGAGTGCTATCCAAAAGTATATTATGACATTGCTGAATCAGATCAATTGAGTGCCTGATCATATGGTGCATTTTCATCAATTACGTGCTGAATATGACTAATAAACAGAAATTCATATTTATATACATATGTTTATCCATGAATGCATGAAAGTATGCACATAAATATTTATAAATCTTTAGATAAATATATTTATACAAATATTGACATATGATATGTGTGTCATCATTTTCTTTATTTTACATGTAGCCTATTGTAGTTAGTGAAATATAGCCATAGAAACTGTCTGATTGCATTAAAGGAATATACTTCTATTATTATAGACCATACACCTGATAAGTAAAGTTGATACTATGCTAAACATTGGAGCCCCACTGCATATTATATCCTTGTGTTCGTCTCTATTACCTTTTCAATGGGAGGCCCAGAGTGGCCGAGTTGTCAAAAGCGCTCTCTGTTATGGATCATTGCCATCTCACGTCTGTCTGCGTGGGATGAAGTCTCTGATTCAGCCAATGTGGGTGTGTGAGAAAGCTTGCCAGTGGCTTCTTGTGGGTCGGTGGTTTTTTGCAGGGATTTTTCTGGATACTTCCTCCACCATTAATACTGGCTGCCATGTAAAGCCTATCATGTGCTGAAAAATAGCGTTAAATCCTACAACAACAGCAACCTTTTCAATGACCTGTATCGTATTATTTACTTTTTATATTTCTTTTTTTATGACATCTTTCACAAAACAGGTGGTAAGAATAGACTCTTGATATGGTTGTATTATGTCCTATAAAGAGTCATTTAATGGACAGAAGAAATGAGTACAAAATCTTATTTTATGTGCTAGAAAATCCCTCAGGAAACAGAGAGGAAAAATACTAGGAAACGTTTCAAATAGAAAACACAGTCATAACCTTACTCTTCAATAACTACTCTAAATTCATGGAACAGAATCAGATGACTAATGCATTATACACCTCTTTGATATAAATATTATGTTTATTTTATTTTCATTTTTGTGGCAATACCTGGTTCATACATTGTTGTTGTCATGCACCAATTTAGCATCAGATTATATTCTTTAATTATGATCATTTCGTAAATATGTCCTGACAACATTATGCTCCAAATCCATTGCAATTTAATCAGATTTGAATTATTTCTTTTTTCATTGTTCCGAGTTTGGACCAACATAATATATCCAATGTTAAATTGCTTGCATTAGTCTTCTAATTCTGTTTGAAATGATTTCATTGATTAAAGTTCATTCAGCAGTATTCTATGACTTGTTGATGTATATCAATTCAGTGCCAAAAGAAATGTATATTTTCATTACTCACGGGTTGAAAATGACTAATAGCCAGTAAATCATACCAAATAGATTTTTTTCATCCATGCACACAAGTACGTATGCACATAAAGATTCACAAATCTTTAGATAAATACATGTATAAAATTATTGGCACATCATATGTACGTCATGAAGTTCTTTATCTTTGATGCAGGCTATTCTATTGCCATACATAACTGGCTGACTACATTAAATGTATATACTTGTATTATTATAGATGTTACACCTGACAAGCAAAGTTGATACTAAGCACTCCATTCGACCCTACATGATTTTATATCATTGTGTTCTCTATATTTCTTTCAATGAGTCATATTGTATTATTTTTGATATTTCTTGTTTTTCATGCAATTCTTCACAAAACAGATCGTAAGTATTATCTCTTGATGTAATTGTATTACTTCCATTAAACTGTCATCTAAGACAGAACAAATGAGTAGAAAGTTTTATATTGTGTTCATAACTATTCCTAAGGAAATCTGAAAGGAAACATTTATGGAACAGATTCATAAAATTAATACATGACTTTGAAAGAACTATTCCGTTGTTTAATTGATTTTCCTATTTTATTTTCTAATTTTTTTGGACATAATTTAACAGATTGAGTGCTATCCAACAGTATATTATGACATTACTGATACAGATCAATTGAGTGCCTGATCATATGGTGCATTTTCATCAATTACATGCTGTATATGACTAATAAACAGAAAATTCATATTTATATACATTTGTTTATCCATGCATGCATGAATGTATGCACATGAATATTTATTACTCTTTAGATAAATATATGTATACAAATATTGACAAATGATATGTGTCATGATTTTCTTTATTTTTCATGCAGCCTATTCTGGTTAGTGAAATATAGCCATACAAACTGTTTGATTGCATTAAAGAAATATACTTCTGTTATTATAGAGCATACACCTGATAAGTAAAGTTGATACTATGCTAAACATTTGAGCCCCACAGCATATTATATCCTTGTGTTCGTCTCTATTACCCTTTCAATGGGAGGCCCAGAGTGGCTGAGTTGTCAAAAGCGCTCTCCGTTATGGATCATTGCCATCTCACGTCTGTCTGCATGGGATGAAGTCTCTGATTCAGCCAATGTGGGTGTATTAGAAAGTTTGCCAGTGGCTTCTTGTGGGTCGGTTCTTTTTTGCAGGGATTTTTCTGGATACTTCCTCCACCATTAATACTGGCTAACATGTAAAGCATATCATGTGCTGAAAAATAGCGTTAAATCCTACAACAGCAACCTTTTCAATGACCTGTATCGGTTTATTGACTTTTGATATTTTTTTATGACATCTTTCACAAAACAGGTGGTAAGAATAGACTCTTGATATGATTTTATTATGACCTATAAAAAGTCATTTATTGGACAGAAGAAATAAGTACAAAATCTTATTTTATGTGCAAAAAAATCCCTCAGGAAACAGAGAGGAAAAAATACTAGGAAACGTTTCAAATAGAAAACAGTCATAACCTTACTCTTCAATAACTTCTCTAAATTCATGGAACAGAATCAGATGACTAATGCATTATACACCTCTTTGATGTAAATATTATGTTTATTTTATTTTTATTTCTGTGACAATACCTGGTTCATACATTGTTGTGTTTATGCAACAATTTACCATCATATTATGTTCTTTAATTATGATCATTTTGTGAATATGTCCTGACAACATTATCCTCCAAATCCATTGGAATCTAATCAGATTTGAATTATTTCTTATTTCATTTTTCCGAGTTTGGACCAACATGTTCAATTGCTTGCTTTAGTCTTCTAATTCTGTTTGAAATAATTTCATTGATTAATGTTCATTCAGCAGTATTCTATGAGTTGTTGATGTATATCAATTCAGTGCCAAAGTAATTATATATTTTTATCACTCACGGGTTGAAAATGACTAATAGCCAGAAATTCATACCAAATAATTTTTTCATCCATGCACACAAGTACGCACATAAAGATTCATAAATCTTTAGATAAATACATGTATACAATTATTGGCACATCATATCAAGTTCTTTATCGTTGATGCATTCTATTCTATTTAGTAAAAAATTGCCATACATAACTTGCTGACTACATTAGTTCTTTATCTTTGATGCAGGCTATTCTATTGCCATACATAACTGGCTGACTACATTAAATGTATATACTTGTATTATTATAGATGTTACACCTGACACGTAAAGTTGATACTAAGCACTCCATTCGACCCTACATGATATTATATCATTGTGTTCTCTATATTTATTTCAATGAGTCATATTGTAATATTTTTGATATTTCTTGTTTTTCATGTAATTCTTCACAAAACAGGTTGTAAGTATTATCTCTTGATGTAATTGTATTACTTCCAATAAACTGTCATCTAAGACAGAACAAATGAGTAGAAAGTTTTATATTGTGTTCATAACTATTCCTAAGGAAATCTGAAAGGAAACATTTATGGAACAGATTGATAAAATTAATACATGACTTTTAAAGAACTATTCCGTTGTTTATTTTATTTTCCTATTTTATTTTCTATTTTTTTTTGGACATAATTTAACAGATTGAGTGCTATTCAAAAGTATATTATGACATTGCTGAATCAGATCAATTGAGTGCCTGATCATATGGTGCATTTTCATCAATTACGTGCTGAATATGACTAATAAACAGAAATTCATATTTATATACATATGTTTATCCATGAATGCATGAAAGTATGCACATAAATATTTATAAATCTTTAGATAAATATATTTATACAAATATTGACATATGATATGTGTGTCATCATTTTCTTTATTTTACATGTAGCCTATTGTAGTTAGTGAAATATAGCCATAGAAACTGTCTGATTGCATTAAAGGAATATACTTCTATTATTATAGACCATACACCTGATAAGTAAAGTTGATACTATGCTAAACATTGGAGCCCCACTGCATATTATATCCTTGTGTTCGTCTCTATTACCTTTTCAATGGGAGGCCCAGAGTGGCCGAGTTGTCAAAAGCGCTCTCTGTTATGGATCATTGCCATCTCACGTCTGTCTGCGTGGGATGAAGTCTCTGATTCAGCCAATGTGGGTGTGTGAGAAAGCTTGCCAGTGGCTTCTTGTGGGTCGGTGGTTTTTTGCAGGGATTTTTCCGGATACTTCCTCCACCATTAATACTGGCTGCCATGTAAAGCCTATCATGTGCTGAAAAATAGCGTTAAATCCTACAACAACAGCAACCTTTTCAATGACCTGTTTCGTATTATTTACTTTTTATATTTCTTTTTTTATGACATCTTTCACAAAACAGGTGGTAAGAATAGACTCTTGATATGGTTGTATTATGTCCTATAAAGAGTCATTTAATGGACAGAAGAAATGAGTACAAAATCTTATTTTATGTGCTAGAAAATCCCTCAGGAAACAGAGAGGAAAAATACTAGGAAACGTTTCAAATAGAAAACACAGTCATAACCTTACTCTTCAATAACTACTCTAAATTCATGGAACAGAATCAGATGACTAATGCATTATACACCTCTTTGATATAAATATTATGTTTATTTTATTTTCATTTTTGTGGCAATACCTGGTTCATACATTGTTGTTGTCATGCACCAATTTAGCATCAGATTATATTCTTTAATTATGATCATTTTGTAAATATGTCCTGACAACATTATGCTCCAAATCCATTGCAATTTAATCAGATTTGAATTATTTCTTTTTTCATTGTTCCGAGTTTGGACCAACATAATATATCCAATGTTCAATTGCTTGCATTAGTCTTCTAATTCTGTTTGAAATGATTTCATTGATTAAAGTTCATTCAGCAGTATTCTATGACTTGTTGATGTATATCAATTCAGTGCCAAAAGAAATGTATATTTTCATTACTCACGGGTTGAAAATGACTAATAGCCAGTAAATCATACCAAATAGATTTTTTTCATCCATGCACACAAGTACGTATGCACATAAAGATTCACAAATCTTTAGATAAATACATGTATAAAATTATTGGCACATCATATGTACGTCATGAAGTTCTTTATCTTTGATGCAGGCTATTCTATTGCCATACATAACTGGCTGACTACATTAAATGTATATACTTGTATTATTATAGATGTTACACCTGACAAGCAAAGTTGATACTAAGCACTCCATTCGACCCTACATGATTTTATATCATTGTGTTCTCTATATTTCTTTCAATGAGTCATATTGTATTATTTTTGATATTTCTTGTTTTTCATGCAATTCTTCACAAAACAGATCGTAAGTATTATCTCTTGATGTAATTGTATTACTTCCATTAAACTGTCATCTAAGACAGAACAAATGAGTAGAAAGTTTTATATTGTGTTCATAACTATTCCTAAGGAAATCTGAAAGGAAACATTTATGGAACAGATTCATAAAATTAATACATGACTTTGAAAGAACTATTCCGTTGTTTAATTGATTTTCCTATTTTATTTTCTAATTTTTTTGGACATAATTTAACAGATTGAGTGCTATCCAACAGTATATTATGACATTACTGATACAGATCAATTGAGTGCCTGATCATATGGTGCATTTTCATCAATTACATGCTGTATATGACTAATAAACAGAAAATTCATATTTATATACATTTGTTTATCCATGCATGCATGAATGTATGCACATGAATATTTATTACTCTTTAGATAAATATATGTATACAAATATTGACAAATGATATGTGTCATGATTTTCTTTATTTTTCATGCAGCCTATTCTGGTTAGTGAAATATAGCCATATAAACTGTTTGATTGCATTAAAGAAATATACTTCTGTTATTATAGAGCATACACCTGATAAGTAAAGTTGATACTATGCTAAACATTTGAGCCCCACAGCATATTATATCCTTGTGTTCGTCTCTATTACCCTTTCAATGGGAGGCCCAGAGTGGCTGAGTTGTCAAAAGCGCTCTCCGTTATGGATCATTGCCATCTCACGTCTGTCTGCATGGGATGAAGTCTCTGATTCAGCCAATGTGGGTGTATTAGAAAGTTTGCCAGTGGCTTCTTGTGGGTCGGTTCTTTTTTGCAGGGATTTTTCTGGATACTTCCTCCACCATTAATACTGGCTAACATGTAAAGCATATCATGTGCTGAAAAATAGCGTTAAATCCTACAACAGCAACCTTTTCAATGACCTGTATCGGTTTATTGACTTTTGATATTTTTTTTATGACATCTTTCACAAAACAGGTGGTAAGAATAGACTCTTGATATGATTTTATTATGACCTATAAAAAGTCATTTATTGGACAGAAGAAATAAGTACAAAATCTTATTTTATGTGCAAAAAAATCCCTCAGGAAACAGAGAGGAAAAAATACTAGGAAACGTTTCAAATAGAAAACAGTCATAACCTTACTCTTCAATAACTTCTCTAAATTCATGGAACAGAATCAGATGACTAATGCATTATACACCTCTTTGATATAAATATTATGTTTATTTTATTTTCATTTTTGTGGCAATACCTGGTTCATACATTGTTGTTGTCATGCACCAATTTAGCATCAGATTATATTCTTTAATTATGATCATTTTGTAAATATGTCCTGACAACATTATGCTCCAAATCCATTGCAATTTAATCAGATTTGAATTATTTCTTTTTTCATTGTTCCGAGTTTGGACCAACATAATATATCCAATGTTCAATTGCTTGCATTAGTCTTCTAATTCTGTTTGAAATGATTTCATTGATTAAAGTTCATTCAGCAGTATTCTATGACTTGTTGATGTATATCAATTCAGTGCCAAAAGAAATGTATATTTTCATTACTCACGGGTTGAAAATGACTAATAGCCAGTAAATCATACCAAATAGATTTTTTTCATCCATGCACACAAGTACGTATGCACATAAAGATTCACAAATCTTTAGATAAATACATGTATAAAATTATTGGCACATCATATGTACGTCATGAAGTTCTTTATCTTTGATGCAGGCTATTCTATTGCCATACATAACTGGCTGACTACATTAAATGTATATACTTGTATTATTATAGATGTTACACCTGACAAGCAAAGTTGATACTAAGCACTCCATTCGACCCTACATGATTTTATATCATTGTGTTCTCTATATTTCTTTCAATGAGTCATATTGTATTATTTTTGATATTTCTTGTTTTTCATGCAATTCTTCACAAAACAGATCGTAAGTATTATCTCTTGATGTAATTGTATTACTTCCATTAAACTGTCATCTAAGACAGAACAAATGAGTAGAAAGTTTTATATTGTGTTCATAACTATTCCTAAGGAAATCTGAAAGGAAACATTTATGGAACAGATTCATAAAATTAATACATGACTTTGAAAGAACTATTCCGTTGTTTAATTGATTTTCCTATTTTATTTTCTAATTTTTTTGGACATAATTTAACAGATTGAGTGCTATCCAACAGTATATTATGACATTACTGATACAGATCAATTGAGTGCCTGATCATATGGTGCATTTTCATCAATTACATGCTGTATATGACTAATAAACAGAAAATTCATATTTATATACATTTGTTTATCCATGCATGCATGAATGTATGCACATGAATATTTATTACTCTTTAGATAAATATATGTATACAAATATTGACAAATGATATGTGTCATGATTTTCTTTATTTTTCATGCAGCCTATTCTGGTTAGTGAAATATAGCCATATAAACTGTTTGATTGCATTAAAGAAATATACTTCTGTTATTATAGAGCATACACCTGATAAGTAAAGTTGATACTATGCTAAACATTTGAGCCCCACAGCATATTATATCCTTGTGTTCGTCTCTATTACCCTTTCAATGGGAGGCCCAGAGTGGCTGAGTTGTCAAAAGCGCTCTCCGTTATGGATCATTGCCATCTCACGTCTGTCTGCATGGGATGAAGTCTCTGATTCAGCCAATGTGGGTGTATTAGAAAGTTTGCCAGTGGCTTCTTGTGGGTCGGTTCTTTTTTGCAGGGATTTTTCTGGATACTTCCTCCACCATTAATACTGGCTAACATGTAAAGCATATCATGTGCTGAAAAATAGCGTTAAATCCTACAACAGCAACCTTTTCAATGACCTGTATCGGTTTATTGACTTTTGATATTTTTTTTATGACATCTTTCACAAAACAGGTGGTAAGAATAGACTCTTGATATGATTTTATTATGACCTATAAAAAGTCATTTATTGGACAGAAGAAATAAGTACAAAATCTTATTTTATGTGCAAAAAAATCCCTCAGGAAACAGAGAGGAAAAAATACTAGGAAACGTTTCAAATAGAAAACAGTCATAACCTTACTCTTCAATAACTTCTCTAAATTCATGGAACAGAATCAGATGACTAATGCATTATACACCTCTTTGATATAAATATTATGTTTATTTTATTTTCATTTTTGTGGCAATACCTGGTTCATACATTGTTGTTGTCATGCACCAATTTAGCATCAGATTATATTCTTTAATTATGATCATTTTGTAAATATGTCCTGACAACATTATGCTCCAAATCCATTGCAATTTAATCAGATTTGAATTATTTCTTTTTTCATTGTTCCGAGTTTGGACCAACATAATATATCCAATGTTCAATTGCTTGCATTAGTCTTCTAATTCTGTTTGAAATGATTTCATTGATTAAAGTTCATTCAGCAGTATTCTATGACTTGTTGATGTATATCAATTCAGTGCCAAAAGAAATGTATATTTTCATTACTCACGGGTTGAAAATGACTAATAGCCAGTAAATCATACCAAATAGATTTTTTTCATCCATGCACACAAGTACGTATGCACATAAAGATTCACAAATCTTTAGATAAATACATGTATAAAATTATTGGCACATCATATGTACGTCATGAAGTTCTTTATCTTTGATGCAGGCTATTCTATTGCCATACATAACTGGCTGACTACATTAAATGTATATACTTGTATTATTATAGATGTTACACCTGACAAGCAAAGTTGATACTAAGCACTCCATTCGACCCTACATGATTTTATATCATTGTGTTCTCTATATTTCTTTCAATGAGTCATATTGTATTATTTTTGATATTTCTTGTTTTTCATGCAATTCTTCACAAAACAGATCGTAAGTATTATCTCTTGATGTAATTGTATTACTTCCATTAAACTGTCATCTAAGACAGAACAAATGAGTAGAAAGTTTTATATTGTGTTCATAACTATTCCTAAGGAAATCTGAAATTAAACATTTATGGAACAGATTCATAAAATTAATACATGACTTTGAAAGAACTATTCCGTTGTTTATTTGATTTTCCTATTTTATTTTCTAATTTTTTTGGACATAATTTAACAGATTGAGTGCTATCCAACAGTATATTATGACATTACTGATACAGATCAATTGAGTGCCTGATCATATGGTGCATTTTCATCAATTACATGCTGTATATGACTAATAAACAGAAAATTCATATTTATATACATTTGTTTATCCATGCATGCATGAATGTATGCACATGAATATTTATTACTCTTTAGATAAATATATGTATACAAATATTGACAAATGATATGTGTCATGATTTTCTTTATTTTTCATGCAGCCTATTCTGGTTAGTGAAATATAGCCATATAAACTGTTTGATTGCATTAAAGAAATATACTTCTGTTATTATAGAGCATACACCTGATAAGTAAAGTTGATACTATGCTAAACATTTGAGCCCCACAGCATATTATATCCTTGTGTTCGTCTCTATTACCCTTTCAATGGGAGGCCCAGAGTGGCTGAGTTGTCAAAAGCGCTCTCCGTTATGGATCATTGCCATCTCACGTCTGTCTGCATGGGATGAAGTCTCTGATTCAGCCAATGTGGGTGTATTAGAAAGTTTGCCAGTGGCTTCTTGTGGGTCGGTTCTTTTTTGCAGGGATTTTTCTGGATACTTCCTCCACCATTAATACTGGCTAACATGTAAAGCATATCATGTGCTGAAAAATAGCGTTAAATCCTACAACAGCAACCTTTTCAATGACCTGTATCGGTTTATTGACTTTTGATATTTTTTTATGACATCTTTCACAAAACAGGTGGTAGGAAAGGACTCTTGACATGATTGTATTATGACCTATAAAGAGTCATTTATTGGACAGAAGAAATAAGTACAAAATCTTATTTTATGTGCAAAAAAATCTCTCAGGAAACAGAGAGGAAAAAATACTAGGAAACGTTTCAAATAGAAAACACAGTCATGACCTTACTCTTCAATAACTACTCTAAATTCATGGAACAGAATCAGATGACTAATGCATTATACACCTCTTTGATGTAAATATTATGTTTATTTTATTTTCATTTTTGTGGCAATACCTGGTTCATACATTGTTGTTGTCATGCACCAATTTAACATCAGATTATATTCTTTAATTATGATCATTTTGTGAATATATCCTGACAACATTATCCTCCAAATCCATTGGAATCTAATCAGATTTGACTTATTTCTTTTTTCATTGTTCCGAGTTTGGACCAACATGTTCAATTGCTTGCTTTAGTCTTCTAATTCTGTTTGAAATAATTTCATTGATTAATGTTCATTCAGCAGTATTCTATGAGTTGTTGATGTATATCAATTCAGTGCCAAAGTAATTATATATTTTCATCACTCACGGATTGAAAATTAATAGCCAGAAATTCATACCAAATATTTTTTTCATCCATGCACACAAGTACGTATGCACATAAAGATTCATAAATCTTTAGATAAATACATGTATACAATTATTGGCACATCATATCAAGTTCTTTATCGTTGATGCATTCTATTCTATTTAGTAAAAAATTGCCATACATAACTTGCTGACTACATTAGTTCTTTATCTTTGATGCAGGCTATTCTATTGCCATACATAACTGGCTGACTACATTAAATGTATATACTTGTATTATTATAGATGTTACACCTGACACGTAAAGTTGATACTAAGCACTCCATTCGACCCTACATGATATTATATCATTGTGTTCTCTATATTTATTTCAATGAGTCATATTGTATTATTTTTGATATTTCTTGTTTTTCATGTAATTCTTCACAAAACAGTTGGTAAGTATTATCTCTTGATGTAATTGTATTACTTCCAATAAACTGTCATCTAAGACAGAACAAATGAGTAGAAAGTTTTATATTGTGTTCATAACTATTCCTAAGGAAATCTGAAAGGAAACATTTATGGAACAGATTGATAAAATTAATACATGACTTTTAAAGAACTATTCCGTTGTTTATTTTATTTTCCTATTTTATTTTCTATTTTTTTTTGGACATAATTTAACAGATTGAGTGCTATCCAAAAGTATATTATGACATTGCTGAATCAGATCAATTGAGTGCCTGATCATATGGTGCATTTTCATCAATTACGTGCTGAATATGACTAATCAATAGAAAATTCATATTTATATACATTTGTTTATCCATGCATGCATGAATGTATGCACATGAATATTTATTACTCTTTAGATAAATATATGTATACAAATATTGACATATGATATGTGTGTCATCATTTTCTTTATTTTACATGTAGCCTAATCTAGTTAGTGAAATATAGCCATAGAAACTGTCTGATTGCATTAAAGGAATATACTTCTATTATTATAGACCATACACCTGATAAGTAAAGTTGATACTATGCTAAAGATTGGAGCCCCACATCATATTATATCCTTGTGTTCCTCTCTATTGCCCTTGCAATGGGAGGCCCAGAGTGGCTGAGCTTTCAAAAGCGCTCTCCTTTACGGATCACTGCCATCTCACGTCTGTCTGCGTGGGTTGAAGTCTCTGGATTCAGTCAATGTGGGTGTGTGTGAAATCTTGCCAGTATCTTCTTGTGGGTCGATGTTTTTCCAGTTATTTATCGAGGTTCTTCCTCCACCATTAATACTGGCTGCCATGTAAAGCCTATCATATGCTTAAATATCGTGTTAAACCCTGCGATCACAATAACCTTTTCAATGACCTGTATTATGTTATTGACTTTTGATATTTCATTTTTCATGACATCTTTCACACAACAGGTGGTCAGAATGGACTCTTGATATGATTGTATTATGTACTCTAAAGAGTCATTTAATTGACAGAAAAAATGAGTACAAAATCTTATTTTATGTGCTAAAATATCCCTACGTTAACAGAGAGGATATATACTTGGAAACATTTCAAGAACAAAATATTCATAACCTTACTCTGCAATAATTTCTTTAAATTCATGGAACAGAATGAGATGACTAATGCATTATACACCTCTGTGATATAAATATTACGTTTTTTTTATTTTGGTTTCTGTGGCAATATCGGGTTCATACATTGTTGTTCTGATGCAACAATTTAACATTAGTGTCTTTTCTTTACGTTTTTCATTTTGTGAATACGTCATGATAACATTATCCTCCAAATCCATTGGAATCTCATCAGTATTGAAATATTTATTTTTTCATTATTCTGAGTCTATACAAACATATATAACCAATATTTAATTAATTTCTTTACTCTACTTATTCTGTTTGAAAAAATGTCATGGATTGAAGTTTATCCAGCAGTATATTCTGACTTTTTGATGTATATCAATTCAGTGCGAAAATGAATTGTATATTTTTATCACTCACAGGCTGAAAATGACTAATAGCCAGAAATTCATACCCAAATACATTTTTTCATCCATGCACTTGCACGTATCCACATAAAGATTCAATGATCTTTTTATAGATATATGTAATGTGTACAATTATTGGCACATCATATGTATGTCATCAAGTTCTTTATCTTTGATGCAGGCTATTCAATTTAATCAAATATTGCCATACATAACTGGCTGACTGCATTAAATGTATATTTGTATTATTATGGATGTTACACCTGACAAGTAAAGTTGATACTAAGCACTCCATTCGACCCTACATGATTTTATATCATTGTGTTCTCCTCTATATCCCTTTCAATGAGTCATATTGTATTACTTATTTTTGATATTTCTTGTATTTCATGTAATTCTTCACAAAACAGTTGGTAAGTATTATCTCTTGATATAATTGTATTACTTCCAATAAACTGTAATCTAAGACAGAACAAATGAGTAGAAAGTTTTATATTGTGTTCATAACTATTCCTAAGGAAATCTGAAAGGAAACATTTATGGAACAGATTCATAAAATTAATACATGACTTTGAAAGAACTATTCCGTTGTTTATTTTATTTTCCTATTTTATTTTCTAATTTTGTTTGAGATAATTTAACAGATTGAGTGCTATTCAACGGATTATTATGACATCGCTGATACATATCAATTGATTACCTGATCATATGGTGCATTTTCATCAATTACGTGCTGAATATGACTAATAAACAGAAATTCATATTTATATACATATGTTTATCCATGAATGCATGAAAGTATGCACATAACAATATATAAATCTTAAGATAAATATATGCATGCAAATATTGACATATGATATGTGTGTCATCATTTTCTTTATTTTACATGCAGAGTGTTCTATTTAGTGAAACATAGCAATATAAACTGTTTGATTGCATTAAAGGAATATACTTCTATTATTATAGACCATACACCTGATAAGTAAAGTTGATACTATGCTAAACATTGGAGCCCCACAGCATATTATATCCTTGTGTTCGTCTCTATTACCCTTTCAATGGGAGGCCCAGAGTGGCTGAGTTGTCAAAAGCGCTCTCCGTTATGGATCATTGCCATCTCACGTCTGTCTGCATGGGATGAAGTCTCTGATTCAGCCAATGTGGGTGTATTAGAAAGTTTGCCAGTGGCTTCTTGTGGGTCGGTTCTTTTTTGCAGGGATTTTTCTGGATACTTCCTCCACCATTAATACTGGCTAACATGTAAAGCATATCATGTGCTGAAAAATAGCGTTAAATCCTACAACAGCAACCTTTTCAATGACCTGTATCGTATTATTGACTTTTGATATTTTTTTTATGACATCTTTCACAAAACAGGTGGTAAGAATAGACTCTTGATATGATTGTATTATGACCTATAAAAAGTCATTTATTGGACAGAAGAAATAAGTACAAAATCTTATTTTATGTGCAAAAAAATCCCTCAGGAAACAGAGAGGAAAAAATATAGGAAACGTTTCAAATAGAAAACAGTCATAACCTTACTCTTCAATAACTTCTCTAAATTCATGGAACAGAATCAGATGACTAATGCATTATACACCTCTTTGATGTAAATATTATGTTTATTTTATTTTTATTTCTGTGACAATACCTGGTTCATACATTGTTGTGTTTATGCAACAATTTACCATCATATTATGTTCTTTAATTATGATCATTTTGTGAATATGTCCTGACAACATTATCCTCCAAATCCATTGGAATCTAATCAGATTTGAATTATTTCTTATTTCATTGTTCCTAGTTTGGACCAATATAATATATCCAATGTTCAATTGCTTGCATTAGTCTTCTAATTCTGTTTGAAATAATTTCATTGATTAAAGTTCATTCAGCAATATTATATGACTTGTTGATATATATCAATTCAGTGCCAAAAAGAATTGTATATTTTCATCACTCACGGTTGAAAATGACTAATAGCCAGAAATTCATACCAAATACATTTTTTCATCCATACACAGAAGTACGTATGCATATAAAGATTCATAAATCTTTAGATAAATACATGTATACAATTCTTGGCACATCATATGTGTGTCATGAAATTCTTTTTCTTTCATGCAGACTATTCTATTTAGTGAAATATAGCCTTTCTTAACTGGATGAATGCATTAAATGTATATACTTGTATTATTATTTTTTACGTTGCACCTGACAAGCAAAGTTGATACTAATCACTCCTTTCGACCCTACATGATATTATATCATTGTGTTCGCCTCTATATCGCTTTCAATTAGTCATATTGTATTACTTATTAATGATATTTCTTGTTTTTCATGTAATTCTTCACAAAACAGCTGGTAAGTATTATCTCTTGATATAATTGTATTACTTCTAATAAACTGTCATCTAAGACAGAACAAATGAATAGAAAGTTTTATATTGTAGTCATAACTATTCCTAATGAAATCTGAAAGGAAACATTTATGGAACAGATTCACAAAATTAATACATGACTTTGAAAGAACTATTCCGTTGTTTATTTTATTTTTCTATTTTATTTTCTAATTTTGTTTGAGATAATTTAACAGATTGAGTGCTATCCAACAGTATATTATGACATAACTGATACAGATCAATTGAGTGCCTCATCATATGGTGCATTTTCATCAATTACGTGCTGAATATGACTAATAAACAGAAATTCATATTTATATACATTTTGTTTATCCATGAATGCATGAAAGTATGCACATAAATATTTATAAATCTTTAGATAAATATATGTATACAAATATTGACATATGATATGTGTGTCATCATTTTCTTTATTTTACATGTAGCCTATTCTAGTTAGTGAAATATAGCCATAGAAACTGTCTGATTGCATTAAAGGAATATACTTCTATTATTATAGACCATACACCTGATAAGTAAAGTTGATACTATGCTAAACATTGGAGCCCCACTGCATATTATATCCTTGTGTTCGTCTCTATTACCCTTTCAATGGGAGGCCCAGAGTGGCCGAGTTGTCAAAAGCACTCTCTGTTATGGATCATTGCCATCTCACGTCTGTCTGCATGGGATGAAGTCTCTGATTCAGCCAATGTGGGTGTGTGAGAAAGCTTGCCAGTGGCTTCTTGTGGGTCGGTGGTTTTTTTCAGGGATTTTTCCTGATACTTCCTCCACCATTAATACTGGCTGCCATGTAAAGCCTATCATGTGCTGAAAAATAGCGTTAAATCCTACAACAACAGCAACCTTTTCAATGACCTGTATCATATTATTTACTTTTTATATTTCTTTTTTTTATGACATCTTTCACAAAACAGGTGGTAAGAATGGACTCTTGATATGGTTGTATTATGTCCTATAAAGAGTCATTTAATGGACAGAAGAAATAAGTACAAAATCTTATTTTATGTGCAAAAAAATCCCTCAGGAAACAGAGAGGAAAAAATACTAGGAAACGTTTCAAATAGAAAACACAGTCATAACCTTACTCTTCAATAACTACTCTAAATTCATGGAACAGAATCAGATGACTAATGCATTATACACCTCTTTGATATAAATATTATGTTTATTTTATTTTCATTTTTGTGGCAATACCTGGTTCATACATTGTTGTTGTCATGCACCAATTTAGCATCAGATTATATTCTTTAATTATGATCATTTTGTGAATATGTCCTGACAACATTATGTTCCAAATCCATTGCAATTTAATCAGATTTGAATTATTTCTTTTTTCATTGTTCCGAGTTTGGACCAACATAATATATCCAATGTTCAATTACTTGCATTAGTCTTCTAATTCTGTTTGAAATAATTTCATTGATTAAAGTTCATTCAGCAGTATTCTATGACTTGTTGATGTATATCAATTCAGTGCCAAAAGAAATGTATATTTTCATTACTCATGGGTTGAAAATGACTAATAGCCAGTAAATCATACCAAATAGATTTTTTTCATCCATGCACACAAGTACGTATGCACATAAAGATTCATAAATCTTTAGATAAATACATGTATAAAATTATTGGCACGTCATATGTACGTCATGAAGTTCTTTATCTTTGATGCAGGCTATTCTATTGCCATACATAACTGGCTGACTACATTAAATGTATATACTTGTATTATTATAGCTGTTACACCTGACAAGTAAAGTTGATACTAAGCACTCCATTCGACCCTACATGATATTATATCATTGTGTTCTCTATATTTCTTTCAATGAGTCATATTGTATTATTTTTGATATTTCTTGTTTTTCATGTAATTCTTCACAAAACAGATCGTAAGTATTATCTCTTGATGTAATTGTATTACTTCCAATAAACTGTCATCTAAGACAGAACAAATGAGTAGAAAGTTTTATATTGTGTTCATAACTATTCCTAAGGAAATCTGAAAGGAAACATTTATGGAACAGATTCATAAAATTAATACATGACTTTGAAAGAACTATTCCGTTGTTTATTTTATTTTCCTATTTTATTTTCTAATTTTTTTTGAGATAATTTAACAGATTGAGTGCTATCCAACATAATATTATGACATTGCTGATACATATCAATTGAGTGCCTGATCATATGGTGCATTTTCATCAATTACGTGCTGAATATGACTAATAAACAGAAATTCATATTTATATACATATGTTTATCCATGAATGCATGAAAGTATGCACATAAATATATATGAATCTTAAGATAAATATATGTATACAAATATTGACATATGATATGTGTGTCATCATTTTCTTTATTTTACATGCAGAGTGTTCTATTTAGTGAAACATAGCAATATAAACTGTTTGATTGCATTAAAAGAATATACTTCTATTATTATAGACCATACACCTGATAAGTGAAGTTGATACTATGCTAAACATTGGAGCCCCACAGCATATTATATCCTTGTGTTCGTCTCTATTACCCTTTCAATGGGAGGCCCAGAGTGGCTGAGTTGTCAAAAGCGCTCTCCGTTATGGATCATTGCCATCTCACGTCTGTCTGCATGGGATGAAGTCTCTGATTCAGCCAATGTGGGTGTATTAGAAAGTTTGCCAGTGGCTTCTTGTGGGTCGGTTCTTTTTTGCAGGGATTTTTCTGGATACTTCCTCCACCATTAATACTGGCTAACATGTAAAGCATATCATGTGCTGAAAAATAGCGTTAAATCCTACAACAGCAACCTTTTCAATGACCTGTATCGTATTATTGACTTTTGATATTTTTTTTATGACATCTTTCACAAAACAGGTGGTAAGAATGGACTCTTGATATGATTGTATTATGACCTATAAAAAGTCATTTATTGGACAGAAGAAATAAGTACAAAATCTTATTTTATGTGCAAAAAAATCCCTCAGGAAACAGAGAGGAAAAAATACTAGGAAACGTTTCAAATAGAAAACAGTCATAACCTTACTCTTCAATAACTTCTCTAAATTCATGGAACAGAATCAGATGACTAATGCATTATACACCTCTTTGATGTAAATATTATGTTTATTTTATTTTTATTTCTGTGACAATACCTGGTTCATACATTGTTGTGTTTATGCAACAATTTACCATCATATTATGTTCTTTAATTATGATCATTTTGTGAATATGTTCTGACAACATTATCCTCCAAATCCATTGGAATCTAATCAGATTTGAATTATTTCTTATTTCATTGTTCCGAGTTTGGACCAATATAATATATCCAATGTTCAATTGCTTGCATTAGTCTTCTAATTCTGTTTGAAATAATTTCATTGATTAAAGTTCATTCAGCAATATTATATGACTTGTTGATATATATCAATTCAGTGCCAAAAAGAATTGTATATTTTCATCACTCACGGTTGAAAATGACTAATAGCCAGAAATTCATACCAAATACATTTTTTCATCCATACACAGAAGTACGTATGCATATAAAGATTCATAAATCTTTAGATAAATACATGTATACAATTCTTGGCACATCATATGTGTGTCATGAAATTCTTTTTCTTTCATCCAGACTATTCTATTTAGTGAAATATAGCCTTCCTTAACTGGATGAATGCATTAAATGTATATACTTGTATTATTATTTTTACGTTGCACCTGACAAGCAAAGTTGATACTAATCACTCCTTTCGACCCTACATGATATTATATCATTGTGTTCGCCTCTATATCGCTTTCAATTAGTCATATTGTATTACTTATTAGTGATATTTCTTGTTTTTCATGTAATTCTTCACAAAACAGCTGGTAAGTATTATCTCTTGATATAATTGTATTACTTCTAATAAACTGTCATCTAAGACAGAACAAATGAATAGAAAGTTTTATATTGTAGTCATAACTATTCCTAATGAAATCTGAAAGGAAACATTTATGGAACAGATTCATAAAATTAATACATGACTTTGAAAGAACTATTCCGTTGTTTATTTTATTTTCCTATTTTATTTTCTATTTTTTTGGGGACATAATTTAACAGATTGAGTGCTATCCAACAGTATATTATGACATAACTGATACAGATCAATTGAGTGCCTGATCATATGGTGCATTTTCATCAATTACGTGCTGAATATGACTAATAAACAGAAATTCATATTTATATACATTTTGTTTATCCATGAATGCATGAAAGTATGCACATAAATATTTATAAATCTTTAGATAAATATATGTATACAAATATTGACATATGATATGTGTGTCATCATTTTCTTTATTTTACATGTAGCCTATTCTAGTTAGTGAAATATAGCCATAGAAACTGTCTGATTGCATTAAAGGAATATACTTCTATTATTATAGACCATACACCTGATAAGTAAAGTTGATACTATGCTAAACATTGGAGCCCCACTGCATATTATATCCTTGTGTTCGTCTCTATTACCCTTTCAATGGGAGGCCCAGAGTGGCCGAGTTGTCAAAAGCGCTCTCCGTTATGGATCATTGCCATCTCACGTCTGTCTGCATGGGATGAAGTCTCTGATTCAGCCAATGTGGGTGTGTGAGAAAGCTTGCCAGTGGCTTCTTGTGGGTCGGTGGTTTTTTTCAGGGATTTTTCCTGATACTTCCTCCACCATTAATACTGGCTGCCATGTAAAGCCTATCATGTGCTGAAAAATAGCGTTAAATCCTACAACAACAGCAACCTTTTCAATGACCTGTATCGTATTATTTACTTTTTATATTTCTTTTTTTTATGACATCTTTCACAAAACAGGTGGTAAGAATGGACTCTTGATATGGTTGTATTATGTCCTATAAAGAGTCATTTAATGGACAGAAGAAATAAGTACAAAATCTTATTTTATGTGCAAAAAAATCCCTCAGGAAACAGAGAGGAAAAAATACTAGGAAACGTTTCAAATAGAAAACACAGTCATAACCTTACTCTTCAATAACTACTCTAAATTCATGGAACAGAATCAGATGACTAATGCATTATACACCTCTTTGATATAAATATTATGTTTATTTTATTTTCATTTTTGTGGCAATACCTGGTTCATACATTGTTGTTGTCATGCACCAATTTAGCATCAGATTATATTCTTTAATTATGATCATTTTGTGAATATGTCCTGACAACATTATGCTCCAAATCCATTGCAATTTAATCAGATTTGAATTATTTCTTTTTTCATTGTTCCGAGTTTGGACCAACATAATATATCCAATGTTCAATTACTTGCATTAGTCTTCTAATTCTGTTTGAAATAATTTCATTGATTAAAGTTCATTCAGCAGTATTCTATGACTTGTTGATGTATATCAATTCAGTGCCAAAAGAAATGTATATTTTCATTACTCATGGGTTGAAAATGACTAATAGCCAGTAAATCATACCAAATACATTTTTTTCATCCATGCACACAAGTACGTATGCACATAAAGATTCATAAATCTTTAGATAAATACATGTATAAAATTATTGGCACGTCATATGTACGTCATGAAGTTCTTTATCTTTGATGCAGGCTATTCTATTGCCATACATAACTGGCTGACTACATTAAATGTATATACTTGTATTATTATAGCTGTTACACCTGACAAGTAAAGTTGATACTAAGCACTCCATTCGACCCTACATGATATTATATCATTGTGTTCTCTATATTTCTTTCAATGAGTCATATTGTATTATTTTTGATATTTCTTGTTTTTCATGTAATTCTTCACAAAACAGATCGTAAGTATTATCTCTTGATGTAATTGTATTACTTCCAATAAACTGTCATCTAAGACAGAACAAATGAGTAGAAAGTTTTATATTGTGTTCATAACTATTCCTAAGGAAATCTGAAAGGAATCATTTATGGAACAGATTCATAAAATTAATACATGACTTTGAAAGAACTATTCCGTTGTTTATTTTATTTTCCTATTTTATTTTCTATTTTTTTTTGGGACATAATTTAACAGATTGAGTGCTATCCAACAGTATATTATGACATAACTGATACATATCAATTGAGTGCCTGATCAGATGGTGCATTTTTATTAATTACATGCTGTATATGACTAATCAATAGAAATTCATATTTATATACATATGTTTTTCCATGAATGCATGAAAGTATGCACATAAATATTTATAAATATATAGATAAATATATGTATACAAATATTGACATATGATATGTGTGTCATCAGTTTCTTTATTTTACATGTCGCCTATTCTAGTTAGTGAAA
The DNA here is from genome assembly GCA_029339505.1 of Unio delphinus. NCBI lineage: Eukaryota > Metazoa > Mollusca > Bivalvia > Unionida > Unionidae > Unio > Unio delphinus. The sequence goes on from JAQISU010000042.1 coordinate 23,040,355, forward strand.
TATAGCCATATAAACTGTCTGATTGCATTAAAGGAATATACTTCTGTTATTATAGACCTTACACCTGATAAGTAAAGTTGATACTATGCTAAACATTGGAGCCCCACTGCATATTATATCCTTGTGTTCCTCTCTATTACCCGTTCAATGGGAGGCCTAGAGTGGCCGAGTTGTCAAAAGCTCTCTCCTCTTCTTTATGTTACATTCAGACTATTTGATTTAGTGAAATATAGCCATACTTCACTGGCGGTCTGCATTAAATGCATTTTGTTGAAGTCTCTGATTCAGTCTATGTGAGTGTGTGGTACAGCTTGCCAGTAGCTTCTTTTGGGTCGGTGAGTCGTAACGGATTTTTTCGACTTCTTCCTCCACAGTTAATACTGTCTGCAATGTAAAGCCTATCATGTGCTAAAAAAAACCATTAAATTCTACTACAACGCTTTCAATGACCTCTATCATATTCTTGACTTCTGATACATTTTTTTTCATGACATCTTTCACAAAACAGATGGTAAGAATGGACTCTTGATATAATTGTAATATGTCCTATAGACATAATAAATGAGTACAAAATTGAGCAGCAGAGTGGGTGAACAGACTTTCTCTAATTGGGGTATATTTTAAGCAAAAATATTCTAAGTCTCCATTTGCCAAACTGAGACTTAACAATTTTAGAGCTCTGTTTGTCAAACGGAGCCTTCCTCAAGGGTAAAAAAAAAAGACGCCATTTAGTTGACGTTCACCTCCTCGGCTGCTAATGCGCTAACTAAATATTTGATCAAGTCCTTAAGATTTCACAAACAAACTAATTTGTAAAACCTCACCTCGTAAATCAATCAGATTATTAGATTGGTCAGTGAGTTTGAAATTAATTCTCGTTAACAAATTATTATGACATCGCATATAGACTAGATTAGTTGGGTCTTCAATAATTAGAAATCCTGGAGGAGCCGTTGGTGCAAATGAATATAAAATATATCCTTGCTGAGCTTGATTTGATTGTTCGAGATTTATTTGATAATTTCCTTCGATAACGTCACATACTAAATTGAGCGCAATCACCGTTGAAATATTCACATTGTTCGGAGCAATATGTCTACCGCCGCCTTCTGGATCATTATTATATTTCAGAATATTTGCTGTAGGATTCTTCAATTTTTTCCAATTATCGTGGATTCTTTTGAACCCAATATCAATAGCATCGTCAAGTTGTTTCTTTAGTTTATCCGGGTTATATCCAGGGATTTTAAAATCTTTAATCTCCGTTTTATTAATATTGTATAGATCCGCAAACTTATCATGTAATATCTCTTCATTTAATACTTCTTGAATAATTATCGAGTGAAATATTTTCATATCATAGATGATTTTATTACCCGTTTCTACGATGCTGATAAACTCGTCTTTAGTGAGAGAGCCGGATTTAAGAGATATTAGCAGTAGTGAAAAATCATTATTCATTACTGTGAAATTTCCGTTGATGAGAGGGAGGTAGATTGAATGAAAAACTTTTTTATTTATGAACTTATCGGGGGTATAATCTTGATAACTTTTGACTTCATTGACGGGTTTTATTTTGTTGGTGATATAATCGGATTTTTTAGGTTCGGGTGGAAAATCCTTCGAATTTTCTCGCGAGTTATCCGGTGGTAATTCAGGCCATCCTAACACTGATCTTATAGAACTCTGATAAATATCTACAACGTATCCTTCTGTATTTATCTCGATAGCAGATGATAGTGTTGGTTCATGAACTGTTATAGCGATTTTTGATTCTTTTCCAGTGAGAGATTTTATTCTTCGTTGAAATTCAGCGTTGATCTGTTCGATTTGATATGACCCAGTTGGTATAGAAACAACCTGCCAATCTGGTGTTCCGTCTTCACGATTCTTGTTTGCAAATACCAAGGAATTATTCGGTTGTTGACCACCAAATGCTACCGATCTAATATTAGGCCAGCTATGATACACTCGTAGTTTTGCTAGTGCGATCTCGCTCACGGGAACAGGAATTGGAAAATTAACACTAAATTCGGGACGTGTTGAGGTTATTGATATCGTGCTTGTTTTCACTGGTGTTGTATTTGTTACTATTTGTTGAAGTAGTTCTTGCGACAACATTATTATTATTATTCTGCTCTAATTTCAGCATTGTTGATTTATACAATTGAGCCATAGTTGAAAATTCGCTATCTGATATTGTTGTGTCATCCAACGACGATGATATCAACGAGGATAATTGCGAGTAACCGGCAGATGCAATATGATATTTAATTAAATAATCATGTAGTTTACTCTGGCTACACGATGATAGTTTTTTTGTGATCCCAGTTAATATACCAGCAATTGTAGCCACTGCGGAAATAGCGATTGGAACTACGACCGGAGCAATCATTGTAACCGAAGATAGTATTATTCCAGCAGCAGTGATTACTCCTGACACCGAGTACACGGTGATATCAACTGTGGTTATTCTTCGTTTGTATTTTTTTATTTTTATTTGATATTCTTCACAGAGAGAACTGAGTTTAGTTTGAAACTCTTTGACTTGATCATAGCGATACTGATTCGATGATGGAGTCATTTTATTTTAAAAGCGTTAGCATTTTCAATTACAAATTACTTTGTAATTTTGAATCGTGAAAGAATTTTTAAATCAATTTAATTGTTTACTTAAATCCACTACGAATTCTACGTACCACGTTACTGAAACCTTGGCTAGATTTCCATCTGTAGTCGTTATCGTGAATTGTTCAGTTGTATCCTTGTCGATTATCGTTGATATCGTATTATTGACTCCAGATGAACTACTTGATGATATATCAAACTGATTCGGTGATACTATTGTTAATCGATAAATACCCTTGACTGCTGCGGTTATGTTTAAAATGTTGTTTTTGGAAGTCCACATAAATGATCCGTGTTGAATCGTGTGTACTACGTTGTTGACGATAGATTTATCATGAGGAATTTTTACTTTTTCAACAACGCTTATCATTCTCATTGCATCATCCCTTATTGCGTTGTTGAATGTTTTAAGTTCATCGATGGATTTTTTAATATCGGGAAGTGTTATTTCAATTTTATCAAATGGGCTCCCAATAAACTTGTCCATGAGGTTTTTACGAAACGTCATAAATAGTTTCGTGTGTTTTTCATATTCAGATTGAAGAGTTGCTAGTTCCAATATAGAATCTTTTATTGTGGTGAGTTTTGGTGTGGTCACTGGTGGATTTCCAAAAAATTCTAGTATGGGTTTGTCAATTTTGTCAACTATATTTCTTTGTAATGCAGTAAACTGATCAAATGCAACTATATGATCGTCATACTTATCATTAAGCGATTTTAATGAATTCACCGTGTTATCGTATGTTGCTAATTTATCCGTAATCGTTGAAACAAGTACACCTGGTTTGAGTTTACCCCCATCAGAAAATAACGCGATAGTATCCTCTGCTGCGTCTCGTTGTTTAACCAAAATATCATTAAGAGAGATATTACTACTTTTCAATTTACCCTGACGATCTTGAAATACAACTATTTCACCAGGATCAATATTTGCTAGGTTTAATATTTCGGATATTTCATCTTCGATTAGTTTTTTAATATCCTTGTTATCAACGGTTTCAACTCCACTATCAGGTTTCTTCAGCGATGATAAAGGTCGTCCCCAAATATCAATCATTATTATAGAAATATTTTCATCGTTTAAATCCGATGGATTTTCAATCTAAAGATTTTTAATCTAAAATTCTTTCAGAATTTTTTAAAGAGATTTGCCGCTAGTATACTCATTTACTACTATATGAGGTGGTTTCGAAAATCTTTTGGATATAGCATCAAGTACGTTTAATACTTCATTACCACATATTGGTGGATCAAGCATTGTTTGTGTTGGTAACGTAGAATACCAAGTCCTCATTGGAAAATCTTTTATATAACGCATAAATTCTTTCGGCGGCGCTAATCCATATGAGTCAAAATAAATAATCCCACGTGGATCAATCGCGTATGCAACCCAGTGAGTTCCAGGTCCGGAGCTGTTATCTAAATTAATAATACCGGTTTCAACATCATTTGGTTGTGCCGGTAACTGATCTCTCATAAAAACCCCTCTGAAATTTTTTATTTTTAATTTTTTAGCGGTATCAATTAAATCAAAATTGGACATAGGAACTATATCGTTCCTGGAATTCGAAGACCCTTTCCGCTGTACCATGAACTCGGGGTTCCTGGTAGTCTTAGACCCTTTCCTTTTTTTTATACCCCTTTCCAGTTGCCTTTTTCAACGCCATTCCTGCTGCGGTACCAATGGCTCCTAATGCTGCTGCCTTCGCTACCGCTGGGGCTGCTGCGGCAATCAACCCTGGAATCAACCCTAACAACGGGAATATACCACCAGTCTTTTCCATGTTTTTAATCGCGCTCGTAGAAAGAGTAATCTGAACTCCTTTTTTTTCTTTCAGCGCTTTATTAAAATGATTAGTTTGAGTTTTCGTCAGCGATAGTTTATTCCCTCCGCCATTCATTTGATTAGGTTTCAGCGTTATTGTGGTTCCACATTGCTTAGCTGATTTGGATTGTAATTTTTTTAGCTGACCAGGTGTCAACGTAACATTGATATTACTATACGACATTATACAAAATAGATTGATTCTAAATTCAAATTGCTTTGCAATTTTCAATGTAAGTATTTCTAAATTCAATTATAGATTTTCCACTGGTGCATCTACCAATCTCATTCGTCCACCAACACCTTCAAGTATCATTGATTTATCACTGAGAATGACAGCAACCGCTCTATAATTATCAATACCACCAGCACCAGCAGGACGGGTTACACGAGCTCGGAAGTGTATATCAACTACGGACTGTTTCATCAAGTCAAGATGTTCCAACGAAAAGTAATAAATCGGATACAGACCTTTAAAATCCAATTGTGATATTTGTAGACCAGTATCTACATTTTGATCACGTCCCATAAATGATAGCAATCGATGATAAACTCGTGCAATATGGTTATTTTCATAGTTAAGTTGTATATCCTCTGATGGTTCTTGTTGTCCGTTTATTTTAAGTGAAACTTCATTACATCCGATTTGATCAAATATCATATGAGAACGTGTTTGATCATTTAATCGCGCTTTATCCTGTAGAGCAATAAAAATATGCCGTGGAGCTGAAACACCCTGTCGTGCTGCCAAATGCCATGTAAGTGTACCATCAATATTAGAATCCATGGTATCTGTGGACGTTGTCAACCAGCTTAATAATCTCTTTCCCCCTTGATCCATAAATGATAGCAACCGCGGTTCTACTGACAATGATGGAGTCAACACTGGCATCCATAGTGATAGTTTTGATAAAATTACTTTACCAGCGGCAACGCCAGCAGCGCGCCAGATTGCATTATTATCATCACCCTTTCTCACTAGTGCTACAGTATGCTTTACTCCATAAATAACTTTTCTGACGTTTCTACAAAATCCAAATATGTGATGGAGCGGAATCGCACATGAAAACTGTCGATGCTCTCCTTGTAACGTTGCTACTCGTGTTGCAAATCCTAGATTATACTCTGGAATAGTATTTATGACATCAAAATCAGCAGCTGGTCTTACATATCCGGCTGGTGCTGGATTAACTGCTGTAACTTGTGTTGCCTTTACTCTAGAATACTGAACGCCATTAGCATTATCAGTAATATCCTTCGTGAACATCATAGATGGACCGGCCGATCTTGTATAATCGTCAGAGTATCTTGCTAGCCCTAGTATTGTTGTTGCTACATCAACTTCACGTTCAATAGATTCGATTTCTTTTCCATCAATGAGATATCTTGCGCTTTCAAATGATGCCATAATACCATTATTAACAAAACCAACTTGTAAATTAGGCCCATATACTGTATTAAGTGGATTATTTTGTACGAGTTCACCTTCAACTTCAATAAAGGCTTCAGCGGGTAAAAAGTATTTACTGGTATCATGAACCTGAAGTTCAATTCTTCCACGAAGATCAGGTTGTACTGCGTGATAAGCAAAAAATTGATAATCACGTACAGAAGTATCTTTAAGCACTGGGGCTTCCATGTCAAATGCAACATCAGGGTTCTGTTTGAACATTTTTTATTATATATCCGATGGTCTAAATAAAAAATTCTGAAAGAATTCTGAAGGAATTTTGAATTAAAAACCCAAGGAATTCATTTAGAGAAAATCGATTTTCATGAAATTATGTCGACGGATTAGCCAAAAAACAATACAAAATCAATAAAAAAAAACATCGAAAATTCGATGACAACAATATATTTTAGCCTCACAGGATAAAAAATCTGATCAAAATCGATTTTCTCTAAATGAATTCCTTGGGTTTTCATCCTCGATTTTCATGAAATTTTGTCGATGAATTGCATAAAAACACTAGAAAAATGAGTAAAAACACTAGAAAAATGAGTAAAAAAAGTAAAAAATCTAACAAAATTAGCAAATTATAAATATTTTATAATATAAACTAATTATTTAGTTGGGTGTATTTTAATAATGATGATGAAAATATCTGATAATGAAGATAACGTAAGTAGAATCACAAGTGATTCTGATACAAGTGATTCTGACACAAATATTTCTAATGCTAGCATTTCTACAATAACCATAACAACTGAGCATCCTATTCAAATAAATAGAATCACAAGTGATTCTGACACAAATATTTCTAATGCTAGCATTTCTACAATAACTATCATAATTGGAAATCCTGTTCAAATAAATATTTCTAACGTTTCTGTCGAATCTTCTTAAAACCACTTCCCGGAAGCCCACTTCCGGCTATCATATTTGCTGTTATGTTATCCTGGGCGTTAGTCATTAACGACTGTAGTTTTTTATCCACGGCGTTATTTATTATTTTACTAACCTGTGTAGGCATTACTGCAGTAGATGGCAGTGAAGTCATTCTAGAAATGCTAGCATTAGAAACACTAGTATTTCTGGGGTTTGATTGGAAATTCGAAGAATTTCGTCGTCGAACTAGCGCTGTTAGTTTATCCCGAGCGGCTGAAAATGCCTTACTAGCAAGATCACCAACAGTGTTAATACCCTTATCTCGGATAACATCAATTGCTTTCATTGCTGCCTGTTTTGCAAATGGAGCCACTTTTGGAGCCATTCTTGAAAATAATCCCATTATAGTATTACCGAGACCATCTCCATAGTATACTCGGTATTTTGGCAATCGTGAGTTTACCACGTAGACACTAGTTGGTTTATCATTGTTGTAGTGTATGATCATTCTTCTATACAAAAACACTAGTGTTTTTCCAAATGCTAGTGTTTCCAAATGCTAAAGCATTTCCAAATTGATATTTATCTAATCGCTATGATAACCGTAGAAATTCGAAGAATTTCCATCCAAAGAATTTTCGGCTAACTCCTCAATGAAATCTCTATATGTTGCAATATCCATGATACCACCTTGAAATAACCTCCTACAGATATCAGCAGCTTCATTGATTATTTCTGGTGAGTTATTTCCGGCTCGTTTTCCTCCTACAAGTATTTCTAATCGTGCTATATCACCGAGAATATTGCCGGGACAGAAACTCGAAGAGTTTCCAACACTAGAGTTTCCAACACTAGAGTGAAAATCCATAGGTGAATATCCCTTTCCAGTTTTTTTCTTAGTTTTTACTTCTCTTTTTCTTTGTTGTTCTTGTTGCTTTTCTTCTTCTTCTTGTTGTTGTTGTAAATCATGATCTTCAATTCCTCTCGTAAACATTTTATACTCCAGTTTTCCTTTTTTTAAACGATCAATATTTTGATTCATTTTAAACAACCAATCAACCCAGTCAGGTCGTGATATTTTACTCTCTTTATACTCGTCCTTCAAAAAACGTTCTCTTGAATAATAGCTTTGGACAGCAAAATTACCAAAGGCGATATAATCGTTGGGTTTTATTAATTGAAATTGTTTTATTTGTATTATACCCTCCGGAGTGAATTTGTCTATAAAGGCAACACGACTCTTCGTGGAAACTGCGCCTTCTTGTTCTTCTTGTTCTTCTTCTTCTTCTTGTTCTTGCTGTCGTTGTAGTTCTTCTTGTTCTTCTTGTTTTTGCTGTCGTTGTAGTTCCATCTCCCCTGCGATTTCACCTGGAAGTATTTGTACAGCTTGTTTCGTTTGTTTAGTTCGTTTTGCTATTTTCTCCAGCACAGGGAGAAGAGGCTTCTCTGTTCTAGGACCTTCTTTAGGGACATCTCCGTATATCGCCCGTTCAGTTGCTGTTTTCACACCCTCAGTTGCACTAACAATAGGTTTGAAGAGTTGTTCTGTATCCTCTGTGAAGTCAGTCTGAAATAATTGCCGTTGTTGAAGTTTTTCGCGGATTCTATCACGAAGGGGTAATATTTTCTTAAGAGCTTCAACTCTTTCTCTAGCTAATCTCGTTGTTAATGATTCTCCTACCATTATTGAAAGAGTATTACTATTGTCAAATTGCTTTGCAATTTTTAATTAAAAAATCCAAAGCATTTTAGAAATCCAAAGCATTTTAGAAATGCAAATCATTTCGAAAGAAATCACTAACTAAAAAATGCAAATCATTTTAATACTTCCCCCTTACACACATAATTTTACTTCCTCATACCGTATCGGTTATACAAACAAAGGAGGCTCTCTACGCGTGGGCTCATCACCTTCAGAGTTTTCCATTAATGTTTTTAATTGTCTCACTTTACAATTAATAAGTCTCTTTTGTTCATATTCTAATCCTAATTGCTTTCGAACACGTTCAACGATGCTACATAATGGTACGAAGACATTAACATCTTCAGTATTTACTAAGCTCTCACGTATAAGCTTTTGGATATTCTTAATTAAAAAATATTTTTTAGATAGGACATATTTTCCGGTCTGTTCTGCAAATTGTATATCCTCGAAATTGGTCATAATTTGATCACAATCCAAACCTGAACATAATTTTACATTTTCATCCTTCAACTTGTTGATTTCAATAATAATCAATTTGAGATTTTTAATATTCATATATATATATAAATATATTTGTTTAAATAAAGTATTTTCAAAATGAATTCTGGATACACTAAGGTGTTGATCATCTTAGTATACCCAGAAGCTTAATGCGATTATAGGTGATTATGATTATATATAATGAATGACGACGGCACATTCACCGTTTTGAACCCCCTTGGTGTTTTATACATCAAGCAGCGCTCAACGGTTACAACCGACAAACACATAACAATAGATTATAGGTGAACAATGAATGAATTGATTTCAATGACAATGACGACGGTACAACAATAGATTATAGGTGAACAATGACAATGGTATATACAATGAATTGATTTCAATGACAATGACGACGGTACAACAATAGATTATAGGTGACACAATGAATGAATTGATTTCAATGACAATGGATGACGCGGGCTATTCTACATTCAAGTGTAAACAAAACCGCAAAATCGAAACTTTGGTTTTGAATGTCAATAATAACGTTCATACCACGTGTGACGGTGTGGTTTTGTTTACACTTGAATTTCGGCTAAATGCCCAATTATAATAAGAACGAATTTGTATATATACACTCATTACGACGAGGTGATATAAAAGAGGTGTAGTGATTGTAATTATTTGTTTGTTTATTAGCGATCACTGACAATGTTGAAAACACGCATAATACTTGAAACAGACACTAAAAAAAATGTTTAAATACGACATGTCTATAAAACAGTTCTGTTAATACTTGAAAAAAGACAAAATTGATTATGTTTTGTTCGGATTTATTTAATTATAACAGCCAATAGAAAAATCGAAGATTTTCCAACACTAGCGTTTCCGTGTTTAAGATCCGTAACTCTGTCATTGGTGGAAATCCTACGGATTTCATACGAGTTATACCTAACGGAGTTATCTCCCTACGTAAGAAAACTGAATTTTGTTTTTAAAACGTTTTGAAAAAGCCGTCTTATAAATTCCCTCTGCTACTTTTTGTACTGAGAAGGGGTGAATATCGAAATACTTACCAGCTTCTGACATTGATTGAAATACCATCTCCGTGTCAGTATTAAACGATCTTACAGGTCTAGCAATTTTCGAGTATTTCCCAGTTCCTCCTCGTTTGGAGTTTTCACGCTGCGTTATAGCTTGAAGGTTGTTCAACTTGTTATTCTTGGGATTAGAATCAATATGATCAATAACAAAACCATCCTTGATTAATCCATTATACACTTCATAAACGAAACGGTGATTAAGATACTTCTTCCCTCCAGCAGTAGTAAACATCAAATACCCTATACCATTATCCCATCCAACAGATTTCCTATTTTTACTGTGTCTAACAACACCATCACGAGAAGCTTCGTAATTTTTAATAACAGGATGTCTTTGAAATTCTTGGCTCATTTATATATAATATATCTATTTGTCTAATTCATTAATTGGCTGAATTATAACATTAGAAAATCTTTTTATATAATCAGCCGTAGTTTTTATGATTTTGCCATTGACGTCGTCAGGATTTTTGATTCTTCGCTTGTCATAATAACGTTTTAACTCTCTATAACGCTTACCCCCGCAATTAATGCATAACTGCGACTTGCCTCTTACACCTACCCCACAATGCAAGCATGGTAGAGGTCCCTCCGAACCGTTTCTCACACTCTGCATATGATACCCACAGAATTCATTTCTACATGATTTGTTACACGGAGTCTTTGATCCAATCATAAGCCATTTGCAATGATTCATTATATAAAATTTTCTTATTTAAATACTTGTTTTAATTATAATATGAAGGAGTTCAAGAGATTATCGAAAATTAAGCCTTGGAAAAATGTTAGATTTAATCTCGATAGAATCTCTGATATACCTAAAAGTCTAGTAGATGATAAACCACTATTGAGTAAAATCAGCGATTGTTTTAATGAGTTTAAGCGTGATGGAGCATCTCATACGTGGTCGACATTTCGAATTATTGATGAAGATGTCAATATACCCGTAATTGATGCTACTATGAATGATATAAGAGCAGCTGTGATACTTTCACACCTTGGTGAAATTGCAAAGCAATTTCTACGGAGGTATTTTTTTAGAATAAAATTCATTATCGAAGAGGAAGGTGAATGGATTATCAGAGATAAATTTGACCCAATCCTTAAGGATAAAAAAACTGTTATTGTGAGTAGAGATTCCAAACCAGGAATTCTAACTGGAATTGACAAACCATACTATGAGAAATCTTACCCTGTAACAGCAGTTGTGTATGGGTTATATCCAATAAATAATAATCCTAATATTACAAAACTAGCTCCGATGTTTTCATCATCAGTGGCTTTGCCACTTAATTGTGTAGCAACACGGTTAATAGAACACTTCAAAAATGCATCCCGGGGAAATAAATTAACTGATCTACGAAGAAAAAAAATAACCGAATGGGAATTGACAGTGAATCAACATGGAGCAAGGATTTCCGATATAGCTAAATTAGAAGCATTATTAAAATTTCCAATATCGGTAGCGACAATAACCGGAGAAGTATTATACGAACCAAAATATCAATCGCGAGGAGCTCCAATTGAAATTATTGATCATAACAAACACGCGTGGACACCCGCGGTAAATATATTTCCACGAGAAAGAACTGTTCGATATATCCCTAAAGAATTTTCTAGGGATGATTTCTATGAAGAGAAATTATTTGATGCTATTCACGCGTTAACCAAAGACGACCCTGTGTCAGTATGGTTACTCAGGAGTAATGAGGATCCGGAAATAGGATTTGATCAGTTTGTAAAACCAAATGGTGAATTATATCGAACTGAAGAATTAGATACTAGAATGAGAAAAATCGCTAATGAGTATTTAGAAGGAAACACTAGCATTTCTACAGAAAAACTACTTACGGATAGCTTCACAATTCCATCAGTGGTAGCTCACTTCGCACGAGAAAAGAATTCATGGCGTCCAACACGAAGTGATTTTCTGGAGGATGTGAAGTTGAGTTGCGTCGAATTAAGTCATGGAGGATTGTGGAATACGAAATACTCACGTGATGGTATGATTTCAATTGATATATCCGCGTGTTATCCTGGAAGTTTTCTCGGGTATGGAGAATGCTCTGAGTACTTCAAACGATTTGGACACCCCACACATGAAATGACTCGTGTTGCGATTAATGGTCCATTGCCTAATTTTGATTTAACCGGGTTCGCTCGTGTGATATCATTCGAATTAGCTACAGGGTTACATCCGTGTAGTTATCTTTGGCTTGGTAGACATATGCATGAAAAAGCGTGGATGCCAATAGTGCTATTGCGATATATGATCGATTGTGGTATGTTAATATCGTTAATTGTCAGTGAAGCTATTATATGCTATAACGCGCAGAAAGATGTTTGGTTACCAAAACCCGATCTAGAAAAAATAATTAACGAACAACGAAAACAATTGGGAGATTGTGAAACACTTATGGATTGGTCTAAGAGGTTATTCGAAGGTAGGAATAGAGAGGCTAAAGAACTCGGACGAAGAATAATCGGTAAATTCACTCAAGGTGGAAGATTTGACAATGCAAAATATTCTTCGAGATTGATCTTAGACAATGAAGAATACGATTTTATCATAACCGATTTAATAAAAAAAGGAAAATTTGTAACCTGTAAAACCGCCTTTCTATCCGGAAATACTAGTGTTTCTAATGCTAGCATTTCTAGTTCGGAGATCGATGATCAATATACGAAGTACGCTTTTTTATCGATGGATGGGGAGATTATTTTATCCGGAATAGATAAAAATACTTCCGAAGAAGAAAGTTCTGATCAGATTATTGTAAAGGATGCACTTCGATCAAATGGTAAAAAATTAGGTACAATTGTTACTTATTGCGATGGATATAGTTGTCAATACACACATTTGAGAAGTTCTATGTTAGCCTATTCTATTATTAATCTATTTTCGATGATAAATAGATTTCCCGATACCGCGGTTAGAGTAGCTACTGATTCGATGTATATACATGAGAAATATAAATCAGATGTTGCTAAATTCACAAATCCTAAAGAAGAATGGGGGAATTGGAGGTTTAAAAAGGAAACACTACATGAGTATTGTAAATCCGCAGACGTTGCTATGGATGATAAATATATTTGTAGAAATATAGATAATATTTCTGAAGAATTTTCTACTGCACCACCCGTATCTGATCCGATTTGTAGATACAAGACAGTTTATTTAAACGGTTGTGGTGGGTCAGGAAAGACAACTCGTGCAATCGAATTATTTCGTAGTAGAAACACAAGTGTTTCCAACGCTAGCGTTTCTAACATGATTGTGCTAACACCAACTCACAGACTCGCTAGAGAGATGATAGCGCGGGGAGTAAAAGCCTGTACTTATCACAGCTTCTTTCGATGGAAAGGCGATACATGGACTCCTGATCGAATGGGAGATAAATTCATTCCTGATGTAATAATCATTGATGAAGTATGCACTATATCATTGACAGTATTACAGACATTTCTATCATGGTTGTTGACAAAAAACACAAAAGTCGTCATGTGCGGGGATCACGGTCAACCGCAGCCATTTGTTGGTGGATCTCCACATGAATGGCTAAAAGGATTTGTAGATTATTATGAAGAGATTAATACAGACCATAGATCACTTGATGAACAATTACGAGAATTCAAAGCGCTAATTAGATTACAACCGGATAAAATCCAATGTGAAATAGCGCGTGAAATAATTTCAGAAACTCCCATGAATGATTTTTGGGAAATGTGGAGGCCAAATGATTTAATAATCGCGAGTAGAAAAATAGTCAGAGACGCACTTCAGATGAAGTTGTTTGAATTACATAAAGAAAAATTTGCAACGCTTCCAGTACCACTCTGTTATAGACCTAAGGATACACGAAAGCAGAATATCGACGTTGACATTCCTGGACAACAACAAAAGCAGAATTTAGTATTAAATGATATTGTGCTGGTTGATATCAGCGTCGTTAAAGATGCATTAGGTGCTGATAAATCCCCATGGACGTTAGGTTATGCAGCAACAATACACTCTTCACAAGGATTGACTATATCCGATACAACTCTTTGGATAGTAGATAATCATATTGAGTGGTCAAATTTAGTTTATCTCGCAGTATCCAGAGTACGGCGAATAAACCAACTTCGAAGAATTGTGGTTAATGATAATGACAATACAATAAGTAATATACACACCGATGATAATATAATCAGAAAAAAACTCTCTGGTTATAAACAACAGGATAAAAAAAATAAAAGAGAATTTGACATTGATGCTGAATTAATTAAGACACTAAAGCAACAACAGAACAATCACTGCGCGAGTTGTAATTGTATAATGAGTTGGAATTGGTCGGATAAAGATCCTCGCCAATTTACCGTAGATAGAAATGATAACAATCTCGGTCATGTCAGAAACAATGTGAGGTTGACTTGTCTTGAGTGCAACAGACGCAGAGGTGCCAGCACCTTAGGTGCTAGTTAAGACCACGCGGTGGTAATTGAGTATCCTCGGGAATCACTTGTAATTGTTCGCGTGTAAAACCCCGCTGAGGAGCAGTTGAATCCAGTTTATAGACTGGAGGTCTACCAGTTGATCGTGTTATGCCGGATATTTTATGCGTAGTGACGCTCCAAATAGGATCAGTAGCTCTTTTTTTACCACCCTCAAGCTCTCCTGGTTCATATAAATACCTTACAATGACATTACTACCAAGAATTGGTTCTTTTTGTGAAATTCCTTGGATTTCCATTTTGATAGACGCCTTCTTAATAGCGTTGACAGGTTTCATATTAATTGTTCTAGTAATCTCATTATTGATTGCGGTAATCACAGCTGGTAATCTCTTGACCCATTCACGGGATCGTTTATCCTGTATGAATTCTTTTGCGTATTGATATCCGAATAACCGCTCAGCAAGGGTTTTATTAAACCGTTCAACAATTGCCTGATCGCGATGTAGCGCAGTGTGTCCTCGTCTGATGGCGACATTATGATGTTTCATCGTAGATGTAACAACACCTTGAAATTCCTTGCCAGGATCAACTTGTAACAGATTTGGCCAGCGCAGAGGACCTCGTCGATAAATTTTTTCAAATGCAGAAGCTACTTCAGTAGATGATTTTGTTTTTAACGGTTCTGCTTCTTTGTATCGACTTGCAATATCAACTAACGTTAACGCGTATTTGTAACCGTTGTCATGCGGCAGAAATAGTATGTCAGCTTGATGAACTTCATTAGGTGTTGTAACATCAAAATGCGAATAGTTAATTTGTTTAGGCGCTGGTAGATAAATTTGCCATATTGCTTGTTTAGATAACCAGTTTGCCGCTGTAGTTTTTTTCACCTTTGATGCGCTAGCGAGTTTATTAATTGCTGCGTAACCTCTCCAGTATCCTCTCGGAGAATAATAAATAGATTCCATATTAAAATGCTAGCATTTTCAATTACCAGCACCTAACATCAATTTACCCTTCATAGCAGATTTTACCAACCACGAAGCCAATTTTTCTTTGAAGGATTTATCAGGAATAGCATTTAACGCATGAATTAATTTTACATCTGCGAGATGTCTGTGTTGAAGATTGCTGCTTTTATAAGCGACATCATGAACATGACACGCCTTATCAATAGCGTTTATTGGATATTCGCCGGGTCGGGGCTGATTTTGATCATCAAGTCTGATATCTAATCGTGTTCCCGGTCCACAGTAGCTATATCCTGGAAGGTGCTTTTCTCCTGGATACTTTGCCCACGGTGTTCCTGGGAGTTTTGTCAATTTGGCTGCAATATCACCTCCTCGTTTTTTTTAAAGGTTTCGTGGAAGTAAATCTAAATTTTTTCGTACTACATTGTACGCATTTACCAGAAAGCGCTGATCGATTATTTTTCGTTGTAATCGTCGTCAAGTCATTTGTGCCAGTACGCGTCCTACATTTCACACAATATAGATCCATAATTATATTATATAACGGCATGAATGTAATTGATTATTCAGCTACGAGACGACGGGAACCTATTAGACACCATGCAATGTTACCAAATTCTATTCGCGCGATTATCATCGGACCATCTGGAAGTGGTAAAACACAATTGCTACTTAATTTGATAACGAGATGGATGAAGTGGGATAAATTGTACATGATTGCTCCGAGTGTAGACGATCAACGATGTTATGAAGTATTAAAGGATTTTAATGATGCCGCGCAAGAAATTAACGGTGATGGTGTTATTGAGTTTATAACCGATATCGAAGAGGCACCTAGTATTGATGATATTGATGGAAGTATTAACAATTTAGTCGTATATGATGATATCATGTTAGATAATCAAAAGAATCCTGCTAGAATATTTTCCTGGGGGCGTCACAAAAACACCGATGTGATATATATCACTCAACGTTACACTCAAATACCAAAAGTGATCAGAGATAACTGCAATATGCTGTGTGTATTTAACGGAGTTGATACTCATACTCTTAGAAATATTTGGCAAACTTGGTGCGGTGGTGATATGGATCATAATCGATTTAGAAATTTCTTTAGCCACGCTCAGACAATCCCACACGGATTTGTGACGATAAATTTATCAGACCCTCGGACAAGATATCGTATCGGACTTGATCAAATATTTAGTTAGCGCATTAGCAGCCGAGGAGGTGAACGTCAACTAAATGGCGTCTTTTTTTTTTACCCTTGAGGAAGGCTCCGTTTGACAAACAGAGCTCTAAAATTGTTAAGTCTCAGTTTGGCAAATGGAGACTTAGAATATTTTTGCTTAAAATATACCCCAATTAGAGAAAGTCTGTTCACCCACTCTGCTGCTAATTGTGTTTTCTGTCCCAAAAAATCCCTATGGAAAAAAGAGTGGATGAATGCTAAGAAATATTTCAGTTAGAAGACACAATCATTTAATAACGTCTCTAAATTCATGGAATAGACATAGATGACTAATGCATTTTACACGTCTTTGAGATAAATATTTCATTTATTTTCATTGGTGTGGCAATATCTTGTTCATACATTGTTGATCTCCTGCTACAATTTAACATCGTTGTCTTTTCTTTAATTATTGTCATTTTGTGAATGTCATGATTACATTATCCTTCAAATCCATTGGAATCTCACCAGTATTTCATTTTGTTTTGATTGTTCTGAGTCTGGACCAACATATATATCCAAAGTTCAATTGCTTGCTTTTGTCCTCTGATTCTCTTTGAAATAATTTCATTGACTGAAGTTTATCCAGCAGTATCTTATGACCTTTTGATGTATATCAATTCAGGGCTTAAATGAATTGTATAATTTCATCACTCACTGGCAGAAAATGACTAATGACCAGACATTCATACCCCCATGTATTCTTTCATCCATACACACATGTACTTATGCACATAAAGACTCATTAATCTTTAGGTAAATACATGTATACAAGTATTGGCATATGATATGTATGTCATCAAGTTGTTTATGTTACATGCAAACTATTCTTTTTAGTGATATATAGCCATACATAACTTGCTGACTACATTAGTTCTTTATCTTTGATGCAGGCTATTCTATTGCCATACATAACTGGCTGACTACATTAAATGTATATACTTGTATTATTATAGCTGTTACACCTGACAAGTAAAGTTGATACTAAGCACTCCATTCGACCATACATGATATTATATCATTGTGTTCTCTATATTTCTTTCAATGAGTCATATTGTATTATTTTTGATATTTCTTGTTTTTCATGTAATTCTTCACAAAACAGGTCGTAAGTATTATCTCTTGATGTAATTGTATTACTTCCAATAAACTGTCATCTAAGACAGAACAAATGAGTAGAAAGTTTAAATTGTAGTCATAACTATTCCTAATGAAATCTGAAAGGAAACATTTATGAAACAGATTCATAAAATTAATACATGACTTTGAAAGAACTATTCCGTTGTTTATTTTATTTTTCTATTTTATTTTCTAATTTTGTTTGAGATAATTTAACAGATTGAGTGCTATCCAACAGTATATTATGACATAACTGATACATATCAATTGAGTGCCTGATCATATGGTGCATTTTCATCAATTACGTGCTGAATATGACTAATAAACAGAAATTCATATTTATATACATTTGTTTATCCTTGAATGCACGAAAGTATGCACATAAATATTTATAAATCTTTAGATAAATATATGTATACAAATATTGACATATGATATGTGTGTCATCATTTTCTTTATTTTACATGTAGCCTATTCTAGTTAGTGAAATATAGCCATAGAAACTGTCTGATTGCATTAAAGGAATATACTTCTATTATTATAGACCATACACCTGATAAGTAAAGTTGATACTATGCTAAACATTGGAGCCCCACTGCATATTATATCCTTGTGTTCGTCTCTATTACCCTTTCAATGGGAGGCCCAGAGTGGCCGAGTTGTCAAAAGCGCTCTCCGTTATGGATCATTGCCATCTCACGTCTGTCTGCATGGGATGAAGTCTCTGATTCAGCCAATGTGGTTTGTGAGAAAGCTTGCCAGTGGCTTCTTGTGGGTCGGTGGATTTTCTCAGGGATTTTTCCTGATACTTCCTCCACCATTAATACTGGCTGCCATGTAAAGCCTATCATGTGCTGAAAAATAGCGTTAAATCCTACAACAACAGCAACCTTTTCAATGACCTGTATCGTATTATTTACTTTTTATATTTCTTTTTTTTATGACATCTTTCACAAAACAGGTGGTAAGAATGGACTCTTGATATGGTTGTATTATGTCCTATAAAGAGTCATTTAATGGACAGAAGAAATAAGTACAAAATCTTATTTTATGTGCAAAAAAATCCCTCAGGAAACAGAGAGGAAAAAATACTAGGAAACGTTTCAAATAGAAAACACAGTCATAACCTTACTCTTCAATAACTACTCTAAATTCATGGAACAGAATCAGATGACTAATGCATTATACACCTCTTTGATATAAATATTATGTTTATTTTATTTTCATTTTTGTGGCAATACCTGGTTCATACATTGTTGTTCGCATGCACCAATTTAGCATCAGATTATATTCTTTAATTATGATCATTTTGTGAATATGTCCTGACAACATTATGCTCCAAATCCATTGCAATTTAATCAGATTTGAATTATTTCTTTTTTCATTGTTCCGAGTTTGGACCAACATAATATATCCAATGTTCAATTACTTGCATTAGTCTTCTAATTCTGTTTGAAATAATTTCATTGATTAAAGTTCATTCAGCAGTATTCTATGACTTGTTGATGTATATCAATTCAGTGCCAAAAGAAATGTATATTTTCATTACTCACGGGTTGAAAATGACTAATAGCCAGTAAATCATACCAAATACATTTTTTTCATCCATGCACACAAGTACGTATGCACATAAAGATTCATAAATCTTTAGATAAATACATGTATACAATTATTGGCACGTCATATGTACGTCATGAAGTTCTTTATCTTTGATGCAGGCTATTCTATTGCCATACATAACTGGCTGACTACATTAAATGTATATACTTGTATTATTATAGCTGTTACACCTGACAAGTAAAGTTGATACTAAGCACTCCATTCGACCCTACATGATATTATATCATTGTGTTCTCTATATTTCTTTCAATGAGTCATATTGTATTATTTTTGATATTTCTTGTTTTTCATGTAATTCTTCACAAAACAGGTCGTAAGTATTATCTCTTGATGTAATTGTATTACTTCCAATAAACTGTCATCTAAGACAGAACAAATGAGTAGAAAGTTTTATATTGTGTTCATAACTATTCCTAAGGAAATCTGAAAGGAATCATTTATGGAACAGATTCATAAAATTAATACATGACTTTGAAAGAACTATTCCGTTGTTTATTTTATTTTCCTATTTTATTTTCTATTTTTTTGGGACATAATTTAACAGATTGAGTGCTATCCAACAGTATATTATGACATAACTGATACATATCAATTGAGTGCCTGATCAGATGGTACATTTTTATTAATTACATGCTGTATATGGCTAATCAATAGAAATTCATATTTATATACATATGTTTTTCCATGAATGCATGAAAGTATGCACATAAATATTTATAAATATATAGATAAATATATGTATACAAATATTGACATATGATATGTGTGTCATCAGTTTCTTTATTTTACATGTAGCCTATTCTAGTTAGTGAAATATAGCCATATAAACTGTCTGATTGCATTAAAGGAATATACTTCTGTTATTATAGACCTTACACCTGATAAGTAAAGTTGATACTATGCTAAACATTGGAGCCCCACTGCATATTATATCCTTGTGTTCCTCTTTATTACCCGTTCAATGGGAGGCCTGGAGTGGCCGAGTTGTCAAAAGCTCTCTCCTCTTCTTTATGTTACATTCAGACTATTTGATTTAGTGAAATATAGCCATACTTCACTGGCTTTCTGCATTAAATGCATTTTGTTGAAGTCTCTGATTCAGTCTATGTGAGTGTGTGGTACAGCTTGCCAGTAGCTTCTTTTGGGTCGGTGAGTCGTAACGGATTTTTTCGACTTCTTCCTCCACAGTTAATACTGTCTGCAATGTAAAGCCTATCATGTGCTAAAAAAAACCATTAAATTCTACTACAACGCTTTCAATGACCTTTATCATATTCTTGACTTCTGATACATTTTTTTTCATGACATCTTTCACAAAACAGATGGTAAGAATGGACTCTTGATATAATTGTAATATGTCCTATAGACATAATAAATGAGTACAAAATTGTGTTTTCTGTCCCAAAAAATCCCTATGGAAAAAAGAGTGGATGAATGCTAAGAAATATTTTAGTTAGAAGACACAATCATTTAATAACGTCTCTAAATTCATGGAATAGACATAGATGACTAATGCATTTTACACGTCTTTGAGATAAATATTTCATTTATTTTCATTGGTGTGGCAATATCTTGTTCATACATTGTTGATCTCCTGCTACAATTTAACATCGTTGTCTTTTCTTTAATTATTGTCATTTTGTGAATGTCATGATTACATTATCCTTCAAATCCATTGGAATCTCACCAGTATTTCATTTTGTTTTGATTGTTCTGAGTCTGGACCAACATATATATCCAAAGTTCAATTGCTTGCTTTTGTCCTCTGATTCTCTTTGAAATAATTTCATTGACTGAAGTTTATCCAGCAGTATCTTATGACCTTTTGATGTATATCAATTCAGGGCTTAAATGAATTGTATAATTTCATCACTCACTGGCAGAAAATGACTAATGACCAGACATTCATACCCCCATGTATTCTTTCATCCATACACACATGTACTTATGCACATAAAGACTCATTAATCTTTAGGTAAATACATGTATACAAGTATTGGCATATGATATGTATGTCATCAAGTTGTTTATGTTACATGCAAACTATTCTTTTTAGTGATATATAGCCATACATAACTTGCTGACTACATTAGTTCTTTATCTTTGATGCAGGCTATTCTATTGCCATACATAACTGTCTGACTGCATTAAATGTATATACTTTTGTAATTGTGGATGTTACATCTGACAAGTACATTTTTTACTGAGCCCTCCATTTGACCCTAAATGATATTATATTATTGTGTTCTCATCTCTTTCAGTCAGTCATATTGTATTACTTATTTTTGATATTTCTTCTTTTTCATGTAATCCTTCAAAAAAAAGTTCATAAGTATTATCTCTTGATATAATTGTCTTCCTTCCACTAAACAGTCATCTTAGACTGAACAAAAGAGAAGAAAGTTCTATGTGCAGAATTATTGCTCAGGAAATCTGAAACGTAACATTGATGGAACAAATTCATAAGATTCTTATATTATGCATGACTTTGATAGAACTATTCCATTATTTACTTTATTTTCCTATTTTATTTTCTAATTTTCTTTGAGATGATTGAAAAGATCGAATGCTATCCAGCAGTATTTTATGACTTTTTGATGTTTCTCAATTCAGTGACACAATGAATTGTATATTTTTATCACTCACAGGCTGAAAATAACTAATAACCAGAAATTCATACTCAAATACATTTTTTCATCCATGCACACATGAACGTATGCACATAAAGATTCATAAATCTTTAAATAAATATATGTATACATGTATCAGCACATCATATGTATAATCAAGTTCTTTCCGTGACATGGAGACTATTCTAGTTAATGAAATATATTCATTCCTAACTGTCTAATTGCTTTAAACAAATATACTTCTCTTATTATAGACGATACACATGATAAGTAAAGATGATACTATGGTCTCCAGTCAAGCTCTACAGCATGTTATATCCTTGTGCTCCTCTCTATTACCCCTTCTTCTTCTGTCAATGTCCTTTTTAATGTGCAAAAAAATATCTGAGGAAGTCCTCAAGGAAAAATATTTCGAAACTGTTCAAGTAGAAGCCACAGATATAACCATGCTCTTTAGAAGAAAAGCTAAAATCATTGCATAGTGTCAGAAAACATATACATTAAACATGTCTTTGATAGCAAGATTCTTGTTTTGTTTTTTTTTAATTACTGTGGCTATATCTGTTTAGTTTAGTTTCTATTATAATACAGCAATGTGACAGCGGTAACTTTATCCGAATTGATTTCCATTTTGTAATCATGTTTAGTCAACATGAGCTGTCAAATGGATCTGAATCAGTATTGAATTGTCCACATTTTATTTGTTCTGATTCTCCTTTTTTCCATTTCCAAAGTTATTTGATATCCAGCAGAATGTGAATCTTTTCTTGTGTAATTCATTTGCTTCATTTTGTTTTCAAATATTCCCTTTAAATAATTTCTTCTTCAAATATGTTTTCCAATCATAAAACCTTATGAGAACTATTATCTTCTAACAGATGGGACATAGGTTATCTTCTCCAATCCGAATACTTCAGGTCATGCATGGGAGTTGGTCTCAAGAATGTCCAGAGTATAGAATAGAGCCACTCATCACACACTGACTAATGTTGTAACTGTAGCTACGATTTCTTTATTGGCAGAACATCATTCCATGCTCTCTGCATGCATTATCCTCAAAGACCTTCATATGGCCAAATTGAAAGCACGACCTTCATACTTGAACCTTGTGTTTCATGGCCAACATGAAGTAGTCTGCAAACAAGCGACCAGTTTCCCTGCCTCCCAGAACCACAGTACTGATACAGGGATAATACTGGAAATCAACAAAAGGACCCAAGTGCCACTGATTAGACACAAACCTCTGAAAATCATCATATTGATGCTCCACCCAGTGAAAACCTTGGTTCTGGCATACCAAAGTAGGAATAGCACTGAGCTAGTCCTTTCATTCTAGTCTTCTCTTGGTCCCAAATTCAAACAGCACTCTGCATCTGGTCATTGGAGTTAGTGCCCTCCATCAATTCATCCACACCCATGTGTTCCCAATAGAAACACCACAGTGCATATTGAGTGCTATCCATGAGGGAAATTTCACCATCAGTGTGCACTTAAATATGCATTTCTTCATATCACTGTTCACAAGGCTTCATGGACGTTCATTAGTTTACAACATCATATAACAATTCAGGGCACCCACATTGGGGCTCAACATTGGCCACTGGGTCTTCACTTGTCTGATGAATTGAGTAATGTCGCATATTGGCTGGACTATTTATGTGGAATCAAGTTACCAGAATGACATCCCTGCAGAAACGTCAGTGAGTTTGATCTAACAAGACATGATAACATCATCAGCAAGTAACAATCTTAACTAGTACCTTCAGCTTGATATGGAGTTCAATACACAGGCAACATATTTTGTCTCCCTCAGGATTGGATATTGAAATCGTAAGTATAGTAATGCTTTCACATTTAAGGAATTCTATCCACTCAGGAATTTTTTTGCCTACTAGGCTTGCTCAATGTAGCAGCAGACCTTATTGTCCTTGGTTGTCTTCTTATGTGCCCATAGCAGTTCTTCTGCCCAAATGGGGACATCAGGTTTGTCCATGGGGTCATACTCTCACGATCTGCATACAGCTGATCAACCATCTGCATAATTGGGGCAACATAACTTGGTTTATGGCTGGTTTACATCTACCAGTAAAAGAATATAGTTTGTACCAATGCAAGTACTGAAGGCTGGGACCCCATCTACTTCCACTTTTTTGGGAAGTCAATGGTGCATACTCTCACCATGAACAACATTTTCATATCAATAAATTATGCAGATGGTTATTGTAAAGCCATTAACTAGTGGCAGAATTTTTTGCTTGGCAAGGAAGTTCTCATTCTGTCTGACAACTTTTCATTAGTGATTTATCTCAACATGACAAGGAAGAACCAAGTTCTACAGTGGTTACACTTACTCAAACAACAAGGAGGAGCATAGTATCAAGACCTTTGCATCTGGGTGTGAGACTAAAGTGGTGTTCTCAACAAGCAACCCACATACAAGTTTGCCATATTCCAAGACTTCTAACATATTAGCCAATGCTTTCCCAGAACAATCAGTTATACAGATGGAATTGGTCTCTTCATCCCTTGGTTTTCTTTCATTAAAGTACCCAATGTCACTGACCATTGGTCAACATGTTTGAGACAAAGGGAATACCAACTCCTAACCTTCGCATCTCCAGTCCATTATGTCATCCCTCTATTAATAGATTCGAAACAGCCTAGAAGAAAATGCCTACACTAAAACACTTCAGATTCAAAAACATGATATGGAAAGGAAGTGGATCAGAGCATTGCCTTATCCTTCATTGCACCACTTGGATGGGATAAGTTGTAGCTCTATGAAATAATTACAGTCGCAATAGGAACTAATAGGGGAATTTGGTTTTTCCATCATCTCAGGCAACCATGAGGCAGTTGTTCATTCCTAATCATAGCTATGGAACCTGCATATCTGGATAATATGAAACAGGCCATCAGAAATAAACAATTCTCACAACCAGTCATGGAGAGAATCGCTCTAGCAAGAATGTTTTCCACTCTGAAAGCATATGAAGGCAAATGGCATTTTTTTACCCAGTGATGCACAAACAAACACATCATACATGTCCAAGTCTATACTGCAAATGCTAACTTCTGGCATTTATTAGCCAGAAAGTTCATGCTGTGTATGATAAATGCTATAAGATCACTGAAAACTTTCATCTTCATAAAAGACAGAATATCAGACAAAGTAAGGACTTATCTGACCTACTCTCCAACTTTGAATACAGTAAAACCTGTCTTGAAAAACCACCTCTTTGCCACAAAATTATGGTCTCTCAAGACAGGTGATCTCCCATAACAAGTCACAATCCTATTTAATCAATAAAATTCAAAACTGAGAATGTGGTCTCTCAATACAGGTGGTCTCACATAGCAGTGGTCTTTCAAGACAGGTTTTACTGTATACATAATGTTAACCTTATGCCGAATGTGAAACTATATTGGTATTAACTGGCTGAACAAGATGGTCAGTCTTACTTGTGATGGCATCCTCTTTTATCATCAAGAAGCACCTCCTTTTCATGGGTAACCAAACAACTGTCTCATCTGAATACATCATCTGGGCTTTTAAGTGGTACCTTAATAGAACAGAGCCTTTGCATCAAGGGGGATCACGTCCCTTTCTACTTCTCATGAAAGGACAAGAGGATATATCAAAACAGACTATCTCATGCTGGATTAAGTGGTTATTCACTCAGAATATAGATAAATAGCCCCAGCTCAAGCAAATTTATTATGCATTTTGGCTCACAATTTTAGATTAGGAGCCACAAGCCAGGCATTCGACCAGAACTGTTTGCTTAATGAACTCATTCAGGATGTGAAATAAAGATTGGAGGCCACATTCTCTCGCTTTTATTTGAGGAATCTGTCATCCCAGAGGATACAGTTTGATCTGGCAGGACATGTATCTGAAGCTAACCGCTCCAGTGGCCTAGTGGTTAGAGCATCGGCCGTGGAAATGGGAGGTAGTGGGTTTGATCCCTGGCTGAGTCATACATAAGATTTACAAAAATTGTACTAACAGCTGCCTTGCTTGATGCACAGCATTAAGAAGTTAATGTCAGGACTGGTAGGCCTGGTGTCAGAATAATGTGACTAGATGGGATATCATGCTACATGTCTGCGGTATGGTGCCCCAGTGCTAGACATCACTATAAACTGCCTCACCGCAAGCATCATAGCAATATGAATGAAAAATTGTTAAAGCTACAATACAATTCCTAATCAAACAATATATTTGCGACTCTCCCTTCCAGGTCAATATACAGCTTCTCAAGATTTGGCTTCACAACTTTTGTTTCATTTACACAGTAAATGTTTTCCAATTTTAAGCGATGCTTCAACAGATGGAATCGCTCTAGTCAGGTTACCTAGAAGCTGCCAGACCAGAAAAATTATCTCCAGGTAAAGGGATTTACCTCCCTCTACTTCTTACCTATTCTCCTAAGGTATTATGATTGGGTAATGTAATTAAACAAGAAACCAATGTTTCTTCGATAACTCCTACCCAATCATTTTACACCCTACCAGTCTCTGCACAGTTACATCCATAGAGAGTATTCCTTCTGCTCTAGTAGTAACTAAGGTATTCTAAGGCTTTACAACTAAGTTTTATACCTAAGAGATGATCACTCTATACTTGATACTAGGTTGGCAAATAAAGTTTAGCTCCCTTTATCTAAATGTTTTATCATTGATGGCTGGATTTGTGAAGTAGTAGTAGTTCTCGAAAGGTATTATGACTGGTTAAGTATTCTCGAACCATTTTCAATGAATGACATTTTACGTGTATAATAATCCCTGAAGGAAAAATACTAGGAAACTGTACATGAAGAAATGGCAGATATAACCATACTCTTTCCAATATTAGCTAGAACAGAAACCTGAGTTAGAAATCTTCCAGTGTTTATTTTATTTTTTTCATTTGTATGGCAATATATGCTTAGTTTATTTTTCATTATACTACACAGTGCAATGTCAGTATCTTTCACTAAAATAATTGATAACTTTGCAATTTTGTCCAGTAAACATCCTGCTCCTGTTACGCGTATTTGATTTGGGTCATTTTGTTTTAATTGTTTGTTTGTCAGATTCAAATTTGACATTTTAAGTTTAAGATTCATTTATTGGGAGATATTTTTTTACAAGTGGGATGACATGTACTCTTTAGAATAAATACTAGGTGTTGACCTCATCTCTGACCTGGCTTCAGAGTTGTAAACAAGCTTTTAAAATGATTGGTTGATTCCAAGGACATTATGGAGCTTTGGTAAATGGATCAATTTATGTCCTGAACATCTGATGCATGTTCTTCATAATAATGTTGAAAATGACTAATAACCAGAAATTCATACCAAAATACATATCTTCATCCATACATATAAGCATGCATTAATCTTTACATACATATATAGAGGATCTCAAATGATTAACGATTTAATATTGAATATATGAAATGAGCTGAATAATATACAGCTTTAGCAATGGCTGAACATGATTCAACGACTTTCTTATATTCACTCTAAAATTGTTGCCCGTTTGAGATTCTTTATATCATACATTTTTCATTTAGAGTGGAAAAAAAGAAAGGAAGAACAAATAATTTTTGGCATTTCATTTTGGCTCTGGCAAAGCAAAGTACTTTTGAAATAGTGCACATGAAAAATAGTCCCAAACAAGAATTGTAGCCGTCTTCAACAATTTTTAAAATTTTTTTAAAAACATTTAAAAGTGTACTTTTAAACAAGTAACAATAAAAAGAGCGATTGTCCTTCAAAGCAATAGACCATTTGTCATAGAATATTTTTTCAAAACTGGACTACCACTAGCAGTTTCAAGGTGTTGTTACATAATTCACTTGGTTATGTCTGCTGGGTTAGTGGAAGCGCTACATACATAAATTTGTATGTGGCTGTTCGTAACGTTTCCTTCGAAAAGTGTTTATTTCATCACAAACATCCACAACAGATGCTGTTATGGATCTGACAGAAGAAAAAAAATTCCATGTTTCTTTGAAGGGAGTATTGCTATCTGCAGAAACTGTGCTGGATGTATATGTACTGCTGAGAATTGAGATTTGCTGGTGCTGATTTTGCTGTAGTTATGCACTGATTTAATGTTCTTGTGACCATATATTTGCATGATTTGATTTGGAGGAATGCAGTGGTCATTCAGGTTTCGGATTAAATGTTTTCGGGCACTGTGGTTGGATAAGTTCTTGTCTGCAGGGAAACCAGCATTTGCTGACATTTTCTTCATGAGAGAGCTAAGTTTATTTATTCCTATTTGTTAACATTGAAACCATGTTTGTCCGGAAGTGGGGTGCAAGATCCATATCTTGTTCTACTAGTGATGTAGAAGGGTGAGTCTGCATCGCAGTACGCCATAGGCATATAAAATAGATTCTTACAGGGCAGTGTGCTGGATTTTCCGTGTGTTGCCACATTTTTGGTTTAATCACTCTAGCATCTTGAGGGTTTAACCAGTTTTTGTTTTAGCTTGTCTTTCTGAAAATTGCATGTGTCTCAGACCGTTTAAACTTTGTTTTTCCTGTACATCCCCCACAACACAGATCTCTATGTTCTGCCGACACTCTCAGATCAAAGTGTATTGTATTAAGAAACCATACTGTGTTGATGAGGCTTTCAGGTGTTGAATCACCTAGCTGGCCAGATGACCATTCAGTTTCAATTTCATCATCAGAAATTTGCTCCGCTTTTTAGGCAAGTTGCCTTTTCTTTCACACATCAGTTGCATTTGTTAACTTTTGACAACCTGCTGCAAATTTAGCAAATTCTAGTCCAGAGTAACTGGTGGGACAATCATATTCGAAAAGTTGCCTTTCAAAACTAGACAAAAAGCAGGATAGTTCAATTGGGAGGATTTGATGAATTTCCCTATTTTCGTTTATATTGGGTTCTTTGAAGAAGGCCTTTAGCAGCTTTAGATCATAAAAGGTTTTGCTTAAAGTATTCTTGTTAGAAAACTTTTAGATAATGTCATCTATGTCTGAGACACCCACTGAAATAAATCTTCATCTATTCTTGCCTGCATTTTCTGTTTACTTTCTGGACAGTTAACAGTTGTGTCGTCATCATCCGCTGTTGTGGCTCTGTCTCAAGTGTTGTTACAGGAAACATGATGTGAGTCAGATCTGCAGGAATCATTAATTCTTTGTTTGTTATCAAACCTCACTATATAGGAGAAAACCACATCACATATGCTGTGTGTTTCTATCACTATAGCATTTGAATTGCCTATGTTTACTCTGGTACCTAATGAATATACAACATCCATTTATTAATATAGTAAATAGTTGTAAAATAAAGTAGTTCCAGTGGGTGGGGACTAAGAAAATTCCCACAGTCACAGCCAATGATTAAAGAGATTAAAGTACAATAACTTCATTGGCTTTTTTGGACCAATCAGAAGCATATAAAGTGGTATGCTCACATGTTATAATATAAAAAAATATGAAACTGCACTCACTGTAGTAAAACTGTACTGACTGATAAATATGAACATATCAATGGGATCAAGTTTTTCAAATACATACAGAAAATATAGTGAAGGAAATGTCTCCATACATTGCTGATTGATTATTCAATATGTTTTGTGTGACAAATAATCCCTGAAAAAACTAAAGGAGAAAACTGAAGAATTTGTTCAAGGAGAAACAACTTACCTAAGGATACACTTCATAGAATATGCTGAAAAGCATGGAATAGAGTCAGGTGACAACTAATTTATGGCTCCCTCTGATAGCATTGTTCTTATGCTTATTTTCTTTTGTGTAACAATATTCACATGTGTGGGGTTGGGTTTGTTCTGACACATGAACGTGTCAGTATCTTTCACTAAATTGGATGTCAATTTGTGACTGTCCTGTAAAGATGATCCTCCTATATACTTGGAATCTCATCAGCATTGAAAATGACATTTTTATAATTCTCAGATTATTGAAAAATATATTTGCAAAGAATGTCAAGTCGTTTCTGTTTTGTTTATTTTTTTTGTGATTTTGTTTGAAATAATATCAAGATTGACTTCTGTCCAGCAGTAGATGAGAGCTTATTAAGTAGCTGTGTCTGCCTTCAGTAGTGCCATGCATGTTTTGCTAGTTACTGAACTAGGTCACTGCATTAATCTTATTTCCCTCTAGCTATTTTTTTTTTCACTTTACGTTCATTGAAAATTATGCCTAGATAGTACATTTTATGTGGCCTTTTCTTTTTTAGCAAAATCAGCAAATGTCACTGGTAATAGAAGGCTGTAACCTATATTAGTAACAAAAATACAAATACTTATATGACCACTAGTTTCTTTGAAATAATATCCATGTTTGAATGGTGTCCAGCAGTATATAAATACTTTCTGGACACATCTTAATTCATGTGCTCAATATGAGATTCATTGTCATTGTAAATACGTTGAGAATGACTAATATCCAAATTACATGTCTTCATGCAGATATGCATGGCCACATCAGCATAAACATGCATGCATCTTTACATATCTTTATGTACCTGGCATGCAAATTACAAAACATCCTACCCTTTGAGAACAAGCAGTTTGTAATAAATGCAGACAAATATAGTTAAAGTGTGTTGATGTCCATTAATGTACTCTAAATATGCAACATCAAATAGATTGATTATAAGAAGCAGCATTCTTTTAAATTTAATAGTTTCATAGTTCTTTTGAAAATTAAAGTAATTTGCTTAGAAACATATTTTACACCTTAGGTGTTTCTTTTCATTTGCATATAATTATATGGTCACATTTGACATTTACATGAGACCTTGATTCTTTTAGCAAGCAAATTGTTGATTGGTATTTTTGACACTCCAGTCAGTGATTGAGTTTGAAAATCAACTGGGTTATAATGTTATAATATAAGAGGAACATATGGATATGTGGGGTCCCGAGTGGCAGAGTGGTCTAAAGCACTGTCCGTTACAGATCACTGCCATCTCACCTCTTCGTGGGTTCAATTCTCAGATTCGGACATTGTAGGTATGTGAGAAAGCTTGCCAGTAGCTTCTAGTGGGTTGGTGGTTCTTTCTGTGGGTTTCTCCACCATTAATACAGGCTGCCATGTATAGCGTATCGTGTGCTGATCAATGGCGTTAAACCCAACAACAACATATGGATATGGCCCATTATTCATCATGCCTCATGCATAGTCTGTCAAACATTGCTATTTTCAGGGACTTCAGAAACACCAATGAACAAGTCTGATTCAGTTTTTGAAGCAAAATATTCAGTTTACGGCTAAACTACAGATTCTACGATCGCTTGATCAAGATGAATTTCAGTTATGTCCTCATCATATTTTAACATTATGTCGCTTTTATTTTCTTTTGTTTGATTATTAAAAACTATTCAATCGTGAAGCATGCGGAGATTTAGCATCATGATATATACTATAAACTCCCCAAAACTAGTCTTTAATCTTCAGGATTTTCTTTTTTCAGTGATTTTATTCATTTTTACTTTGTAAGCTTTTTTAAAAGCATGAATCTTTATTAATTTATCAGTGTCTGTTAATTCTGCAAACGTACACTTAAAGTGTGACTTACATATAATCCTTTTGTGACTTACATATAATCCTTTTGTGACTTACATTATATTTTTGTGTTTAGCTTTCAATATGAAATATACAATACTACCAAGAGACCCTTTCTAAACAGTTCATCTAAAATAGGAATTAATTAAGAATTCGTAAGTAAACTGTTTTGCTAATTAGTAATTATTGTCTATTTTGTTAGCCTTCTCTCAATAGGTGTAATGTTGATAATACATGTAAAGAGTAATCAGAATGTGTTCATGCTAGAATATGGATTGCATGTGAAGTCACATGTGATAGTGATTCATTCAAGTAATTACCAATAAATAACCAATCCTATATATATATATATATATATATATATATATATATATATATATATATATATATATATATATATATATATGTGTGTGTGTGTGTGTGTGTGTGTGTGTGTGTGTGTGTTTTCATGATCTGTCACAGGGGATAAAAGTCAATCAATATAATCAGTAATTATAAAACAGAAGAAAAAAATTTCCTTGAAAACCCATTTTTTGCAAGTTGTATGAGAAGCTACTTGTTTAAGCAAGTTATCATAAATTTCATACTTATGGCAACTGACATACACAACTAGCTTAGAAAGTTTGAATTTTGTAATAATATATTTCAAGTGAGTTTTTCAGCATAATTTACACTTATGTTAGCATCTTGTAGCTAAAACTGGTTAAGTCTACTTATCAGAAAAGCACCCATATTAGCAGTTATGTCAGTTTAGGACATAATCGTTAAGTTTGATGAGTATAATGTGCAGGTGGACATTTAAAACATGAAATTATTAAATTAGATTTCTATGATAATTTCATGTGGTAAAAAACACTTTTTGCACACAAAAAAACGTTTGAATTTGTGTATAAATCAATATATTGAATACAATAAAAACTGATTATGAAAAAGATAAGGTCTTCCCAAATTAAAATTGTTTGGCCACAGTTGTTTTGTTCCTTTGATACAACCCAAGTTCTGCCAAAATTCCATGTCCAGTTAATAAGTCAGTGGCTTGTCCTCAAGTGGGTCAGTTCTAGTTAGTGAACAGTATATATTGTTGTGTATACACCTGAAGAGATCAACAGTCAGTCCAGGTACAGAACAGTAAATACTGTTAGGTGTATACACCTGCATGAGGTCCAACTTGAGTATTAAGAAGTAATACTTGTCACACCTTGACAGAACTCACTCCCTGACAACTTATATAAAGATGTTAAAGATTAAAAGACTGATGTTACTTCTTGAAAGAATTTCAGTTTGGATTGGGGGTGGGGGCTTGCAAGTGCATTTCGTACTTGACCAACCATTGCAGCATCAAAACCTTTCTATATTTGGAATATTTTAGGCATAATTGATAAACTGCCTTTTAAAATAGCAATCAAATAGATCATACATTTTACCTTATAAATTTGATCAGCACATCGTCTATATGACTTTATCTCCCGTTTCCTTTTCTATTATGTATCCCAGATTCCTCTCTGCCACCCATCCTGCCAGATAACAAGCCAACTGAAAGACAATTGGGCCGAATTTCAATGAAAATTGGGTTCAAGTCGATCATCCTTGGCCAAGCATTGGGACTCTCAAAGGCAGATATCCAGCAAATACAGAAAGTCTATCCCCATTCTGCCACTCAGTGTCTTATGATTTTGTTTAAATGGATGCTGCAAAGTGGAGACAAAGCAACCTTTAGAAACTTGGAGATGGCATTCAAGCATGCTGACATCGATGCTGATATTCTTAAATCAGTTAACAAAGCAGGTATGTTTTCACCAAAAGAAATACAAATAATGATAATATACTTTTAATTGGAGACAAATCTGATTATACTCTTTATTAAAAAAAATCATGTTTTCATGAAAAATTAATAAAATCTAAGACATCAGTGAAGCCATTATATCCTCTTAGTCCTTGAATCAAGTTATGATGACTTAAAAGGTATAAGTTGTATATTTATGTACACAATAATTCCAAACCAGCTGCAGTTGATGTCAATAGTTGGGCTAATCAGTAAATGGTGTTAAACCCAAGAGTACACTTCTTACATTTATTTGGAAATTCATTCAGTGAGGATTTTGATAATATCTTTATTAAAGGATAAAATTAGAAAATCTTGGTACACATGATTATACTTTTTGTGATGAGTCTTTACCTTAAATCTGTCAGCAGTTATTTATTATCACTTCCCTCAAACCATCAAAAGTTATGAAACTTGGCATGTAGGTTAATCTTGAGGTCTAGTTAGTTTTAAATGAAAACATTGCATCTGTTAAATTTGATTTGGCAGACATTGCGGTCATTTTGAAATTCTAGTTACTGCTACACCATCAGAGAATGATATTGTTGACACAGGTTTGTCATTTAAGGGTTTATAACATGTAGTTAGTCTTTAATGAAAATACATGTAGTGCAAATCTAACCTACAACATACTATCATAAAAGCACATTGGGTATTGACCAATCGGAATCACTGAGCCTTGAGTGTAAATCAAAACGTTTTAGAAAGATATGGAAACAATTTATTGACCCAGATTTTTGTCTGGAATGGTCTGTGAGCATGATATCAAGTACTGTTGAATGAATTCATGCAAAACAATTTTTGTCAATATGTCTGAAGAAGACACTAAATGGTGTAAGTAAATTAGTCTTAAATTCGGTTTGCAAAGTAGTTATGGATTTTCACCAAATTTAGCACTTTGGTATCTCTATAAAATATATAAAGAAACTTATATCCATGATATCAGAATCTAGGTCAAAGACTGTGACAAAGACATTTGTACTGCACTTTTTGTAAATGTTCTAACTCATTTTGGAGTTTCTTAGGAACATGAAATGTTTTCAGTACTTGACACTTAATAAATAATAATGTGTGGAAAGAAAAAGACATTATGCAGTAGAGCATTAGCTCTGTATATAATTATCATTGCCTTCAACTAAATGTAATTTTTTATGAGTTTGTTGTATCTATATTTTTATCTCTTCCTATTCCTTGGAGTTCATAATTTACGAATGTTGTCTATAGAAATGTCAGACAGATATTGCAAAAACTTAAATTCTCATTTATAACAAACCTTAGTGTCTAAATCAAGGAAAAAATGTAGGAAATAAATACATATTGTAAGAAAAATGTTTAAGAAAGTTCAATTAATAATATTTGAAATATTTGAATGCCGTTTGGAGGGTGACTTTTCAATACAAAACTTAACAACACTTATTGTAATGGCCTTCTTGTAGTGGACAGTGTGTCGTGCCTCCCACCAGACATGCAAGTCATGAAACCAGAAGATAAACACCTCAGTCATATCTCTAGCAGGATTGAGACAGAACATGTGCATTTGGGTGTTGAACTTGAAGTCCCATTGTCCAGAATTGAGCAGATTCTTACAGAAAACCTAGTCGATGTGCACAGACAGTGCTTTGAAATTATGAAAGAGTGGAGACAAAGAAAGGTTAGGCAGGCCACATTTTGGAATCTAGAGATGGCATTCATATGTGTTGGTATCAATCCAGATATTCTGAAGCAAAGTTTGAAATGAACCTTGCTCAAGAGAAGTCTAAGACTGGATGCTATTGTTATTGGAGATGGTGTGAAATTATCAGTGCTGCATGACAAGAATGTGGCTGATTGTCTTCTAGTGGTATCTTGAATTGTTTGGATGATTTATAATTGCAGTGTAAATGTGCAACATTTAAAATGTTTTCTGAGACCATTCATTTAAATGTTTTGATGCAGATTGTACAATGACACATACTTTATTCAGGAAGTATATTTCAGTGACTGGTTCATCTTTCTTTATTCATGAATAGAATTTTCAGTCAATATTAGGCAATCATGATTTTGTGTGTATGTATTAAAGGTGTGCTGTATTACCGGTATACCAGTTTACCATGGTATTTATTATGGCAGGACTTACCATAGTAATATTTGTTTCTGGTATATTGGAAGTATCTATTTGTAAGGAATGCACATAAAATGTCACGTTATCTTACTATGAATTTAGTGAATTAGTAAATTTGATTAAAAGCATGTTGTCATTTTCTATGATAATGATATTTATGAAACTTTAATCATGTTTGACACCTGTCACATACAAACATGGCAACATAATAGGATGTTGTCAACAATATTTGAGCCAAATACAACTTTTGGTAAAATTTCCGATTTAATAAGAATTCAGTTTTGTCTGTTTGAAGTTTACATAATTTTTCTAATCCACTAAATACTTTTGATTTGTTCAGTCATTGAGTTGTAGGCTTACTGTGGCTCTCTAATAGATATCTTGCTGATGTATTTATATTCCATTTAAAGTCTCATTGTCTATAATATCAATACTGTGTAGTATTCTGTATCAACACTTCCTATTTTTACCAGCATGCTCACTCATGTCATCGATAATGTAAACTTAATCATCCAACATTAGTTACACATGTCATTTGACAACTGAATCATTCCATATTAGTTACACATATTAGATGACAACTTAATCATTCCACATTAGTTACACATGTTGGATGACAACTTAATCATCCCACATTAGTTACACATGTTGGATGACAACTTAATCATCCCACATTGGTTACACATGTTGGATGACAACTTAATCATCCCACATTAGTTACACATGTTAGATGACAACTTAATCATCCCACATTAGTTACACATGTTGGATGACAACTTAATCAGCCCACATTAGTTACACATGTTAGATGACAACTTAATCATCCCACATTGGTTACACATGTTAGATGACAACTTAATCATCCAACATTAGTTACACATGTTAGATGACAACTTAATCATCCCACATTAGTTACACATGTTAGATGACAACTTATACAACATTTAACACACACTGCTTGATATATTGGCTTATTCATATAGCTATCCAAAATAATAATTCAGTTTATTTGGAGCTTTTCAACTATAATTTTTCTTGTTGTTAATTATCATAGAATATATAGAAAATCTATTTGTTGTCTAATATAAAATTAACTTTTCAAAACAATTAAATTCAATTATTAACAACACAAATAATACTTATTGTAAATATAAGTAACTTATTACATGAATAAGAGGGCTAACCTGTAGAAGTGACTTTGGAACATGTAAGAAAAGATTTGTTTCCCTTTGGTCTCAAAATAACAAAGTAGTTATCTACGGTATGTGAATTTTGTTTAGGAAAGTAATCAAATAAAATTAATTGATATGCTCTCCCTATAAACTGAATTGTGTCCCATTTTTAACTGGAAAAGAATGATTTGGGGTTTTCTACATTACTAAGATGACAACCGTCAGTGAAATCCATTTCAAGTGAATACATATTCCCTATTTTTGAACTTGTACAAAGTTGTTTGATGCCTGAGACCAATTTGATCATTTTATCACATTTTATCACTTAATTGTTTTTTGCTTATTTCATTTAACAATATAGATAGTAAAATGTAATGTGAATATCTACATTTATTTCCTTGTTGGAAATCAAATCATGTAACATGCTCTGAAAAGTAACTCTTGTAAATGATCTATGTATTGTTTGTGTTTTCCATATATTCTGAAAAGTAACTGTTGATGATTTGTGTATTGTTTATATTTCCCATGTATTCTGAAAAGTAACTGTGTTAATAATATATGTATTGTTTACGTTTTCCATGTATTCCTGAAAAGTAACTCAGTTAATGATTTGTGTATTGTTTATGTTTTCCATGTATTCTGAAAAGTCACTCTGTTAATGATTTGTGTATTGTTTATGTTTTCCATATATTCTGAAAAGTAACTATGTTAATGATTTGTGAATTGTTTATGTTTTCCATGTATTCTGAAAAGTCACTCTGTTAATGATTTGTGTATTGTTTATGTTTTCCATGTATTCTGGATATCTAAATAGCATTTTTATGATTTAAATATAATTTTTATAGAAGGTTATATATAGGGCATGGATTTAAACATTGCTTGTGTAGGTGGCTGTGGCTTGTTGTGGGTGGGTCCTGGATTTCATTTCAACCAGAATATTTTTTTCTTTTATCACAGTAATATGATGGAACATACTGTCTCGCTTGCTTGATGTCATTGTTTTGCATTTTTGTCTACACAAAAATTAAGGCCAATGGTTGAGCAAATGTTGTGACCCAAAGCCAGTCCTCTGTTATTCAGATGATACCCAGAGAGGTTCTATCTAGTTACCTGAATATCCAGATATATATATATATATATATATATATATATATATATATATATATATATATATATATATATATATATATATAGGGGTCCAAATAAATAATTAAGACTTGTGACCTAAGATTATACATCAGAGGGTAAGGACAGGTTCTCTAGATAAATTCAAAAGGATTGAAATTTTAAATCAAGGGTTTACAGACATATAAAGGAAAAACACGTTTGTACAATGTGTGAAAGTGAGACATTATCATGAAGTCACCATTCAATAGCCATCTTTCAAGTATGCCTGTATTCCTGTACCCATCTTTTCTCAGCAATTGTACCATGGTAAAACAATTCTATTACAATTTTTTTTTTATTGATCAATGATTTTTATTTTTAAACAAGACTTCATTACTATAGATAGCAATGATTGTTATTAAATAGATGACAATTTTTAATCATCCCACATTAGTTACACATGTTGGATGACAACTTAATCATCCCACATTAGTTACACATGTTAGATGACAACTTAATCATCCCACATTAGTTACACATGTTAGATGACAACTTAATCATTCATTTAACACACACTGCTTGATATATTGGCTTATTCATATAGCTATCCAAAATAATAATTCAGTTTATTTGGAGCTTTTCAACTATAATTTTTCTTGTTGTTAATTATCATAGAATATATAGAAAATCTATTTGTTGTCTAATATAAAATTAACTTTTCAAAACAATTAAATTCAATTATTAACAACACAAATAATACTTATTGTAAATATAAGTAACTTATTACATGAGTAAGAGGGCTAACCTGTAGAAGTGACTTTGGAACATGTAAGAAAAGATTTGTTTCCCTTTGGTCTCAAAATAACAAAGTAGTTATCTACGGAATGTGATCAAATAAAATTAATTGATATGCTCTCCCTATAAACTGAATTGTGTCCCATTTTTAACTGGAAAAGAATGATTTGGGGTTTTCTACATTACTAAGATGACAACCTTCAGTGAAATCCATTTCAAGTGAATACATATTCCCTATTTTTGAACTTGTACAAAGTTGTTTGATGCCTGAGACCAATTAAATCATTTTATCACATTTTATCACTTAATTGTTTTTTGCTTATTTCATTTAACAATTTAGATAGTAAAATGTAATGTGAATATCTACATTTATTTCCTTGTTGGAAATTAAATCATGTAGCATGCTCTGAAAAGTAACTCTTGTAAATGATCTATGTATTGTTTGTGTTTTCCATGTATTCTGGATATCTAAATAGTATTTTTATGATTTAAATATATTTTTTATAGAAGGTTATATATAGGGCATGGATTTAAACATTGCTTGTGTAGGTGGTGGTTGTTGTGGCTTGTAGTGGGTGGGGCCTGGATTTCATTTCAACCAGAATATTTTTTTCTTTTATCACAGTAATATGATGGATATAATTTGTTGAATTAGTTCCTTCCACTACAAAGTTAAAACAAAGATGTTTCTTTCATGTTGGGCCAATAGATATTTTAAAATGATAATCCCACCCCAATCCATAAAATGGTTGATCCATTACAGACTAATTATTTGCATTTTAAAATGCTGTTGTAGATATTGCCTGACAACCAGGCACGGACGATTTTGCCAGACGTAACTATTCCAGCATCATGTGGGTTATTTCCATTTCTATCAAGGAGTTATCTTTCCCCAGCACTTCAGTATACTCTGATCTTATTTGTGTACAAATCATAATTGTTCAGGCAGATAATGCATGTAATATATTTATATATTATTTCCCCAGATTGCTATTTTCATTTATAGTTCCATGGAATACTGTCTCGCTTGCTTGATGGTTATGATCATGCACAAAATGATTAACACTGGCTTGCACAAAACTTTTAAGATCAAATTGCTACCACCATCTCTAATGGAAGATGTCAATCTTTCATTGTTTTGCATGTTTGTCTATGCAAAA
Organism: Unio delphinus; assembly: GCA_029339505.1. Classification (NCBI taxonomy): domain Eukaryota; kingdom Metazoa; phylum Mollusca; class Bivalvia; order Unionida; family Unionidae; genus Unio; species Unio delphinus. Next base: position 23,080,149 of record JAQISU010000042.1, read on the forward strand.
ATTAAGGCCAATGGTTGATCAAAAGTTGTGACCCAAAGCCAGCCCAGAGAGGTTCTATCTAGTTACCTGAATATCCAGATATATATATATATATATATATATATATATATATATATATATATATATATATATATATATATATATATATATATATATATATAGCTAGGGGTCCAAAATAAATAATTTAGACTTGTGACCTAAGATTATACATCAGAGGGTAAGGACAGGTTCTCTAGATAAACTCAAAAGGATTGAAATTTTAAATCAAGGGTTTACAGACATATAAAAACCGCTCCGGTGGCCTAGTGGTTAGAGCGTTCGCCGCGGAAGCGGGAGGTCGTGGGTTCGATCCCCGGCCGAGTCATACCAAAGACTTACAAAAATGGTACTAACAGCTGCCTCGCTTGACGCTCAGCATTAAGAGGTTAGTGTTAGGACTGGTCGGCCTGGTGTCAGGATAATGTGACTGGGTGGGACATCATGCTACATGTCTGCGGCATGATGCCTCAGTGCTAGACATCACTATAAACTGCCTCACAGCAGACATCGTAGCGATATGACTGAAAAATTGTTAAAAGCTACGTTAAAAATCCTAATCAAACAAACAAACAAACAGACATATGAAGGAAAAACACCTGTTTGTACAATGTGTGAAAGTGAGACATTTTTTTGCCATCAATAGTAATGTTTAATTATGTGCCCAAATAAAACACTTAAATGACTTCTTTAACTACTTTTGTGAATAACAAAATATTATAAATATCCATTCAGATATCATGAAGTCACCATTCAATAGCCATCTTTCAAGTATGCCTGTATTCCTGTACCCTTCTTCTCTCAGCAATTGTACCATGGTAAAACAATTCTATTACAATTTATATTTTTATTGATCAATGATTTTTATTTTTAAACAAGACTTCATTACTATAGATTGCAATTATTGTTATTAAATAGCTTTGTTTAAAAGAATTATATGTAATAACATTCATATAATTTTGTTTCTAACAGATGGAAAACATACCAGCATTATGTAAACAATAGGTAATTGCCATTATATCATTCATTGGGAGCTTTAGATAAAGACAAGGTACATTTACATACCCGATGTTATACCCCAACTATAACTAAGTGAATATTACTGTCATTTCATTATAGTATTCATGGGATACAAATCTTGTGTTTACCTTGAACCTCAAATTTAAGAGCCTCCATTTTTTTATATACTATGTTTCATTCCTAGATATCAACAAAGCTATTTGATTAAATCAATATAATTTGTGTAATCCAGTAATAAAATATTAGCAGTTATATATGTTTTCCTTATTTGAACCCTTTGAAACAACTGAATTATAAAGCATTTTCTATTGTTTCAGTACACACACACACACACACACACACACACACATATGTTTTCCAAAAATAAACTGGTAATGGTGAACTAGTAACTTATGGACATGTATTGCATATAAACTATATACATGATAAGTGGCGCTATGGGAAAATACCGAAAAATTCGATTATCGAGATATTAAAACCGCGATATCGTAGTAAAGATAAGGTAAAGCATAACCTCAATAAAATCAGGGAGAAAATTAATGAAAATGTGAAAACCTGGGCACTTACACCACTATGCCTAATGAAACGGACTCAAGTAGCAAAGAATTACATGTTTGTGCACTTAAACTACATTATAAAATCGTTAGACATAAATAAATAAATATCTAAGAATAATAGATAATGAGATTATCAAATACTTATGGGGATTTAAAATGCATTACATAAACAAAGAAACACTATATAAGGACGGAAAAAGGGGAGGCCTTGGCCTCCCAAATCCCGTCCTTATTAAAAGCACCAACATGCTATACAGCTTTAAGGAAAAGCAGAGCCGAAAATACCTTGGCATGGACTCTACATATATTACTTTGGATTCTATATGAAGCAGAGAAATGACATTTATAAAAATAATAGATTAATAAAACAAGTGCCACGAAAATTAAGATCAATAAAAGAATTACTAAATCAATATAGGGACAAACAGGAATTATGGGAAATAGATACCAAAACCACATACAAATTGATCACAGACAACACGATAAATAGATTAAAAGTAGAACAAGAAAATATAAACTTTAATTGGGATAGGGCCTGGGGACACTGGGTCAAACTAAATTCACTAGCAGCAGAGGGGGTGAGCCGGACAACATTTTTAGACAAGTATTCACTGAAATCACGCTTAAAATCAATGAAACCAATGACATCAGGCCCAAAAGTCAATGACATCAGGTCCCAATGTGTGTGTGAATCATGGATTAGGTCCAAAAAAAAATTATGAAAAAATCAATGAAATTAATGAAATCAAAAACTTTTCAACTATTACATTTTTTGGGAAAAGGGGACTACAACGTCGTTGTCACTACCCTCTCTGCTGCTAGAACTTTCAGTTGGGGTTAACCGAATATTTGATCCAGTCCGATACGATATCGTGTTCGAGGGTCATGTAAATTTATTGTTACAAATCCGTGTGGGGCAGACTGAGCATGACTAAAGAAATTTCTAAATTGATTGAAGTCCATATCAGAACACCATGTCTGCCAAATATTTCGTAGCGTATGTGTATCAACGCCGTTGAATACAGCAAGCATATTACAGTTATCTCTAATCACTTTTGGAATCTGAGTGTAGCGTTGAGTGACATAGATCACATCCGTGTTTTTATGCCTGCCTCTGGAAAATATTCTAGCAGGATTTTTTTGATTATCTAACATGACATCGTCGTATACAACTAAATTGTTGATACTTCCATCGAGGTCTTCTACTGATGGCGCCTCGTCAATATCGGTTATAAATTCAATAACATCCTCGCCGGCAATCTCTGAAGCGTTTTCATTAAAATCTTTTAGCACTTCATAGCATCGTTGATCATCTACGCTAGGGGCAATTAAATACAACTTATCCCACTTCATCCATCTCATTATTAAATTGAGCAACAATTGCGTCTTGCCGGATCCAGATGGCCCGATTATAATTGCGCGGATAGAGTTTGGTAGCGCTGCATGATGCTTCACTGGTTCTCTTGTTTTAGTCGCTGAAAAATCAATTATATTCATATCTCTATACATAAATTATGGATCTATATTGCGTGAAGTGTAAGGCGCGTACTGGCACAGATGACTTGACGACGATTACAACTAAAAATAACCGATCAGCGCTTTCTGGTAAATGCGTACAGTGTAGTACAAAGAAATTTAGATTTGTTTCTAAACCCAAGGAACCCAAGGAACCTTTAAAAAAAAACGAGGAGGTGATATCGCTGCCAAATTAGCAAAACTCCCTGGAACCCCATGGGCAAAATACCCCGGAGAAAAACACCTTCCAGGGTATAGTTATTGTGGACCGGGAACAAGACTTGATATCAGACTCAATGATCAAAATCAGCCCCGACCCGGTGAGGAACCAATAAACGCTATTGATAAGGCCTGTCACCTTCATGATGTTGCTTATAAAAGCAGCAATTTGCAACACAGGCATCTAGCAGATGTGAAATTAATTCATGCGTTGAATTCTATCACTGATAAATCCTTCAAAGAAAAATTGGCCTCCTTTTTGATAAAATCGGCAATGAAAAGTAAATTGATGTTAGGTGCTGGTAATTAATAGCAACATGGAATCTATTTACTATTCCCCAAGAGGATACTGGAAGGGTAACGCTGCAATCAGTAAACTCGCTAGCGCCGCAAAAGTGAAAAAAACCACTGCGGCTCATTGGTTATCCAAACAGGCACTATGGCAAATTTATCTACCACCGCCTAAACAAATTCAATTCTCGCATTTTGATGTAACCGGACCCAATGAAGTTCATCAGGCTGATCTATTATTTCTGCCACATGATCGTGGTTACAAATATGCGTTAACTGTAGTTGATATTGCAAGTCGATACAAAGAAGCAGAACCGTTAAAAACAAAATCGGCCACTGAAGTCGCTTCTGCATTTGAAAGGATTTATCGACGAGGTCCTCTGCACTGGCCAAATCTGTTACAAGTTGACCCGGGCAAGGAATTTCAGGGTGCAGTGTTATCTACAATGAAATATCACAATGTCGCTATCAGACGAGGGCATACTGCACTGCATCGTGATCAGGCCATTGTAGAACGATTTAATCGGATTCTTGCTGAGCGGTTATTTGGATATCAATATGCAAAAGAATTCATCCAAGAAAAAAGATCCCGTGAATGGGTGAAGAGATTACCAGGTGTAGTTACCGCACTGAATAACGAGATTACTAGAACCATCAACATGAAACCTATCAACGCGATTAAAAAGAAGTCGATACCTGAAAAACCACAAAAAGATTTCAAAGAACCAATTCTTGGTAGTAATGTCATTGTGAGGTATTTATATGAACCAGGAGAGCTTGAGGGTGGTACAAAAAGGGCTACTGATCCTATTTGGAGTGTCACTACGCATAAGATATCTAGTATAACACGATCTACGGGTAGACCTCCAATCTATAAACTGGATTCAACTGCCCCTCAGCGTGGGTTTACTAGACAACAACTACAAGTAATTCCTGACGATACTCAATTGCCACCCCATGGTCTTAACTAGCACCCTTGCGTCTATTGCACTCCAGACAAGTCAACATCACATTATTTCTGACATGACCGAGATTGTTATTTTTTCTGTCTACGGTGAATTGGCGAGGATCCTTATCCGAATACTGCCAACGCATTATACAATTGCAACTCGCGCAGTGATTATTCTGTTGTTTCTTCAAAGTGATTATTAATTCAGCATCAATATCAAATTCTCGTTGTTTTTTTTTTTGTCCTGTTGTTTGTAACCGGATAGTTTTTTTATCAATAATATCATCTATTGTGGTGTCATTATCATCACCAATGATTTCATCATCTCCACTGGCTTCGCCAACGACAATTCTTCGAAGTTGATTTATTTTTCGTACTCTAGACACTGCGAGATAGACTAAATTCGACCATTCTATGCGATTATCTACCATCCAAAGAGTTGTATCCGATATAGTCAATCCCTGTGAAGAATGTATCGTCGCTGCATAACCTAGCGTCCACGGGGATTTATTAGCACGCAATGCATCTTCAACAACATTGATATCAACCAGCACAATATCATTTAATACTAAATTCTGTTTTTCACTTTGTCCTGGAATATCAACTTCGATGTTCTGTTTTCGCGTATCCGATGGCCTATAACAAAGAGGCACTGGAAGTGTTGCAAATTTTTGTTGATGCAATTCAAATAACTTCATCTGAAGTGTGTCCCTGACTATTTTTCTACTTGCAATGATTAAATCATTTGGTCTCCACGCTTCCCAAAACTCATTCATGGGAGTTTCCGAAATTATTTCACGGGTTATTTCACACTGGATTCTATCCGGTTGTAATCTAATTAGTTTCTTCAATTCTTTTAATTCATTATCAAGTGATCTATGATCGGTATCAATTTCTTCATAATAGTCTACAAAACCCTTTAGCCATTCATGGGGGGATGCACCGACAAATGGTGGTGGTTGGCCGTGATCACCGCACATGACGACTTTTGTATTCTTCAATAACAACCACTCAAGAAATATTTTTAAGACATCTTCGGACACTGTGTCTATTTCATCCCAAATGATAATTTCAGGAATAAATTTCTCTCCCATGCGCTCAGGAGTCCATTTATCTCCCTTCCATCGGAAAAAGCTGTGATAAGTGCAAGCATTTACCCCTCTCTGTATCATTTCTCTTGCAAGTCTATGAGTTGGTGTTAGCACAATCATTTTTGTGAAATCCGTAGGATTTTTCCCACGAAATAACTCAATTGCCCGGGTTGTTTTTCCTGACCCACCACAGCCGTTTAAATAAACTGTTTTATACAGGCATATTGGATCAGAAATCGGTGGTGCACTAGAAAATTCTGAACACTGATTGCTTTCTAAGTAATTATTTTCAATGGTAACATCTGCTGATTGAATATAATCATGAATCATTTCTTTTTTAATTCTCCATGATCCCCATTTCTCGTTGCCAGTAGCCTTAAAATCAGCCATTTTGCTATTTATGTAAAATGAGTCAGTAGCAACTCTAACTGCGGTGGTAGGAAATCTATTGATCATTGAAAACAGATTGATAGAAGCATAACCAAGCATAGAAGCTCTCAAATGTGTGTACTGCGGATGGTATCCATCATTGTAGGTAACAATTGTACCCAATTTGGTTCCATCGGACATAAATGCGTCCTTACGATTGACATATAGGCCCTTATTCGTTAAATCCGCCATTACAAAATCGTATTCAGCGTTGTCTATAATCAATCGTGAAGAATATTTCGTATTATCATCTTTGCCACCTTGGGTAAATTTACCGATTATTCTTCGTCCAAGATTTTTTGCTTCATTGTTTCTGATTTCAAATAACTGTCTGGACCAATCCATGATTTGTTGTTCATTAAAATCAGGAAACAGTTTTCGCTCTTCGCTAATTATTTTTTCTAGATCAGGTTGTGGTAACCAGACTGATTTCTGTGCCCGATAGGATATAATTGCTTCACTGACAATTAATGATTTTAACATTTTACAATCAAGCATATACCGTAACAACACTATTGACATCCAGTGTTTTTCAGACATGTGTTTACCAATCCAAAGATAACTACACGGATGAAGTCCTTCAGCCATTTCAAATGATACCACACAAGCGAATCCGGTTAAATCAAAATCAGGAAGTGGTCCATTAATAGCAACACGGGTCATTTCGTGTGTAGGGTGTCCAAATCGTTTGAAATATTTCTCGCATTCTCCATACCCAAGAAAACTTCCTGGATAACACGCAATCATATCAACTGAAATAACGGAATCAGAGGTGTATTTTGTGTTCCATAATCCGCCGTGGCTGTATTCAAGACAGGACAATTTGACATCTGATAAAAACTCACTTCGTGTTGGTTTCCACGCGTTTTTCTTTCTAGCAAAATGTGCTGCAATGGATGGTACTGTAAAACAGTTTGCTAATAATTGATCGTCTTCTTCTCCGTCCTCAGAAAACTCACTAGCTAGTTGTTTCATTTGATTCTGCAGTTCTTCAGTACGGTATAATTCTCCGTTAGGCCTTACAAACTGATCAAATCTGCATTCCTCGTCTGAATTACTATGAAATAACCACGCTGACACAGGATCGTTTTTACTCAAATGGTAAATAGCATCAAATAATTTCTGCTCTGAAAAAAACTCTTCGGTTCCAAACAGAGTTTGGGATAGATATTTTACGGTTCTATCCCGTGGAAATATTGTTACTGCAGATGACCACGCGTGCGCGTTATGATCAATAATTTCAATGGGGTTTCCTTTTTTTGATTGATATTTCGGTTCTTTTAATACTTCACCGGTGATTGTTCTTACCGATATTGGAAATCTCAATGATGTTTCTAATTTAATTATATCCTGAATTGTTGCCCCATGCTCTTTTACCGTGAACTCCCACTCGGTTATTTTTTTTCGTCTTAGATCAGTGAGTTTATTCCCCCGGGACGCATTTGTGAAGTGTTCTATTATTCGTTCTGCTACACAATTGAGCCCTGTCGAATATTTCATGGGTGCTAGTTTTGAAATATCAGGTTTTTCATTGAGCGGATAGATCCCGTAAACAACTGCTGTGACAGGATAAGATCTTTCGTAATAGGGTTTATCAATTCCAGTCAAAATTCCCGGTTTGGAATCCTGATTCACGGTGACAGTTTTTTTGCCCTTGAGAATGGGTTCAAATTTATCCTTAATAATCCATTTGCCATTCTCACGGATAACGAATTTGATTCGGAAAAAATGACTTTTTTCCCCAACACGTGAAATGATCGCTGCTGCCTTTTCATCATTCATGGTAGCGTCAACAACACCATCAATTCGAAATGTTGACCAACAATAAGATGCTCCATCACGCTTGAATTCATTAAAACAGTCTCTGATGGCTTTATCAAGAATTTTATTCTTGGGTGTATTAGAAACTATATCAAGATTGAATTGAGCATCCTTCCATGGTGATCTCATGTTTCCGTCTCTTGGACGTTTGTTACGTTTTTTGGGTCTATCGCGATTAAATCTAGGATTGATTTTCAATAATCTCTTAAACTCTTTCATGTTTCCGTCTCTTGGACGTTTTTGACGTTTTTTTGGTCTATCGATATTAAATTTAGGGTTAATTTTCAATAATCTCTTAAACTCTTTCATGTTTCCGTCTCTTGGACGTTTGTTACGTTTGTTTCCGTCTATTGGACGTTTTTTGGGTTTATCGAGATTAAATCTAGGATTGATTTTTAATAATCTCTTAAACTCTTTCATGTTTCCGTCTCTTGGACGTTTTTGACGTTTTTTTGGTCTATCGAGATTAAATCTAGGATTGATTTTCAATAATCTCTTGAACTCTCTACCGGCATTGAATTTAGCATTTTTCGAAGTCAATCTCTTGAACTCCTTCATGCTATATAAAAAACAAACATTTAAATGAAAGTTTTATGTATAATGAATCACTGCAAATGGCTCATGATGGGAAATGTAACCCCGTGTAACAAATCATGCAGAAAAAATGAATACTGTAGGTATCATATGCAAAGTTTTCGACGTGGAAGTCTTGGTCCGTTACCCTGTATTCGATGTGGGGTTGGGGTTAAGGGAAGATCACAATTGTGTATTGATTGTGGTGGTAAGCGATATAGGGAATTGAAGCGTTATTATGATAAAAGAATAAAAAATGGACAATCCATCAGAAATTATGACCCTGAAAAAGCCCTTGACCCTGACAACATCAAGGATAAAATCATAAGAACCCCGCAAGACTATATCGAAAGATTTTCCAGTGATGTAATTATTGAACCAAACACTGAATTAGACAAACAATAGAATAGTATATATGGACCAAGAATTCAGACCACATCCAGTGATTACAAAATATGAAGCATCCAGTGATGGTACTGTCAGAAACCGTAGACTAAAGAAACCGGTCGGTGTTATGAATAATCAAGGGTATTTGAAGTTTACTATTGGAAAGAAAAATTATCTCATTCATCGTTTCGTATTTGAATGTTTTAATGGATTGATCAAAGATGGTTTTGTTATTTATCACAAGGATTCTAATCCAAAGAATAATTCTGTATCCAATCTGCAGGCTATCACACTGAGTGAGAATTCCAAACGAGGAAGAGCTGGCACTTGCAAAACGGTTTGGAAGAGACCTGTGACATCTTTGAATACAACAACTAATGAAGAAAAAATATTTCAATCATTATATGAAGCCGGTAAATTTTTCGATATTTGTGGACCGTCAGTACGAAAAGTTGCAGAGGGGATTTATCGATCGGCTATTTCAAAAAAGACGGGGCAAAAAGTTCAATTTAGTTATGTCTAATGCGTCATAATTTCCAATTAGAGATATGTCATACTTATAGAATAATGAATTCTGAAAACATGAATAGCATCATAGTTGAAATAGCAAAATTGAAAAATCAGGATATCAAACTATCAGATGGGTTAAATCCTGACCAAATTGTGTCTGATTTTCAGGATATTGAATACGGAGTTAGCACTAACAAATATATGCTACCCAAGAAATATGCACTCATCAAAAAAATTCAGAATTCTATTAAAGACTCTCTTTCATTTTCCAGTGACATCAGTGTGTTTGTTCCGTTGTATACTATCGTAGAGGGAATACGAAAAGAATTAGGTAACGAATACGAATTGAAAAAAGAAGTCAACTCTAAAATTAGAAACCTACGAGCATTAATTCAAGAAAATGAACAATTTTGATTGCCCGACCATTGATTGCCCGACCATTTTATCATTTTTTGATTGCCCGACCATTTTATCATTTTTTGATTGCCCGACCATTATCATTCCGACCCTCATTTTTTTTAGCCGACCCTCAAGGGGGATGTCAAAAATCGATGGAGGATGTGTCAGATTGGTCAAAACTAGAATGTTGAAACTATCAGTATTATTTTATTTATATACAATTTTGATACTTTCAACATCAATGATAGAGCTGTCAAAACAATCAAATAACACTTCCATGACCGTATCAAAAATCATCCGACATGTCATTGATGGCGAAACTATCAGTATTATTTTATTTATATACAATTTTGATACTTTCGCCACACCTGATAGAAGCTGTTATATGATGAAATAACACTTCCATGACCGTGTTAAAAATCATCCGACATGTCACTGATGTCAAAAAGGGAGTTGCACGATGGTGTTAGGTCGGGATTGAAAAATTGTTTTGCAATTGAAAAATAGTTTGCGATTTCAAATAATGGTCAATGAAGCATTAACAACCCGACTGGCTCGTGAGCGACTAGATGCAATTAAGAAATTTATACCAATTCGTGACTCTGTAAGAAATAAACTGCAACAACGACAGAGTTTACAAACTGATTTTGCTCTGGGGTCTGAAGAATTGTTTAAACCAGTAACCACAGCAACGAAGGGGGTAGAGCGTGCTTTACTGGGAGATGGTCCCGAGACGGGGAAATCTGTTATTGGTGAGCTTGAAAAACTAGCAGCGAAAACTGAACAAACAAAACAAGTAGAATCAAAGAGAACAGTAGATGATTTACGCATGAGATTTAACGAAGAAGGGTTAGCAGCAATTGATGAGACTGATCCAACAGAAATTCCTACGCTTGTTGTTACGTCCTATGAAGACAGAAAAAAAATGTTGAAACCAGAACATCATAAGTTTGTTAAGAATTTCACTCACTTGGCTGATATATTCTATAAAATCAAAACTGGAAAAAGTAAAAAAAAGACAGATAGTGCATCATACATTGAATATATCAGGATGGTGGATCACGTGTATAATCAATACGAAGAGTTTAAACAACAACAAAAACCGCCAAGATTGCAAAGAAAGCGACAGCAACCTGCAAAGAAAATATCTTTTTCACCTAAAAAACAACAACTACCACCTGATGATGATGATGATGATGATACTCTTGATTATTTACAAACCACCGGATACAGACAAACTAGATGAAGCAGCTGGTTATAGCGGAAGTGGATTAGGCAATCCAAGGATTGGAAACATTTGTCCTGATAGCGTTATCAATGATATATCACGATTAGATGTTCTCATCGGAGGAAAACGAGCTGGAAATAATTCACCGGAAATAATTAATGAAGCAGCTGATATCTGTAGACGGTTATTTGCCGGCGGTATCATGGATATCAAAACCTATCGAGATTTCATTGACGAGTTAGCAAATGGGTATCATAGTGATTAAATAACAATTGAAAACACTATTGTTTTTATAATAATGATCGTACACTACAATCATGATAAACCAACCCTCGTCTATGTAGTTAATTCACGGTTTCCAGTTTATAGAGCATACTACGGAGATGGCCTCGGCAATACCATTTTAGGATTCTTTTCAAGAATGGCCCCAAAAGTGATGCCGTTAGCTAAACAGTTATCAATGAAAGCCATTGATGTTATTCGTGATAAGGGTATTAGTACTGTTGGAGATCTTGCCGGGAAAGCGTTTTCAACTGCGAAGGATAAAATAACATCATTAGTGGGGCGAAAAAAGAAACCGTTACCGTCTACAGAAGAAATGCCTGCAAGTGTTAGTAAAATAATAAATAACGCAGTAGATGAAAAACTAGCGTCGATGGTAAATCAAGGGGACCAAAGCAATATTGCAAACATGATAGCAGGAAGTGGCCTTAAAAAACTACGTCGATGAAAATGGAAAAATCGTTTACGATTTCACTATTTAGACTCTGATAAATAGAATAAAATGTTCAAAAAATCATCTGATCCAGCATTTGATATAGACGCCCCAGTCCCCAAGAATGATTCTGTACGCGATTATCAATATTACGCCTATCATGCCATAGACTCAAATAGTCGAGCAAGAATTAATCTTCAAGTCCATGATACCAGTAAATACTTTTTGCCCTGTGAAGCATTTATTGAAGTAGAAGGAGAAATTGTAACAGCTGCTGATACTCCTGCTGTACCAGCACCGTATCCAGCTGGTACTCAAGTCGGTTTTGTCAATAATGGTATTATGGCGCTATTTGAGAGTGCTAGATATCTCATTGATGGAAAAGAAATTGAGTCCATAGATCGTGATGTTGATGTGGCTACAACAATAATCGGGTTAGCGAGATATTCTGATGATTATACAAGATCAGCAGGACCCTCTATGATGTTTGCAAAAGATGGTAAGAATACCGCTGGTGGAAATCCATTTGTTGTAAGACGACCAAAGAATAATGCTGGCACCGCTAATATTGATGCCGAAGATATGATTATAAACAACGATGTTAATTTCAATCTAGGAGCTGCAACACGAAACGCAATGTTGGGAGTAGGGCGTAAATCATTTTCATGTGCGATTCCACTGCATCATATTTTTGGATTCTGTAGAAACGTCAGAAAAGTTATCTACGGGGCGAAGCATACAGTATCGCTTGTACGAAAGGGTGATGATAACGACGCAATTTGGAGGATTCCAGCAAACCCAGCTGCAGCACATATAAATGATGATGCCGGTAAAGTCAATTTTACAAAAATATCATTGTGGATGCCAGTGTTGACTCCAGCAATCACCGCAGAACAACGACTACTATCATTTATGGACCAAGGAGGAAAGTCGTTGTTGAGTTGGCTAACCGTGAGTACAGATGTGAAGCAATCAAATATCAACGGGTTATTCACTTGGAACCTAGCATCAAAACAAGGTGTTTCTGCGCCACGTCATATATTTATTGCGTTACAGGATAACGCACGAGTTGGCAATCAACTCTCCAGTCATATGATATTTGATCAATTAGGTGTGAAAGACGTCTCACTGAGAATAAACGGCCAGCAGGAACCATCTGAGGATATACAACTTAATTACACAGAAAATCATATTGCACGAGTTTATCATCGTCTGTTGTCATTTATGGCACGCGATCAAAATGTGGATACTGGTTTGCAAATATCACAATTTGATTTTAAAAATCTGTATCCGATCTACTACTTCTCACTGGAACATCTCGATTTGACAAGACAGTCAGTTGTTGATATACACTTTAGAGCTAATGTGACTCGTGGTGCTATTGCTGATTATAGAGCGGTTGCTGTCATTCTCAGTGATAAATCAATGCTACTCGAAGGTGTTGGTGGAAGAATGAGAGTGGTAGATGCCCCAGTAGAAAATCTTTGAACGATTTTTCTCGATTTTTCATTGAATTAGAATCAATCAATTATATATAATGTCATATAGTGTTATTAGTGTTACGTTAACTCCTGGTCAAATCAAAAAATTGCAATCAGAATCGGCTAAAAAATGTGGAACCACAATCACGTTGAAACCCAGCCAAATGACTGGTGGTGAAAATAAATTATCGCTGACAACTCGTCAGGTGAAACATTTCAATGATGCTTTCAAGGATAAAAAGGGAGTTCAGATTACTCTCTCTGCGGCTGCTATTAAAAATATGATGAAAACGGGTGGTATATTTCCATTGTTAGCTGCAATACCAGCATTGATTGCAGCAGCAGCCCCAGCGGTGGCTAAAGCAGCAGCGTTAGGAGCCGTTGGTACTGCAGCAGGAATGGCATTAAAAAAGGCAACTGGGAAGGGATATAAAAAAAGAGACGATCCGTTCAAGGATTGGGTCTAAGACTACCAGGAACCCCGTATTCATGGTACAGCGGAAAGGGTCTAAGACTACCAGGAACCCCGTATTCATGGTACAGCGGGAGATCCGTTCACGGATCAGGCCTGAGACTACCAGGAACGGTTTATTAATTGAGGAACCTATGGTTCCCAAATCTTCGATGGTTCCAATGTCCAATTTTGATTTAATGGATGCGGCTAAAAAACTAGTGATTAAAAATTTCAGAGGTGTTTTTATGAAAGATCAATTACCACATCAACCAAACAAAACTGAAACAGGTATTATTAATCTCGATAACAGCACCGGACCTGGAACTCACTGGGTTGCATACGCTATTGATCCACGTGGGATTGTCTATTTTGATTCATATGGATTAGCCCCACCAAAAGAGTTTATGCGGTATATAAAACAATTTCCAATGAAGACTTGGTATTCTACGCTACCAACACAACAAATCAATGACCCACCAATATGCGGCAGTGAAGTATTAAATGTCCTTGACGCTATTTCAGCATCTAGAAAACCACCACACATTGTCGTAAATGACTACACCAGCAATCGCTTTTTAGAGAAAGAAAGAGTTTTACAATAACATGATTGATATTTGGGGGAGATCTTTGAAACCCAAACCCGATGACACTGCACCACCTGATTCTGTCAAGGATGTAAAAAAAACTAATCAAAGATGAAATAGCTGAGACGTTGAACTTAACAAGTGTTGAACCCAATGAAATGGTTGTATTTCAAGATCGCCAGGGTAAATTGAAATCCAGTGATGTGTCGTTGGATGATATTTTAGTTAAACAACGAAACGCAATCGAGGATACTATCGCGTTATTTTCCGACCAGGGTAAACTCAAACCAGGTGTACTTTTTTCGACGATTACAGATCGATTTAAAACTCTCAACGATTCTGCGTTAGAACTAGCAACACTTCAATCTAAAACCGAAGAACACATAAAACAGTTTACCGCATTTCGTAGAAATATCATTGATAAATTTATTGGAACTACATTCGATAAAATTGAACTAAAACTCCCTGATATTAAAAAATCCATCGATGAGACGAAAACTTTCATCGAAGCCGTCAAAGGTGATTTTTCGAGGATGATAACAATCATTGAAAAAACAAAAATTCCTCATGAGAAAACCAACAACGTGGTATACACAATCCAACACGGATCATTTGAGTGGTCATCTACAAACAACAAATTAGATATCACTGCAACCGTTAAAGGTATTTATCGATTAACACTAGTAACACCATTAACTAAATTTAATATATCATCGTCGAGTTCATCCGGGGTCAATAATACGATTTCAACGATCATCGACAAGGATACAACTGAAAAGTTCACTATAACATATACTGATAAAAGTTTGACTAAGGCTTCAGTAACCTGGTATGTGGAATTCGTAGCGGATTTAAGTAAATCGTAATTGAAAACGCTAGCGTTGTTAAAATAAAAAATGATTTCATCATCGCAATATCGGTATGATCAGGTCAGAGAATATCAAACTAGACTCAAAACCCTGTCTGAGGAGTATGCAATGAAAATTAAAAAATATCGCAGGAGAATTACCGCAATTGATGTTACTGTGTATTCAGTGAGTGGTGTAATCACCGGAGCCGGTATTATACTGTCTTCAGTGACAATGATGGCCCCGATAGCTGTTCCAATTTGCATTTCTGCGGCAACAACAATCGCTGGAATTATTTCAATAATCACAAAAAAAATATCCTCATGCAGCCAACGGAAACTACAAGACTACATAATTCAATTTCATGTTGTGTCCACTGCATACTCGCAATTATCCTCATTGATATCGTCATCGCTCGATGATACAATTATATCAGAGAGTGAGTTTTCAGCGATGGTAGATATATATGATTCTGCGATGTCAAAATTAGAAGTACAAAAACATGAGTATAATAACAATGACAACACAGATGGAATTACTTCAACAAATAGTGGAGAACACAAACCCAGTACAAACAAGCATGATCTCAATAACCTCAACGAATCCAGAATTCAGTGTGAATTTCCCCTCTCCGGTCCCAGTGAAGGAGATAGCGCTAGCAAAATTACGAGTATACCACAGTTGGCCAAATATTAGGTCAAAATCATTTGGTGGTCAACAACCGAATAATTCCCTGGTATTTGCAAATAAGAATAAACCCGACGGTACCCCAGACTGGAACGTTGTTTCCATACCAACCGGATCATACCAAATCGAACAAATCACTAACGAATTCGCGCGTAGAATAAAATCGATTACTGGAGTAGAGTCAAAAATCGCTATAACAGTTCATGAGCCAACACTATCATCTGCCATTGAAATAAGCACAGAGGGTTATGTCGTAGATATCTATCAAAGTTCTATTAGAACCGTACTGGGATGGCCTGAAATCCCACCCGGGGGGAAACCCGTTGATTTACCAGAACCAAAAAAATCTGATTATGTCACAGACAGGATAAAATCTGATAATCCAGTAAAGAGTTATATAGATCACACAGATATTTTTAGCTATCGGGGTTTCTATGATTACAAAGAAACTAGGGTGAAGGGAGAGGGGGGCATAGTTACAATAGAGTATTATCATATTTATAAGAAACCTAAAATTATTGAAAATTTCACAGCAATGAATAATGATTTTTCACTGTTGTTAATACCCCTTAAATCCGGCTCTCTTACCCGAGATGAATTTATCAGTGTCGTAGAAACATGCAATAAAATTATCGACGATATGGAAAAATTTCATTTAAAAATTATTCGAGCGGTAACAAATGAGGATAATAGTTCCATGACGAGAACAGAGTTTGCAACACAATTTAATATCCGCATTGAAGATATTCCGACATTTAAACTACCAGGATATAACGTACCAGAATTACAAAAATCTCTCAGTGATGCCATCGATGTCGGTTTTAAAATAATTCATGATGCATGGAAAAAAACAACATCACCGGAAATAAAAATCCTGACCCATAATAATGACCCAGATGGTGGTGGCAGGCATATTGCTCCGTTCAATGTGAATATTTCAACGGTGATTGCGCTCAATTTAGTATGTGATGTGATAGAAGGAAGCTATCAAATAAATTTAGAACGATCAAATCAAGCTCAGCAAGGATATATTTTGTATTCATTTGCACCAACAGCCCCTCCAGGGTTTTTAATAATTGAGTCTCCGGTGAATCCAGTCTATATGCGATGTCATAATAATTCATTAACCAGAATTAATTTCAAACTCACTGACCAGTCTAATAATCTGATTGATTTACAAGAGGAGGTTTTACAAATTAGTCTATTTGTAAAATCCTAAGGACTTTCGTCGTAGTGATTTACATGTCCCCCAGACAAAGTCTGGAACACGATATCGTATCGGACTGGATCAAATATTCGGTTAACCCCAACTGAAAGTTCTAGCAGCAGAGAGGGTAGTGACAACGACGTTGTAGTCCCCTTTTCCCAAAAAATGTAATAGTTGAAAAGTTTTTGATTTCATTAATTTCATTGATTTTTTCATAATTTTTTTTTGGACCTAATCCATGATTCACACACACATTGGGACCTGATGTCATTGACTTTTGGGCCTGATGTCATTGGTTTCATTGATTTTAAGCGTGATTTCAGTGAATACTTGTCTAAAAATGTTGTCCGGCTCACCCCCTCTGCTGCTTCACTAAATATGCAAAGCTTCTGCTTCAAATACATGCATAATGCTTGGTTGACGAGAGAGGTAGCAGTGAGACGGCATATCATATGATCAGAGCATCGTCTAAATGTTCACTGTGCAAAAAAAAACATTTTACCAAAGTACATAAATGTTCACACAATGTGAAACCAACAGACCAGAGGGAGTTGCTCTTATCCTAAAAATTAGAGCAACTCAACCTTACAAAGCTATAAATATATTATATTTAGACAGAGATTTCAGTAAACAGATTTTATACCAAATAACAAATTTTATAGTAGGGACCATCAGGGCATATGGACAAATAATAGTTATTGGGAGGGAGACACAAATAGAATAGGAATACAAAGGTGGGACAGGGACCCCTTAAGTGGAAAAGTACAGATGAGGACGTCATGGGGCTAAATCACAAGGCGCTACCTGAAGTGGGCAGGCCTGCGAAGAGTTGAGAAAATGAAACCACTTAAAAGGACACAAAAATTTCATCACAAAAACATATATAATTAGGGATTAGTATTAAAAAAACTGTGTTACTCCCGACAAGCATGCCCTCACCATACAAAGTCACTGGTTAATCTCTCTCACAATATACAACTCCCTATACACTGTCTCTGTGTATCTCCCGTACTACACAGAGAGCCCAGCTTATAGGGCAAGTACACAATTTTGATCCTTTCTCTTGCTTAATATAAATAAATAAAGACGACCAAAATCGAGATGGGTGAAGTACAATTTTAAACTTAAAAAATGTATGATCCCAACTCGAAATATACATATAGCAACATACAAAATATCACAAAAAATATAGCATACCAGGATAGAGGGAACCCCTAGCCAGGGTTAACAAACAGAATAAAGAGAAGGATTACGAGATAGGTGAAAGAAACCTGCCTCGTAGATATCATCTCTATAGATACACAAAGGAACTAAAAATATCCCATTCAAAGTTTTATAATGCCGATGGGACAAAAGTAAAGTTAGGATTAAAGTAAATGGAAAATGTTTATCTAAAAGAAACCCCACATAAACAACACATCAGTGTTCACACGCATACATAAACACACTTTATTAAAATTTTTGGAAATGGGGGTGGGGTGGATGGTGCATCTATCTGGTGCTCCAAAATAAAAAAAATAATAAAATTTTTAAAAAAAGTATGCATCACACGACATTCATTGAAAGTCACCCCAATAACTGTGAAATACAAGTCTATGGGTCAATAGTAGTAGATACTTTGGACATTTAGTATCTTCCTATCATTAATATTATGCAACATCTCCCCTCTTGGTATCTCCTACCTTGAAAATAGTCTTTTTTTCGAACTAATATTTAAAAAAAAACAATGTTTGCTGGCATAATGCAACAACTTAGAATAAACACCCTCGGCTGTGAAATATAACCCTATGGGGCAACAGTAATAGTTTCTGGAAATGTTGAATATGTTACAAATTTTAATTTTATTGTTCATCTCCACTCGAGACCTTTCCTATCTTTAAATCCATCGTTCCAGAACTAAATTCCTAAATGTTGCATACAAGCATCATGCAACAACTTGGAATAACCCCAATAAGTGCAGTGGGACAGTAGTTAGTCCCTTGAGATGTTTAAAATATTCCAATAACTTTCCTAGATTTACAAAAGCATTGAAAATGATTTTTTTTTAAATAGCAAAAGTCAGAAAGAAACAAAGAATTCAAAATGCTTCTAAGTTTAAATATATTATTATTTTATTAAATATTTTTGCAAACACATATTTCAAGCACAAATCTTTTAAGAAACATATTTAAATACAAATATTTTGTTAAACATATTTCAAGTAAAGTTATTTTAAAAAATGCCATGAAAACTTATATCAGATTAAATAAATGTAAAGATTTTAAATAAATATATAAATCTTTGAAAACTAATAGTGCTTAGAATTTACAAAAGTAATGACGCCGATTTATATGTAATTCCAAGTAGTTGCGCGCAATTTCTCCAGATATTGCTATTTCAAGTTGGAGCCAAGGGCCATGCAATTTCTCTAAAAAGCGCAACAATTAGAAATTCCAAGTTGTTGCGCGCAATTTCTCGAGAAATGGCCTATTCCAAATTGGAGACCAATAGATCGGGAGTAATTTCGGTCTGAGGTCACGTCAATCTCTGATCGTACTCATAGTTTTGCCTGGCAAGTACCCAAAGTGGCTCCGAATGGTGGTTCTTATTGTCGTTCATAACAGAATATAGGAGCTTGACCAGTACTGGACCATACTGAGAATGCCCATACTTATGTGTTAAATAGCCCGGTATGCCATACTTATGTGTTAAATAGCCCGGTATGCCATACTTATGTGTTAAATAGCCCGGTATGCCATACGTATGCCAACATTTATGGCGTACGAAATTGGTTTTGCGATAATTTACCGTTAGGACATTGAACTGGCTGAATTGTGGTCGGTTCTGTAATCCTGAAGAATCGGCTTTGGAGAATAAACATTTAAATTAAAGAAGTTACTTCACTGGGGACGTATGCATATAAGAATAGGTCCCACTGGACAGTTGTTTTGGCAAATTTTTGACCGACAATGACCTATAGCAGAAAAATGCTAATAATATTACATTAAAGACATGAATAAAAATGAACTAAGGATTTTTGTTGATATGATGCTTGTAAGATTCTAACTGAGGAATTAAAGTTAATTCCTGATGCAACTAGTGGCTTTTATACTGAATCAACACTGCCCCCAACCCCCCTTTTTTACATTCATTTTTTTACAGAAAAGGGGTATTTTGTTTATTTTCCTGTGACGAGAGCTAAAAGAATCAATAAGTGCCGTATACATGAATACAGTTCACTAGTACTGTAACAAATTAGCATACTTTTCATCACCCCTCAACCATCTAGATTTTTAGATATTTACCTCTGTAGCAGACACATGTAAATACGCAAGCCAAGTCTGTGGCTCATTTGAAGTCCAAGTTACACATTTGATCTCTTGTGCTAGTCTTAACTGTGACAGGTGGTCACCAACAAGTCAACCAGTTTCCAAGCCAAACTCAAAGTAAATCTAACCCACATTACAGATTTAGCTTATGTGTGAACTGAAAAATGCTAGGATGGTGATAATCAGGTCCATGCCTTCTACCTTAAATATTAGGGAGGTGTCAAAATGCGAAACTATCCAGTGAGTCCTCGTGTTAGAAAGTCACACACACACACCCAATAACAGTACACAAATATAATCAGAAATGATCCAAACAGATATTGTGCTGATTCACAATCTTTTGACATCATGCATGTTATTCGGTAGAAGTTTGCGATTAAGGTAAGAAAACCATGTAGAAATAGAAATGGTCCATATAGAAATAGGAATTTGGGATTAAAGTAAGAAAACCATGTAGAAATAGAAATGGTCCATATAGAAATAGGAATTTGGGATAAAGGTAAGAAAACCATGTAGAAATAGAAATGGTCCATATAGAAATAGGAATTTGGGATTAAAGTAAGAAAACCATGTAGAAATAGAAATGGTCCATATAGAAATAGGAATTTGGGATTAAAGTAAGAAAACCATGTAGAAATAGAAACAACAAATGGTCCTGCACTGTACAGAAATAGAAACCCAAATATGTATCCAGATAAAAAATAAAAGTATGTTGAGACAATTAATTTTTTGTGATCAGTCAGCATTTGTACTATTTCTGAACTGTCATTAGTCATAGTGATGATGATAATAATAATAATCATAATAATAATAATTATAATAAACACAACAATAACATCAAACCAAAGTCTGTAGAGCTCTATTTGCAATGTTCTTGTGTTACTAAAAAATGCAGTAATGATATGAATGATCCATATTCTGTAATAATTAAACTCTAGTGAACCGTGCTGTGTTTGCTGCCTTGTAGAACAAGACTCAAATTCTTGCCTAAACATGATAATATTATTCACAAAATTTTACAAGTTTGTTGTTTTATAAATATTATTGGAAGACATAATATGACCAGTGGAAAATGTTTTCTCCATGATAATTAATTTTTTATATGGGGGGTAATAATAGATATCACAGTTTTCTATACAACAATCAGTTGCTAGGCAATAATAAGCAAACTCCTCTGGATTGCCGACATTTGACTCTTCTCTGTAGGGTTGATAGGATTACTTCCCCACATTAAAGGTATTGATGCTGCTATGATATTTTTTGTGCACATTGTGCTCCCATTTTTTTATTGCCATTTTAACTCCAACATTGTTAAGTTTAAGATTTAATTATATTCATTTTATTCATTACAATGTTTTTGTTTATACATGCACACACACACACACACACACAAAAACATATATATATATATAAACAAAAACAATCTAACACTTACGCCAGGTCTAAAGTGAAAGTGGCACTGCTTGAACATCCAGTATGATCTCCATTACTGCTATCTTGAAAATCAGGTGGAATGAATGATCATTGCAACATATTGTTTTGTTGGTCCTAGATGAAAATGATGCTGATCTGATGTTCAGTATGGCAGTCATCTTGAAAATCTTGTTATAGCTACTCCTGAATAGATGGTAATTCAGTAAAAGACTTCTTACAATGTTGTTGTTGTAGGGTTTAACACCATTTTTGAGCACACGATAAGCTATAGATGGTGGCCAGTATTAATGATGGAGGAAGAACCCGGGAAAATCTCTGGAAAGAACCACCGACCCACGAGATGTTTTGTTGATCCTAAATTAAAATGGTTCTGATATGATATCCAGTAGACAGCCATGTTGACAATCTTGTTTTTGATACTCTTCGTAAATGGGAAGTCATTTTGACATAGGGTTTTCGTGAGAAAAATTGTTATGATAGCAAGAATGACCAAGCCTCAATATGGCCACCTTGGGGGCTATCTTGAAAATATTGTTTTCTGTACTCCTCTCAAATAGACGGATATCAACACTGGGTGGGGTTTTCGCCAGTGGACTTATTATTATACCTATCTGGTCCTAGTTGTAGATCCAGTAATAGTACTATGATGATTGTCTTAAAAAAATCTTTGTGACATTGGCTTTTCACCAAAAGACTTCTAATGATGTCTGCTTCGTCCTAAATGAAAATGCTGACATCCAATATGTGCACCACAACACCTAATTTGAAAATCTTGTTATCACTGAAGAATATCTGAAATAGTTCTTCACTCAGCAGTTTTCAAGGGACTTTTTTTATAGATCTGCAATTTTTATGTTTCATTGGGGAGCAAATACTTATCAAGAATTTCAGGCATGTCACTGAGATATTTCTTTTCATGCTTTAATTGAATTGAACTCGCAACCTGTGATTAAAAATTATTAATAATGAAAGATGAGAGAGTGTGTGATTATTAGGGTTTTGTTGTTTAAAATTACTATGACTATTTACCTGGCTTCATAAAAATGGATGATAAAAATGTAAAGGAAAACACTTCCTGATAACAAAACTATTGTTATAAATGATTTTGCAATTAATTGTTTAAAATGAAAATATTTATATGTTTTGAAATCTGCATAAATATGAGATTTTAATTCACATAAAAAAGTTGATGTGATAAAACTTTACATAAATCAATAGTATGATTCTTACTCTTTATGAATCAGTTGCAGTTAATTGAAATGGTTTTCGGGTGAAACATGCAGCCAGTAATGATACATAGAATTAAAAATCTTAAGGTCCAGAGATTAAAAATTAAATTAAGAATTAAAAATCTTGAGGTCCAGAGACTAAAAATTAAATCAACAATTAAAAATCTTGAGGTCCAGAGATTAAAAATTAAATTAAGAATTAAAAATCTTGAGGTCCAGCGATTAAAAATTAAATTAAGAATTAAAAATCTTAAGGTCCTGAGATTAAAAATTAAAAAAAGAATTAAAAATCTTGAGGTCCAGAGATTAAAAATTAAATTAAGAATTAAAAATCTTGAGGTCCAGAGATTAAAAATTAAATTAAGAATTAAAAATCTTAAGGTCCTGAGATTAAAAATTAAAATAAGAATTAAAAATCTTGAGGTCCAGAGATTAAAAATTAAATTAAGAATTAAAAATCTTGAGGTCCAGAGACTAAAAATTAAATCAAGAATTAAAAATCTTGAGTTCCAGAGACTTAAAACACATGCAGCAGAATAATTTTGGAAATGGAGGTCTGCACAGGAACAAGAACTTTGTAACATAGATATTTTATTTGCTGAACTCTTTTTATATAATAGATACATATTTTGGATGATTTGCTACAAGTTTGCTTTCCAAACTACAACTTTAATTACTGTTGATACTGCATCCAATGTATGGTGATTCTTATCTATTTATTTTAATTACTGTTGATACTGCATCCAATGTATGGTGATTATTATCTATTTACTTTAATTACTGTTGATACTGCATCCAATGTATGGTGATTCTTATCTATTTACTTTAATTACTGTTGATACTGCATCCAATGTATGGTGATTCTTATCTATTTACTTTAATTATTCACCCACTTTAAGTTTATATATTTGTACCATCAATTATGTGTGCACTTTTTTCAATTAATTTAATAGAAGTGTGCCTATTAAATGTTGAAAAACTTCTTCAGCCAATGAATGTATGAATTATAACTACCGTAAGTAATTCATTTTATTTACAGGCTTTAAACAAAGATGTCTGATCCCTTGCCATCTATCAACATAGACCAGTTGACTCTGGCAGTTAATGCCCTCCTGAACAATACACAGGCATTTCTACAAAATGATTCACAGTTCCTACCCAATGGTACGCCATCACAGGCACAGTCAAATGTCACCAATACTCCACAGAACACAGGACCTGGTAATTATTGAATGCCTATCATCCTTCATAATTGTGTATTTTAGTTACTCATTCTTGATTCGGTTTTTACATTTAGCTTGCTTTTATTTTGCACCCTGTATAAAACATGTTATACCTGGAATCATGAAACTAGGTGAGGGGATACATCATTATAAGTGCTACACACTCATCACAAATGCGAGTCAATATGATCTATATTTCATGTTTCACAGACTTTTAATAAATTTTACATTTATTATTTCTAAAGCTCTGTTTATGATAGAATCCTAAAAGTATATGATTGTATACATCTCTATTTGACCACACCCTTACTGCAAAGGAATATCACTGTGACCTTCCTTTCACATTTTACTGGTTTAGACTAGGCTTGGCTTGGCCAATAGTCCAATGCCTGTGGCCCCTCCAATTTCAGATTGGACCTATCCTGTATACTAAAAGAAAGCCCATTGAGCTTGTAAAATAAAATAAAATTGTCTTTGTCTTTAATTGTCACTTTAAACTGCTCAAACACCATTAATACTAGCTGCCATGTATAGCCTATATTGTGCTGAAAAATGGCGTTAAACCATAAAAAACAAAAACAAAACAAACTGCTCAAGAAATAATTTTACATCAGCTCCAATCATGACTGTTTCATCTCTTTGATAGCCTTTAAAGTTGTTTTTCTTTCCCTGTGAATAGCCTCATCTCTTTGATAGCCTTTAAAGTTGTTTTTTTTTCCCTGTGAATAGCCTCATCTCTTTGATAGCCTTTAAAGTTGTTTTTCTTTCCCTGTGAATAGCCTCATCTCTTTGATAGCCTTTAAAGTTGTTTTTCTTTCCCTGTGAATAGCCTCATCTCTTTGATAGCCTTTAAAGTTGTTTTTCTTTCCCTGTGAATAGCCTCATCTCTTTGATAGCCTTTAAAGCTGTTTTTCTTTCCCTGTGAATAGCCTCATCTCTTTGATAGCCTTTAAAGTTGTTTTTCTTTCCCTGTGAATAGCCTCATCTCTTTGATAGCCTTAAGTTTTCTGACGCTGACCAAAATTTAGGCCAATTTAAGTACATGTACATGTAGAACTGTACTTTTTAGGAAAAATATTTTCTTTTGTTTGTGTTGGCTTTAACTAGTAGCAAAATGTAACTGACCAAAATTTTTCATGAACATTGATTGTTTTTGTTTATTATCAGATGTTACTTTACAGTTTTTAAAGAGAATTCTTGTCACTGTACCAGAAAAAAAATGAGGCTGTCGGTATTCATGTACTGAGAAACTGTAAAATGTGTTTAGCATCTTTAAATTTAGCTGTCTCAATGTCAACTTCTGTAAGAAGCCGACTTATTCAATTCATACAGTTGTAGTACCATGTCCCTCCTGACATTGATCAGTGACCACCAGCACCAACAATTGCACCAGAAGGAAAGTCAGTGTATCACTTTGATGGATTGCAAGGCTTTGATATTTGATTCAAGATAAAACAATACAAATTGAAGCACTCCTTTCTATTTCATAGATATTAATCCAAGCAGTTACTTTTTGCTATGTACCTTTGTGTTGAAGACTAGGATCACTGTATAGCCATCGACAACTTCATTTAAAATAATAACAGGCTCTTGGATTTTTTAAATAATGTTTTTGATTTTATTTACTCTTGTTTAAAACAAACTAATAACTGTGGTGGTGGTGGTGGGGGGACCAGCTTGGTTTGGACTTTTGTCAGTTTCTTTTTATTGATAAATGTAAGTCATATGATCTAGCTTGGAAACAATTATTAACTACTGATAAAGAAAACTAAACCAAAGCTGTTAATTATGTATAGATTAAGTTGGTGACTGACCTTGTTGATATTAGAATGGGATTACACTATAGTTTGTTCCACAAAGCATCACAAATTTTATCCTTTCTGTAATTGCATATTTAAAAGCATGATGTGCCTAAATTCGTTTTAAATATATAATGTAAAAAGAATTTTCAATGTCTTATGCATATTTTGATTTGTACATGTTTTGTTGAGTATATACATGTACGAGTGCATGCACACAAAAACTGAAATCTTGTCAGTACCTGGCAGCACTGTCAACCATAATTGATGCATTATTTCAGATTAAGCAATACATTTATGGACTGATTTTCAGACACAGTTATAAATAATAATTATCCTCAAGTATGCTTCTTTATTAAAAAATACCAGATGCTAAATAGTTCAGTGTCCTGTCTGAGGTGTGTGTTCATGCATGTGTAAGTGTTTATTAATTCTTCTTAAATAAACAATAAAAACATGCCCAACAATGAGTGTGTGCCTTTGTACTCTCTCTTGTACACATTACAAAAATGAACCTAAATTTTGTGCTTAATCACCAATATAAGGAAGAATGTTATTGTTTTGGTAATATAATACAGTATAATGTAAGCTTTCCTTCGCTGATACATACACAATTATTGATTTGGTATAATGTACGCTTTCCCATGCTGATACATACACAATTATTGATTTGGTATAATGTAAGCTTTCCTTCTCTGATACATACACAATTATTGATTTGGTATAATGTAAGCTTTCCCATGCTGATACATACACAATTATTGATTTGGTATAATGTAAGCTTTCCTTTGCTGATACATACACAATTATTGATTTGGTATAATGTAAGCTTTCCCATGCTGATACATACACAATTATTGATTTGGTATAATGTAAGCTTTCCCCTGCTGATACATACACAATTATTGATTTGGTATAGTGTAAGCTTTCCCCTGATACACAAAACTGCTTTGATCACTAATGTTCCAAACATTTGGTTTTAAGTCTTAATTATACACAGTTGCTACTACACAAAAGATCTGTGGGGTGTTTAGGTGTTTATGTATGGTAAGGAAGTTCACAAGTTGTTATTCTGCAGCAGTCAAGTCAAGAATGTGATACACTTAGTCATTGTTAAACATAATCAAAAGCATAACTGTTTAAATGGAAATAGGTGTCAGGTAATCAGCTATACTGAACATTAATATATACATCATTGAGATGATTTTTCAAAAGAAAAAGACATTTCTACATGCTGTCATTGATTATTAGGCATAATGTATGCAAATACAGAATTTCCGATGTATCTCTTTAAGCAGTCTGCTTGATAGTTCTCTGCACTGTCTTTGATTCTCATAGGTTCCACTACAAGTGGTCAAAATGATTGGCTCTTCAATAGTCGATTTTCTATATTAAATGCAAATAGATAAGAATTAAATACATATTTGAGGATTTGAAACAAAACTTTTGTAGACAATAATTTACAACTATAACATTTTAAGGATTGGTGACCAATCTATAATAATGCTTCTGTTAAAGTATTATTCCTAGTGTGACAGATATATTGCTTGCAAAAGAATCTTGATAGTACAAGCACTAACAAGCACTTTCAAGATAAAGAAACACTATATTCTTAAACAGAATATTTTAGCATCGATCTTAAAGTTCTGTGTTGGGAACATACTTTTATATCATTTTCGTTGTTGTTTTCCACTGCTTTTAATTTTCCTTCTGCATTTATAGTTTCATCAGCCTCGGCAAGTCCAAACTCGGCCATGACCTTGTCAAATGTGTCGATACCAATACCACTAATGTTGTCTGTCAACAAGGGGATTAAGAAAGGTATACCTGGTAAGTCTTGTACAGGAAAATAACAGATCATGTGAACTTTAACTCTTTGTTTAAAGACTTTGTGTGATCCTTATTTTAATATTTTCATTGGATAAAGTACACTTCAGTACAGTCTAATAGGTAGACACTGCCACTTTTCAGAAAAAATATTTTTCCAATTAAATATGAAATTACAAACCTTAAAACACATAAACTTGTTTTTTTCTTACAAGATAAATGAATATTTTTTTCAGTTTGATGTCTACTTTCTAGCAGAATATGATAGGCATATAAATTATTGTATTAATTAGTCATTGTGGGTAATTTTTAGCAAGGTAATGTGGGTAAACCTAATACTAGTTTTACCTATAATAGCTTTGAAGAAGAAGAAATGGTAATGTATTGTAAGGGCCATGAGAATTACATTAGTTTCTAATTTCAAGGTGAATGTGAGTGGAGACAACACTCTTCAGAAGAAACCAAGAGCAAATTCATTAAAAATGGAATATTTCAGCAAGGGACTCAGTTCTTTTACTGGATGGATAGTTAAATCTGTTAAATCAATTGAACTTTTAGCAGAAACATACACATAGAAAGTGTCTACATATCAGTCTTCTATTTACATGTATTTTTCATAACAATAATTATCAGCCATCTTGTGCTTTAGTTGTGGTATATTTTATTATTATTTTGGGGCAAGCTCAAATTCCAAGTTAATTTTCCAATCAGCTTGCACAGTATTCACTAGCTGTAAGTTCCACTCATTGCCTTAAATCGATATGTTATAAGTACAGATCGAAAGAAAAGAGAAAAAGCATGAGGTACTTGATTGATCTTCACAGCTGTTTGTTTTATGTTCATATAGGTGGTAGTATTGTTTCAACCTTGAAGCAACTGCCATTTGTTTTTGGCATGGTTCTGTTCTTTGTATGATTTTCAGTATCTATATAGGTTAATCCACAAAATTGAAAATACCTTTAATTATGCAGATTTACACAAAACCACCAACTTTATTACTCGATAAGATTTCTTTTACAAAATCGCACAAATTGAGAATAAAGGATACCACGATATTATGCAATAGTATAAAGCAATGTTAATTGATTTATTATTTTTATTCTTGATTCCATGTTGAAAATATGAAATTTCTTTTGTATTGCCTTTCCTACAGTCTCATTAATACACTATACATGATTAGTCTTATATGCTGTAAATGCTGATGTGCAATACCTTGTAAACCTAATTCTTTGAATTTTTTTACAGTGTCAATTACTGCAGTTCCCTTGTCTGTAGTTTCACCTCCATCACCAGAAAAGATGATATTGCAGTCTTCTCATCTGCGACCAATTGCACCAGCACCTGCTACAAGCATGAATGGTAATGGCAGAGCCACTCCAGTGATTGATCTTCAGTTGCTTCAGGCTCTAGTGTCGCAAAGTCTTCTTAGCTCAGGAGGAAATGAACAAATAGGCAACACGCTTCCATGTTTTAGTAGTGTCAACACTGATCAGTTTAGTGCTTCAATATGCAGTGCTCAGAAGATCAATCATGGCCAGCCATTGGCGACAGGGTTGTTAAATACTCATCTATGGACTTTGACCTCTACAAATAATTCAGTAATAAATGGTCAAGAACAGAGTGGAGTTATCACACAGAATGGACAGACCAATGGACAAACTGCTAATGTGTTCACCACAAATGGCAGTTTTATCAGTGGCCACATTAGTGGCATGGTTAATAGAGCAAGTGTGCCTGGTACCTCACATAGTGGGAGAGACACTAACACAGGTTCAACAGTACAGGATGTATCACTCTCATCATTGGCTTCATTGGCAACGGTGGTAGGGTGCAGTGAATCAGGTATTGTATTGGGGAATAAGCTATAATTTTAATGTTGTCATCATCTTTTTCTTTTTCTGTGTGATTTAAAAAGATTTTTTTTCTAAAATGGGTAACCACATTGTTTTGAATGCAATAAACTATGAGAATCCATAATGGTAAAGCATACTTTTTTTTCTGGCTTACCTCTTTATACAATAATGTATGAATGGATTGAAGGCTTTTGGTATCCTTACTAGTAAATTAGGACTAATTGTTAACTGTTAAAATATTTGTAAAAAATATTTGTTTAGGAATTTTTTTAAGGGGTATAAATAATAGTAGGTAAAATTGATTTTAGTTCTTTCCTGTCTTTTTATGTGTGAAGGTATAGAAACTGGGTATTTTCATAGCTGAATATTGAATATGAATTTATGCCCTATCATTTACTGTGTTTCCACTCAGTTGTTAACAAACTAGATACAAATTTCATGATATTTATGTTGTTGAAATTTTCATGAAATAAAAGAATATATATATTCAGATGAAATAAGTGTGGATATTTTTTAGATTTTCTTTTACATTAACTAATTTTTATATGTATTATCCATCACATGGACAGATTCATTGTGTATGTGTGTGGATATATGTATATACAGTAGTCCCCCTCTTGAATGGCCCCCCTGACCAGCAGCCACCCGCTTCTTACGGCCAGCATCTCTTGGCACTGACAAGTTTGTATTCAAAAGTACAGCAATCCCTCTAACGCAACCAGCAGCCAACATTTTAGTACAAAAAAATGTAAAATGTCCCCCACATGAGCTGCCACTTTTGTTTCTTCAAATGTATCCAGAACCAATTATTAATTCCAATTAACCAATTATTAATTCAAATCTTGACGTAAGGTAAGCAATTGATTATCTCTATCGTCGATACATGTCTCCCAGTGTCGAGTTTCCGTTATGAGTGTTAACTAAAGATTAATAGTATATCATTATCTATAAAAGTCGATGTTTACAGGAAATAGGCTCAATAATGTTATGATAGAGTTCGGGGCTTAACACGTATGTCGAGTTATTCTCTTTGATAATTTTAACCAGACATAATTGTTAAGATCATAACAGGGTCATCATAGGCTAAAAATAGATTTTGTGCATTGGCATACACAGAGAACCTTGATAAAAACAGGGTACCAGACAAAAACCGAAAAATCATGTGACAACACAATTATGGCTTCCTTTACGAAGACCTCATTTCGTCCACTCAACACAAGTTTTGTCTGCATAATTAAATTGCATACAGTTAGCAATACCCGAATAAATCATTACCAAACATTAACATGTCATCGCATTAGCGGAGACATTATTTTAGAAGAAAGTTGGTTATTCTACTCGACAACATCAGGGGAGGGAGGATTTGCTGAACAATTTTATGTAGAAAAGACTCAGAAAAAACAAGTTTATGTTGAAATGATTCGAATAAACAAAGTCATAACCAATAAGAAGGTTATTAAGCAGCAGTGGAAAAATGGAAAAAATGTTATGTACCAAGATTTAAATGACATTTTTGAATGCATTTTCAATGTGCATGACACCAATACCCGCTCGCATATCGCACTTACTCTAAGAAAAAGAACTATTAACGTATTTTCAGTTGAAATATGTTTGTTATTATAACAAGAAGAACATTTTAATGAATAATGTTACTTTTAAACTAAGATATTAAATGCTTTGAAGTATCTAGCTTTATTGCTATGTACATTACAGAATCACAAAATTGAAGAATTGCATACCAAATTTAGTAACTGTTACTGTGATTTCTTTTCTTAAGTGAAATCAACATTGTTATTTTGTTTTACAAGTATAGAGCATTTACTTCATTGTTTGAATAACAGCTGAACACATCGGCATGGCTTGTTAAGGAATCCTTTTATTTTTAAAGTTTCCAAATGCTAGAAAGCGAGAAACAAAAATCTAGTTCTTGATGTAGGATAAAATGTTTACAAGTGTACTCACCAGATCATGAGGACAGGATAATTCAAATGCTTACTCACCAGATACTGGGGACAGGACAGTACAAATATTTACTCACCATATACTGGGGACAGTATAGTACAAATGTTCACTCACTAGATACTGGGGACAGAACAGTACAAATGTTTACTCACCAGATACTGGGGACAGAAGAGTACAAATGTTTACTCACCAGATACTGGGGACAGGACAGTATAAATGTTTACTCACCAGATATTGGGCACAGAACAGTACAAATGTTTACTCACCAGACATTGGGCACAGAACAGTACAAATGTTTACTCACCAGATACTGGGGACAGGACAGTACAAATGTTTACTCACCAGATACTGGGGACGGGACAGTACAGTACAAATGTTTACTCACCAGATACTGGGGACAGAACAGTACAAATGTTTACTCACCAGATACTGGGGACAGGACAGTATAAATGTTTACTCACCAGATATTGGGGACAGGACAGTATAAATGTTTACTCACCAGATATTGGGGACAGTAAAGTGCAAAAAATGATGGTCCTCAATATCTACAGCAATCTTCACTAGTATGCTGTTTTACATTTTTTTAAACGATAATTAAAATTTAAAGATGTTACGAGTATTTCATTGAAAATGCTTCATTTCAGAAGTGATCACATCTAGCCAGCCTGGTTGTCTGACGATGCAAGATACCTTAAGTCCGCTGCTTTCGACTCCTGAGGTATTTAGTTCTCCGTCTAACATTCACACAACAATGGAAGTTTTACAGGATGTTACAGGAGGAGAAAACCTCAGTACAACCACATGTCTACAACTTCATGGACCACAAGCAGAAATACAGGGGTCCCAGTCAGTCAACCAGAATTTAGTCATTCAATCTTCATCAGGTACTTGCTGGTCTTATTTATTCATCAAGGATTAACTTGACATTTGTCAACATGGCTTGTTTTTTTACTATTCAGTAAGATTAAATAATAATTAAATGTAATAGCACTGATAGAGGGCCATGCTGTGTTAACTTTTGATTCACTAATCAAATTATAGTTTTCATGTTTATGAATGTGACAATTGTTGTTTGGAACATGTGCTTGTAATAAATTTCCCTAACTATTGTGTTTTGCACACCCTTTGGTTTGTTTGTACCCCGCTACCAAATTGATAAACGAAAAGCATGAATGATACAAAAATGCACAAAACTTAGTTATTTCATTCATTGATTTGTAATTTCTAACTTGGCTGTCGCCAATGGGGGCTCTAAAACTGTTAGACTTATTGGTATTTCAAAGCAAACAGAAGCTCTTGATGTAAACATTAAGCAGATTGCTCATCGTCTATTTCTGGTTTCAAGAGCAACCCATTGTAAAAGCCTGTTGGTAGGGCTGTCAGTGGGTACCCGGGTAATTGGGTATCCGGCCATAGCGAAAAACCGGGGCATTGAAAATTAATGATGAGTACCCATTCAGAAAAATAAGTTATCGACAACACTATCAAAATATCATATATCATGAGCAGCCACTGGTCTCAGTAGTCCGAGTTTTCCTCTGACCCTTGCTACCCCATGTTTGATATTTGGACGTTTATAAAAAAAACTCATGAGCATAGCATTTGTTATGCTTTTAATCCGCTGACAGACGAGACGAAAGTACCTAATTGCTGAAATTTGACCCGGATCTGTCCATTTGCATTGTTAGTCACGTGACTACACAAATCTTGCAACCTACTTGTCAATGACATCAGAGGTCATGTAGTCACGTAATATCAACAATAAACAAATTGCCAAAGTTATCGTATAATTTGGACATATTATATAGTAGCCACATAGATAAATATAGTCCGTTCTCTCCTCACTAAGCCATGCTATAAATAGAATTCATGGGGAAAGTAGAACAAGGTTTGCTATAAATAGAACATGATACTGTTAGGAAAGTACAAGTCCACAGACAAGTGTACTCTTGTATTGTAGTTACATAAAGCAGTCTTTTCTAATATACGGTCTGTGGGATTAATGGGATGTTAATAGAAATGAGATTTTTGAAAGATGGATATACCAAAAAAGTGTAATCCATATACCTTTACTCGTAACGCGTAATTTAGTGAAAAATATCGTACTGGTTATGCCAAAAGCATAATGGTTGGCATGTATGCATTTGAGTACAAGGGTTAGTCTAAATAAATTTATTAATTAATAGCGTGTGGTTCGATCATTTGCAGCTACCACGGTGTGGACGCTTCAGACAGAGTAGTGCATTACATGGTTGGTCTCTGCTGCCAGTTAAAATATTAAAACAAAGGCGGAGAACAATTTGTTGGTCAAGGGTTGTATGTGTCTTTCATATTCTAATGAGTACCCTGGTACTCGTTACCGTATATACTCGCGTATAAACCGAGAAATTTAGGACAAAAATAAGGCCTGGAAGAAGGGGGGGGGGCGGCTTATCTGCGGGTCAAGTTCCAAATCTGAAATTTGTAATGCTTTTTCCCCCTCGATTTCCAATATTTATTGTTTCCGTCGATCACCGAATATGAGATCACATGTCTAGTGATGCCACATGGCTGATAAGATTTGTCCTGTCATGAAGTAAAACAAATATTTTTTTTCTAACATAAGTGGTAGGATAATGAATGAAAAACATGTTTTAACGTACTTGACGTCTATTTGACAGATGTCCATCCACCAGAAAATACAGCCATACGTGTTATTTGAACCACGCAAATACGTGTACTTTCCAAAAGAACCGCCATATTAGTAATCTCTATTGAAGTATTTAACCCTCAGCTAATCAGTAATCATTAAGCTCTATGGTTTCGTAGAAATGCACGCTAGTTTATTTCAGTGTAAATATGAAAAGAATCTACATAAATTAAAGAATTATGATACTGAAGGTATACAGTCATACGTGTTATTTGAACTACGGAAATACGTGTATTTTCCAAAAGAACCGCCATATTAATAATCTCTGGTTAAGAATTTAACCCTCAGCTAATCAGTAATAATTAAACTCTACGGTTTCATAGAAATGCACGCTAGCCTATTTCAGTGTAAATATGAAAAGAATCTACGTAAAAAGAAATAAAAGAATTACGATAATAAGGTATATACGACGCACATTTTGATCGAGAGTAGAAATACATGTATGACAGTCTTCAAGAAACAATAGCGAGAGGCTCCATAAGGGTTTGTTGTGCGCACACTTTGGAACGGTAAATAACAGTGCAATATACGAGTCAGCGTGAATAATTGTAAAACAATATAATTTGTTGGATTTCTTTGACAGGTGTTTTAGAAGTAATCGGGAGCCACAGTTTATATACAACTATTGTTTAGTTGTTTGTAAAGCAAAGTGGTTTGTTAGCGGAAGATTGTTGTACAATAGCTACCATATGCTTAATCTGTGGTAAATGCCTCGGAGATAATAGGTTTGTTTTGTTGCACAATGCCAATGATTTAACTAATAGATGCCAACTCTCAGATGTATTGTTTAATGAGATATGGTAGTGGACATGGTTTCTGCTCAAAGTTATAAACTGTCACAATACTTGAATAATGTCCACGCTGAAACCAATCATAGTTTGATCAATTGAATCACACTACCCGTAGTTTAAAAAACACAACACAAATAACAATGACAAATAATTATCAAATACAAATTGAAAACCATCCACACATAGAAATAATTACAGGATAAGATATTTAAATAGTATACTACTACTGAAAGAAATTATTTCGGTTTAATCTCTCTAGAAGTTTATATTCAATTCAAACGGATAAAATGAATAGTGTTGGAAGTAAAAGAAAGCGTTCTGCTTATGATGCAGCTCAAACTTAAAGTTATTGAATATGCAGAAGCAAATAACAACTGTGCTGTAGCACTCGAATTTGTTGTGAACGAGAAGCAAGTACGGGGGGGGGGGACAACGTATATGATGAAAGCACGCCCGTAACAGAAGCCGATTTTCGTGAACCGTTTGGTGAGTCTGATACAGAGCCCGATTTTGAAGGATCTAAAAGTGATCGAACTTTTATAATTCATGATTTTAGAATGAGGATTAATTAGATTTCCATTAAGACTTAACACTTCAGAATTGTTTTTATTTCAACATATAAACTAGATTTCATTCTGTTATTTTATTTAATAATGTGATTTACGTAAATAAACGTATTCAGAACTCAGTTTGTGCATCATGTGATGTACCGGTTATATAAAAATTATGAGTCGGCTTATACGCGGGTCATGCACTTTATACCACTTTTACCAATTCAGTTGGGGTGGGTCGGCTTATACGCGAATGGGCTTATACGCGAGTATATACGGTAAATGGCGCAACGGGTATCCAGGTAAGTTTTCCGTGGTTTTTGACAACCCTACCTGTTGGCTATTGAAAGAGTCTGACAACATAGATACAGTATATAAAATGCAACACAGTTGAGAGATTTTAATAAATTCTTTTGTGCTACGATGAATAAAATTGTTGTTTCTCTATATCAGTCTTGCTTGTTTTACATTAAATCTTTGATAAAGGCCATTCTTTCTTTCCCAGATGTTCCAGTAACTGTGTCAAAATCCAAGGCAGTATATGCCAGAGAGATAGAACTACCAAACAAGGGTGTTGATCTTCACCCACCAGTAGTGACTGACCAATCCACATGTAAGTAAAGAAATGTATATTTTGTCTAACCCCTTTCCCAGGAGAGGGGATGCATTAGTTTTGTGCTTGCTATTTATCTGTCAGTTCACTACATTTTCTTGTAAACAGTATGGTTTAAACACTGTTGAGCCTAATTAAACCATATTTCATATTTCAATACTTAAAGCGTGTTCAAAACTATTTGTTTTCATTTTTCTTGCTGTTTTGACCAAAAATCTTTGTAAGCATATTTAATCAAGCTTACTTGAAGGAGACAAATCAGTTTTGGTATGCATATTAAGACAACTCTGCTAGCTATGACTGCATCGCAAAAAAACAGATAAATACCGCTGACCTTGATTTAATCCTTTGAACCCATTGCTATTTATTAAGGTGTTATATGCTTTAAAAATAATTCATAAACAAACGACAGTTGAGCCTGGTTACTGGTTACTTTAGCTGTAGCAGGTAACCGTCATATTCTACAGACTGTAAACCAGACTCAAGTACATGTCACAGACTGGCATTATAGTGCTGGAGTATTATAAATTGTAAGCCAGACTAAAGTACATGTCACAGACTGGCATTATGGTGCTGGAGTATTGTAAATTGTAAGCCAGACTAAAGTACATGTCACAGACTGGCATTATAGTGCTGGAGTATTGTAAATCCCCATTGTGGTTAACTATTGCTTTTTCCAAAGGAGGAATCACACATGTAAATAGGTTTGTAATTTTTTTATTTCTCTTTTGTGAGAAATAAACCTTTGATGCTTGCTCTAAGGAGAAATCTTTTGAAAGGGCTTCACTGTAGCAGTAGGGTGTGTCTCTGGAGTTGATTGTTCATCATTTACCAGACTTGATTGTCATTATAAAATGTTCATGTTGTTTGTTGATTTTTTTCAATGTTACCATTATTAAAACCAGTATCTATTTACCATGGTGCGGTATGTTTATCGAGTTAATTTCTTCTTGTCATCATTGAATTAAGCATTTTGATTTTGTCTATTATTCAATTTATTTAACTTTATTTAGTTTTGTCCTTTTGTAAGTTTATTTGTTTCTTGATAACTGAGTTCTGTCTTTGGTTTCATTGATAAATAATACAAATTCCATATTTGTTTTAAGCCTGATCTAAAATGTGGCAGTGTAAATTACACGAAGGATGAAAAAGTGTTATACCAAACTGCAATTCTTATGTTACAAATGAACTACGTCTGAAATGTATTTACATGTCAAAATAAATTATGGACAGTGTAAATAAATATTGCTTTATTTTATTTGCTACCGTATTTGTGTACATAATCTTCTAATATAATTGTAAATGTTTTATGATAGATGTATATCTTTATTGTTATACAAAATTAATTTGAGATGAAATGATTTCAATATTTTAAGAACTATGAGTAATGACTACAATCCAAGTACAGCTATTTCTCATATTTTTCCTTGCACTTTGAAAACAGGTTATCTTGCATGACCCCATTATAAGAGACCGCTTTTTATTGGTAGAAGGGGTGGTCTTTCAAGACAAGTTTTACTGTATTTTTGTGCACAATTTGTATTGAATGCAACTAGCTGTTGTCCGAGGTTTCTCTTTACTTCATGATTTTCTGTATTTTGTACAGTTTGTATTGAATGCAACATGCTGTTGTCAGAGGTTTCTCTTTACTTCATGATTTTCTGTATTTTGTACAGTTTGTATTGAATGCAACATGCTGTTGTCAGAGGTTTCTCTTTACTTCATGATTTTCTGTATTTTGTACAGTTTGTATTGAATGCAACATGCTGTTGTCAGAGGTTTCTCTTTACTTCATGATTTTCTGTATTTTGTACAGTTTGTATTGAATGCAACATGCTGTTGTCAGAGGTTTCTCTTTACTTCATGATTTTCTGTATTTTGTACAGTTTGTATTGAATGCAACATGCTGTTGTCAGAGGTTTCTCTTTACTTCATGATTTTCTGTATTTTGTACAGTTTGTATTGAATGCAACTAGATGTTGTCAGAGGTTTCTCTTTACTTCATGATTTTCTGTATTTTGTACAGTTTGTATTGAATGCAACATGCTGTTGTCAGAGCGGTGTCTTTTACACAACACGAACTTTACACATTTGGATGATTCTCCACTACTGTCCCGTGCAAGGGCCTCCTTGCCCAGCTGTCTGTACCTGAGGCAGTCATGTAGGTCACAGTTTCCTAACTACTTGGGTAAGTTGAAGCCATTAGCTGGAATTGTTTGTTAGAGTTGCAGGTATGTGAAATGAATAAAGCTATTAAAATCAATAGTTTTGTTAATTAAATGGAAAATCGACAATGGAGGTGCTGCACATGGAGACACTTACTTGGTAAACATACTTAACAATAGACATGAGTTATCAGTAAAATGTATGCAGCTAAAATGTAATTCTATTACTCTTTTTAATGTTTTTGATGAAATGACTATGCACTTTGTATTTGGTGTGAAGGCAAGATTGGCATGTGACCACCATTTTTATTCTCTAATCATACACAACCTGCCACACTAAATAGATATTCTTCCAAGCAGATATTAATACTTGTCAATCTAAAATAGTTCAAGAATTTGTTATTTTGCATATTGCTAGTAATTTCATCCCATAATGATTTTTGTAGAAAAAAGTGTACCTTTATAATTTGAGGAAATACTGAACTTTGCCATCTTGATATATTCTATAAATTATCAAATTTAGATTATTACATATGCTTCAATTTTTAATACTTATTTCTGTTTCCCAAATTTTGATTTTCAGGAGTCTGGGCCAAACAAACTATTTGTGCAAGGACTAGGTTTGGACCTTTAATAGGGCTCCGTAAGCCATTTCCCCCTCCACCACATGAAGAAAAGAATGGGGATTTTGGATTTTGCATTTGGAAAGTAAAAATACTACTTTTGATTTCATTGATAGTACAAATTGTGACAACTCATACCACATACTTACCATGGTTCAGATGGTCTTTGAAATTAAAGAGATTGTGAATTCACTGATCTTGGGTTGGCATCGATTCAGCCACAATGGTGCATTGTGGACATTTGAGTTGCAAAGTGCTGCGCTATTCAGCTTTTATTCAAATCAACTATATGCATTTTAAACCTTGATGGTAAAACTGTTTCAGCTGGTCATTTCCTGTAAGTGCTTATCGGTTTAGAGATTTTATTTTCTTTCAAGGGCAATAATTCATGTTTGATAGATGGATGATCACCACTTGCTTTATATCTAAAGATTGAACTGGGAAAAACGTTACTGACCTTATCAAAGTCTACTAAAAGTTAAAATGGACAACAAAACGTAAACAGCTTTAATCATCAGGATTTATGCTTGGGTACATGTGTAGTAAGACAAATATTTAATCACCAGAATAGTAGACTGTATCCTTAAGTACATGTATAATTAAACTAAAGTGTAATCACAGAAATAGTAGACTGTATCCTTAAGTACATGTATAATTAAACTAAAGTGTAAACACAGAAATAGTAGACTGTATCCTTAAGTACATGTATAGTTAAACTAAAGTGTAATCACAGAAATAGTAGACTGTATCCTTAACTACATTAAGTACATGTATAGTTAAACTAAAGTTTAATCACCAGAATAGTAGACTGTATCCTTTAGTACATGTATAGTTAAGCTAGTTTAATCACAGAAATAGTAGACTGTATCCTTAAGTACATGTTAGTTAAACTAGTTTAATCACATAAATAGTAGACTGTATCCTTAAGTACATGTTAGTTAAACTAGTTTAATCACATAAATAGTAGACTGTATCCTTTAGTACATGTATAGTTAAGCTAGTTTAATCACAGAAATAGTAGACTGTATCCTTAAGTACATGTATAGTTAAACTAGTTTAATCACAGAAATAGTAGACTGTATCCTTTAGTACATGTATAGTTAAGCTAGTTTAATCACAGAAATAGTAGACTGTATCCTTAAGTACATGTTAGTTAAACTAGTTTAATCACATAAATAGTAGACTGTATCCTTAAGTACATGTTAGTTAAACTAGTTTAATCACATAAATAGTAGACTGTATCCTTTAGTACATGTATAGTTAAGCTAGTTTAATCACAGAAATAGTAGACTGTATCCTTAAGTACATGTATAGTTAAGCTAGTTTAATCACATAAATAGTAGACTGTATCCTTTAGTACATGTATAGTTAAGCTAGTTTAATCACAGAAATAGTAGACTGTATCCTTAAGTACATGTATGGTTAAACTAGTTTAATCACAGAAATAGTAGACTGTATCCTTAAG
This sequence comes from Unio delphinus, assembly GCA_029339505.1. Lineage (NCBI taxonomy): Eukaryota > Metazoa > Mollusca > Bivalvia > Unionida > Unionidae > Unio > Unio delphinus. The sequence continues at coordinate 23,120,682 of JAQISU010000042.1, forward strand.
TACATGTATAGTATAAAAATTGTTATGGATAACATGAAAGAAATACTATTTGCTAGTAGTAATGAAGCATGTTCAATAATGACTTTAATATTCTAATCTCAGTAGTATTATTTATAATTCAAACAATAATTGTTAAGAATGTTGGCAAAAATCAGTGCAACAGGTTTTCTGTGTTTACTTGATTTTCTTTCCTAATGCAGGTATTTGATGAAAATGGTAAGGCAGAGATGGTAGATGTGAATAGCGAGGATAATTGTAATTGGATGATGTTTCTTCGTCTTGCCAGCTCACTTGTTGACCAGAATATCATTGCATACCAGCAAAATAGTGACATATTTGTCATTACTTCTAAAGAGATTGACCCAGACCAAGAGTTGCTCATCTGGTATTCCACAAATTATGCTAAAAATATGGGTTAGTATCACAGCCATGCATTCAATTAGCAATTGATCTGTCAACACATATAATCAATATTGGCTTGTTGATGGCCTCAGCAGACTGTGCTAGCAATAAGTAAATCAGGAAAGTTTAGTTCACCTGGGTTTGACAATGGACAATGCTATTTTCAACTTTGACTGAGTAGCAAATGAGCAGATTTTAGGCAGACTTTGTATGAATGTTCCTCAGGACATACTTAACCTAAATATTTGTTTGTGTGTTTCCCCTTATCAGTGATTAACATTTCCAGAATGACTAAGCCATTTTACTAGAACTTAGTTGTAATGTTTCTGAGCACAAGTGCTACCAAACTTTTGTTCAGAGTGGCTCCTCTAGCAGCTGTATGACTTTCTTACCAACCAGGTCAAAACCTATTTTTGCTCTGGAACTGCTGAACAAGTCCAAACACTTGGTGAAAATGCCTGTTGTGATAAGAGCTATTAATCTTTTATCAAGTATGGTGCAACTATGCAATAGTCTTTGGAGTGGCTGTGCCAGTTTTATCAGGCATGGTAAGAATGTTTGGATATGCTTTATCAGAATTATATTCGATGTGGCTCCCTAGCAATGGTGTGTATTCCATAGCAGTCATCTGGAAAATCCATTTTCAACTTGTTCTCCAGGATAGCCGATCAATTATGGTTGGAATATTTCTTTTTACATGCTCTATCAAATTGTGTTTTCTATGGCTTCCTGAGCAACAATGTATCTTCCCTAGCAGCAATATGGAAACCCTTTTTTTATTCTTCTGATCTGCAATGGCTGAACTAATTTTGATCAAACTTGATATGAGGGTTTATTAGGAAATGCTTTATCAAAGTTATGTTCAGTGTGACCCTCGTTACAATAATTTAATCACTAACCATGTAGCAAATCCATTTAACTTCTCTAGAATGACTGAGTCACTTTTGATCAGACCAGGTAGGAGTGTTTCTTAAAAAATGCTCTGTCATATTTATGTCTGGTTTTTCAGGGCCAGTGCAAAGGTACTTTTAATTGTAGCGTAACAGTATAGGATTAAATGATCATGGTTGGGTATTTATTGATGTGTAAATTTTACCTAATCACTCACAAAGTAAATAAAGTCCGAAGGACTTTATGTTAACTTTGTGAGTGATTAGGTAAAATTTACACATCAATAAATACCCAACCATTATCATTTAATCCTTATAATTCCAATTTCATCATTTCTAGCGTCAAATTAACTTATTCCATCAATAATGCATTCGAATTTACGTAGCGCGTAGCTACCTTTCATTCGGCATTTCACACCGCCCCGTAATACATAACCTGTACAGAATCACACGAAGAAATTGACTACAGCCACAGTTACGTTTATTCATAAACTTCATCTTTTACATCATATTCAATGGTTACCATGGTTTTTAACACATTTTGTTTACTGACAACATTCTTGTTCAATTTTAGTCAGTCCCATCTGTTACGTCACAATAACGTGTCTGCAATGTTTATTTATTTTTCAAAAACCGAAAGTAGTCCCAGAATTTATCAAAGTGTAAACAATTCCTGATCAACATCACATGACGGTTTACATCCATTCATATTACAGGAAATTCGTTTAATTCATAAAAATTGGAATTATTATATCTGTAAAATTAAAATGTTTGTAACATGGCTTGCAACTTGAATGAAACAGTTTGAATATGATCAAAAGTGCTGTTGCATTATGTATAGAAATTTCACATTGAGATGCTAGTGAGTAGGTTGATCATAGTCAGTTTGAGTTTTTGGTTTGTACTCAGGAGTTTTAATTCTACCTTTTATCCTGTCAATTTGTTCCCGTTTTGAGTGTAAATTATTACAAGATAAGTGTAAGAGTAAAATTATGATGGAATGATGCTTAATTTCTTGATTAATTGTACCTACCAATACTTGAAATAAAATATTTGCTTATTTTATTTGACTTTGTAGGTGTATCCCAGGATCCAAGTGTTCAAAAAATTTTGCAGTGCCAGTTCTGTGGAAAGCTGTTCTCAGGGAAGATGAAGTTAAAAGAACACACACGAAAGCAGCATCCTGATGAACATCGGCAGGGGTGGAACTGTGTAATTTGCTGCAAGGGCTTAAGTTCTTCCAGCAAGCTGAAAAACCATATGTTAAGTCATATGGGCATTAAGCCACACACTTGCAACACCTGTGGAAAGCAGTTCTCTGATCCTAGTAATCTCAGGACACATCTATCTATACATACAGGTAAATTAATATTTACATGTAAATAAATTCAATATATAAAATAAGTAGCAGTAGCATTAATGAACAACACAACAGGAACTGCAACAGAAAAAAACCCAACCAAAATAGCAAACAAAATAATAGCCAAACATGTCAGGGGTGACCGCCTATGGGAAAAGTCAAAACTGGCATTTGTACATAGGTGACCTTCACAGGTTCACTATTCAGAATTTATTTTTGGGCAATTACTATGCACTAAATATCATTATTATTGCAATTATACCTGTCAGCACCTCCACTGCTGTAACCGCTCCTGTGGCCTAGTGATTAGAGAGTCTTTTTTGGATGCGGGAGGTCATGGTTTGATCCCAGCCAAGTGATACCAAAGAGTTACAAAACTGTTACAAACAGCTGCCTCACTTGGCGCTCAGCATTAAGAGGTTCGTGTTAGGACTGGTCAGCCTGGTGTCAGGTTAATGTGACTTGGTGGGCCATCATGTTACTTGTCTGTGGCATGATGCCTCAGTGCTAGACATCACTATAAATTGTCTCACTCACTGCAGATATGATAGCGATAAGACTGAAAAACTGTTAAAGCTCTGTTAAAAATCCAAATCACACACACACACCTCTTTCAAAATCATCACCTGCCTGGCCTTAGTCACTTGAAATCCTCGGTCACTAAATGGTAATCATGCTAGTACTGTACAAACCAATACTACTGAAGTTTCTTGGCACTCCCATTCATCATTACAGATATGAATTGAACATTCGGTTGGATTTTGAATCCTAGGTGTGACTAAAGTATTTTGGGTGTAATACCGTACTGGTAACACCAGGCCTTTTTCTTCTCATGTAGCCCACTCTTGACAATGGATTCCATCCAGCACTTTGGCTTCATGTCTGCTGCACTCTCACTGTCATTCATGGAGTCTTTAAACCACTCATGGAGGTTCTCGACCAGTTGCTTTCTCAATGTTAGTATCAATTCCTCTCCTATTTTGTATCTCTCTTGCACCTTCTTTTTCTTCCAGCTCAGACTTCTTGACTTAGATGACTTGAACTAAATCATGTCTCAGTTAAACAGGTCTTCATGATCTACCTTCTGGTTCTGACTTTGACATATCTTTCATATCATCCATGAAGACCCTTGTAGGAGGTTACCGAATTCCAGATGACCTAATTGGTCCTTGGCTCATCATTTCTACTGACTTCACAAGGAGAATTGTTGAAACTTAAAAATATAACCAACAAAATGGTACATCCAGTTGTGATGCCAGCTTCTAATCTCTGCCATGCTGTTGTGTAGTCTGACAGGGGGATGCACATGTTAAAGTTATTGAGGTAGTGTTGAAGCATAAACTTTTCCATGATAATCTTCTTAAATCTGGTTCACCAACTTGTGTGGAATGCTACTACTATGTGTATTGGCAAGGTCTAAGCACAACACTATCAGATTGATCGCCTTTGTTTTCCTTAGTCACCTGGACTTGATTGATTCCTGATGAATTATTTTCCTTTGGAATAAAGCAGCCCTCTGCATGTGGTCAACTCTCTGTCAGCTTGCCTCTTCTCCATATGACCATTTATCCCAAAGTCATCCAGTTAGTAGTGGACAGTATTTTTTGAAACGATTATCATTTGGTCCTGGAACTGATGTCCATGCCTCTTTCATGTCCTTCACTTATTGTAGTATTGATTCTGAATTGTCAGTTGCAACTGCTGGCTCTTCAGGGTTGTGAAGTTGGTGTTGTTGTAGGTTGGTTTTTCTCAAGTGTTCTAGCTCATATTTCATACATTCAAGCCTTCCTGATTTTTGGTCTCCTAACAGATTTTCAACAAAGCCAGATTGATTGGCAATGAAGTACATATGATCTCCAATCAGATCCCTTGGGTCTTCACTCATTTTAACTCATCCCATGCATTTTTCACTACTCTGATTTGTAAGACCCAATCAGATCCCTTGGGTCTTCACTCATTTTGACGTGTCCTATGTATTTTTCACTACTCTAATTTGTAAGACCCAATCAAATCCCTTGGGTCTTCACTCATTTGATATGTCCAACGCATTTTTCACTACTCTGATTTGTAAGACCCAATCAGATTCCTTTCGGTCTTCACTAGTTTTATTCATGTCTAATGCATTTATTATTATTATTATTATTATTATTATTATTATTATTATTATTATTATTATTATTACTATTTTTATTATTATTATTATTATTATTATTATTATTACAAGAAGACAAGTTAATTTTACAGAAAATTCAGTCCTTGTTTATACAGCAATATATTATTTTGAAGGTCTTTTGTAAAAAATAAAAATCAAATAACCAGAATCACTGTGCATATATTCTATTCTTTATTAATTGTTCTTGCTAATATTATTATCATTAAACATGCAATCTCATTTAAATTTGAAGATCATATATTTTAGCATATGAAATCGTTTCTGAATTACTCCTTTTCCATTATAACAACCTAAACTTGTTTTACCGACATTTAAACCACTTTTTTGCAAGTGGTCTACTCTTTTTCAATTATTTTCTCCAGCCTTAAAATTTGTCTCTTTTAGTTGCAGGTTCATCCATTGTTATTAAGGTTCTAGGTGTTAGAATTATTAGTGCTCAGTTGTAATATCGAATGAAAAGACTGTTTTTGACTAGACTGTGGGAAAATATGAAAAATCTATTCATGTGAATTGCATATCTAACAAATAATGTAATAGAAAGAAACATTATCTCATCCAGAAACAGAACCATTTACTCAAAAGCCAACGGCTTCATTCAAAGCTGACATACAGGGATTAACTCTATAAGCTAAGTGTGTAACCTCATTGTACCAACTTGAATATATGACAGCTTTGTGATTGGGATGAAGTCACTTAATATTGGGGGAAAAACAACAAACATAACAAGTCTTGAACACCTTCAGTCGAATTCCACAAACGATTCTCTCTTGGTGCTTAAATAGATGATGACCTTATTCACCCCTGGCAATACCAATTAACTCTAAAGAAAAACAATATATGTGACCACTATGTCAACTTATGCACTACAATGGCAATTCATGATATGTACATTAGTCTTTTTCCCTGCATTTTATGATTCCTGTGTTGCTCACCCCTTGTGGAAATAGTGGAGAACAATGCAGGGAAGTTACGAAGCTGGGAACCCAACTAGAAAATAATCCACATATACTTTAGTCTCGTTTATGACAGAAACTATAAAACATTATAAGCATAGCTAAACAGATGTTAGCCTTCGGTGACATGCATAATTTTTTTAAATGTAAAATTTAGAATGGTATGAGCTGTCATTTTTACAACGATTCAGTAATGGTCGGTAGAGTTTATCTTCGTTTTAGTGATGTGGTCATTCATAACACTATCAAGATTAACATATATATATGTGTGTGTTTGTGTGTGTGGTGTTCAGGGTGCTCTGGGAGGGGTAGTAGTACCTCTGGTGGGTGGCATGTCGTGCTCCTTCCGGAGTAGCCTGCCCATCTTTGGTCCTCACCAGGCGCTCAGCCTCACCTGTGGTTCCAAGCAGCTGTAGCATGCACAGCGGCCACACCACGGGCAACGGCTTCGACTGGCCGGCTAAACCAGGTGGAGGGTAGCCGACGGGCTTCAAACCCTCGGTGACTTAGGAGCTTGCCTATCCTTGCATGTAAAGCCAGATTCGGCAGAATGGGCAGAAGAGATCAACTGAGTGATCCAACGGCCACAAAGGCGAATCTGCAAACGCTTTGTGGAGAGCGTAGGGTATGACAAGGCACGGAAGACATCATAGCCATCCATTGCAGCCGAAGTAGTCCCCAGCCGTGACGAATCTTCGTACCACTGAGTTCTAACTACCAAGGCCGAGAGAGTGAGACTGTCTCTGTGCAAAGGCTGTTTCACTTTAATCTCCATCACACACAGGTTGTGTTGTGCACCTATCATTCATCCTTATCATCACACTCATCGTTCTTTACCTACACCTACCAAAGTCCTTCAGCGATGGGCGACTGGCGACACAACAGGTGGAGATGACCACTGGAAGTTGTTGAGACCTGCACGTAGGCGGCCCTTGGACATGTGGTCGTTCTGCTCTGTACCCAAGGCAGCAGAACAGTTCGGCAGCATCCAGGGGTGACTGAGCATACCTTTTTAGGATGGCGCTGCTCACCCTGAATAGGGAGAGGCCTAGAAAAGGTGGCCTAAAAAAGCTTGCCTTGTAAAAATCTGGTCAGCATACCGCGGCTGGCAAGATCATCCATATCTGCGGTCGAAATAATCGAAGAAAAAAACTTATTATTGGAGCATGGAACATCCGTACTCTCATGGACAAAGAAAACGTAGCAAGACCCCACAGGAGAACAGCTCTAGTTTCTAAGGAGCTAGCACACTACAATATTTACATTGCAGCCTTGAGTGAAACCAGGTTCGCAGAAGAGGGTTCTCTTACTGAGCTAGCCAGCGGCTACACATTCTTCTGGAAAGGAAAAGCCCAAAATGAGGACAGGATCCATGGAGTCAGCCTGGCTATCAAATCAAGTTTTCTGAAGCAGCTCCCGGAAATGCCGGTTGGTATCAGTGAGAGGCTAATGAAATTGCGAATACCTATAAGCCACAAACGGCACGCAGCAATCATCAGTGCATACACCCCTACCCTATCGAGTCAAGCAGAAACCATCGAGCAGTTCTATATGGACCTCAGCTGTGTACTTAGCTCAATTCCAGCTGTCGACAAGATCATACTACTGGGGGACTTCAATGCCCGTGTTGGCTGCGATTATGTTCGATGGAAAGGTATGCTTGGCAAGCACGGTGTCGGCAGAATGAACAGCAACGGCCTGCTCCTACTCAGCAAATGCACAGAATTTAACCTCCTAATCACAAACTCAATGTTCAGAATGGCGGACAAACACAAGAACACCTGGATGCACCCCAGATCTCGCCAATGGCACTTAATTGACTATGTAATAGTACGCCAGTGTGATGCCAAGGATGTCCAAATCACCAAGGCCATGCGAGGAGCAGAATGCTGGACAGACCACAGGCTTGTCAGAACTACCCTACAGCTGCACATTGCCCCTCACCACCTAAGATGTCCTAAGCTTGTGCGCACAGCCCTCAACGTTGTCAAACTGCAGCAGCCTTCCACCCAGCTCAATTTCCAAAAGATACTAGATGACATGCTGTCAACAAATGGACCGTTATGTGGAAACACCTCTGAAAAATGGAGCAAGCTCAGGGACATAATAAGAGAAACAGCTATGGCAAGCATGGGTTCAAAGAAGCGAATCCATAAAGACTTGTTCGACGAGAACAACGCTGCCATTGAAGATCTGCTTGCCAGAAAAAAACAAAGCTTTTATGGACTGGCAGAATGACACAAACTCCATCCCCAAAAAAGATTGCTTCAAATCCTATCAGGCTGAGGCTCAGAGAGAAATCCACAAGATGCATGACCAATGGTGGGAAAAGAAAGCTGATGAAGTGCAAAGCTATGCCGACACTTACAACTCCAAAGAGTTCTACAACGCCATCAAGTCAATCTTCAGCCACACAAAGTCCAGATCTATGCCCTTGCTTGCTGCAGATGGCAGTACATTAATAAAAGACAATAATGGCATTAAGGAAAGATGGAAAGAGCACTTTAATCAGCTCCTAAACCTGCCCTCATCGGTCAGCCAATCTGTTCTTGACCAAATACCCCAACAGCCAACGCTCAACCAACTGGATATTCCACCAAAGATGGAGGAATTGAGAAGGGCCATTAAACAAACAAACTGTGGCAAGGCACCTGGAAAGGATGGTATCCCAGCAGAGGTGTACAAGACTCTCAGTAGGCAGTCTCTGGAGGCATTCTACGACGTGCTAATCAGCATCTGGACAGAAGAAGAGATGCCAGACAACCTCAGTGATGCATCAGTTGTGACCCACTATAAAAATAAAGGCACACGTATGGACTGCAGTAACTACAGAGGCATCTCCCTGCTTTCCGTTGCTGGCAAAATACTTGCTCGCATCTTGCTCAACAGGCTTATTGCAGCAGTGTCAGAAAATAACCTCCTTGAGTCTCAGTGTGGTTTTCGCCCAGACCACAGCACCGTTGACATGATCTTTGCAGTGAGACAAGTCCAGAAGTGCCTTGAGCAGAACATGAATCTATATGCTGTCTTCATGGATCTGACAAAGGCTTTCGATACAGTCAACAGAGAAGCACTGTGGGTAGTACTCAAGAAACTTGGTTGTCCTCAGAAGTTAACCAACCTCATCCGGCTCCTCCACATTGACATGAATAGAGAGATTCTCTCAGACGGTGAACCCTCAGAGAAATTCCTCATATCTAATGGTGTCAAACAGGGTTGTGTACTCGCTCCAGTACTCTTCAACCTCTTCTTCACACAGGTACTGCTCCATGCCATCCGGGACATTGACACTGGCATCTACATTAGGTATCGCCTGGATGGATCAGTGTTTGATCTCCGTCGCCTAGCTGCAAAAACCAAGACACTAGAAAGACTCATCATTGATGCACTTTTTGCAGATGACTGCGCCCTCATGGCCCATGAAGAGACTCACCTACAAGCAATTGTGGACAGATTATCTGAAGCCTCCAACCTATTTGGACTCACAATTAGTCTAGGAAAGACAGAAGTCATCTTCCAGCCCGCCCCAAACACTGTCCATTCGCAACCCTGTATCACCATTGGCGACTTGCAGCTGAAGAATGTGGACAGTTTCAAATACCTTGGCAGCACAATATCTAGTGATGGCTCTCTGGACAAAAGATCACTGCGAGGACCCAAAAAGCTAGTCAAGCACTAGGACGACTCTGAACCAAGGTCTTGCAGCACAAGGACATACGCCTGTCAACAAAGCTGAAGGTGTACAATGCAGTTGTCCTCACGTCTCTATTATATGGCTGTGAAACGTGGACACTCTACAGAAGGCACATCAGTCAGTTAGAACAATTCTACCAGCGCTCCCTGAGATCCATCATGCGGATCAAGTGGCAGGACCGAATCACCAACCTGGAAGTCCTTGATAGAGCCAACACAACAAGCATCGAAGCCAAAATAATCCAGGCCCAGCTTCAATGGACTGGCCATGTCATTCACATGGATCAAAGCAGAATCCCAAAGCAGTTGTTCTATGGCGAACTAGCCCAGGGAAACCGAAACCAAGGCCGCCCTCACAAGAAGTACAAAGACAACCTCAAGACGAACATCAAATGGGCAGACCTTCAACCACACCAGCTCGAGCTCGCTGCCTCAGACAGAAGGCATTGGCGAGCCCTGACCAGAAAAGCCTGTTCCACCTTTGAGGTTGACCGCCGCCAGCATCTTGCTGCAATTCATGAGAGACGCCACAGAAATGTATCCCAGATACCAACAACCACCAGTGTCCCATGCTCCACCTGCAACCACATGTGTGTATCGGAATTCGGACTCCGGAGTCACATGCACGTCCACCGTTGAATGAGAGTGCACAACTTGTCTTCCTCGACTCGAGAGACTACCAAGAAGAAAGAAGATATATATATAGAAAGAAAGAAAGAAAGAAAGAAAGAAAGAAAGAAAGAAAGAAAGAAAGAAAGAAAGAAAGACATTTTTTGGTCTTTCTAGGAGGGCTGAATTTGGCAGTTGTATTGAAAGTTGTCCTAATGTATTGTAATGAGGTAAAATATTATCAAAGAAACATAGTTTACAAAATGAAAATACTTTTGTAGCTATTATTGTGGTGAAACTGTTGAGCACAAAACTTGACTGCAACCTCCAAAACAGGATAAACACATCATGTACACCTTAATGTATTATGGCCTAAAGTAAGAGAAGACTTGTTGAAATCTTTTAACATTTTATGGATCAAACTATACTCTGAGTTAAGCTACACAGTTTTGAAATTTAAGGACATTCAGTTAGAATGTAATTCTGACATTCTGTTTCAATGTAATACTGAACATGTTTAGGGCCATAGGGCCAAGTTCTATCCATGGGCCAAGTTCTGTCCATGGGCCAAGTTCTATCCATGGGCCAAGTTCTATCATAATACCTTAGAAGATGCACTGAGGGCTGTTCCATTTAAACACACATTGTACCCAGGGAAGGCACGTTTAAAAAAAAATATATGCCAGGGTACTTTTGATTCACAGAGTTCATATTAAAATGATAAGAAAATTCTAAACTGCATCTTTGGGTGTGTACCCCGCTTTCAAAGTGTCTTCCTTGGGTCCCATGTATGTTTTAATGGAACTGAATTTCTATTTAAGGTAAGATATTCTGTATGGTTTCAGGTTTCAAGGATTCTCTTTGGTAATCTTTGAATCAAAAGAGTACAAAATGTCTTTAATTTTGTTGCTTGGGAGACTGATTTTCAATATAAGGTAAATTTTATCAACAAAATGTATCCTAATATAAAATATTTATTTCTCTTTGACAGGGCAAAAGAAATTCCAGTGTCAAATGTGTCCAAAAACATTTAGACAGAAGGCACATTTAGACTCTCATCTCTTGACTCACTCGGGGGAGAAAAAATATCCATGTTTGCACTGTAATAAGTGGTTTGCAAGACCTTCTGACCGAAAGACTCACATGTACACACACACTAAAGAAGTTGTTTATAACTGTGACTTGTGTGGTAAAATTTTCTACAAAAGCCAGAATTTGAAAAAGCATATGCTTGTCCATTCAGGAGACAGACAATTTGTATGTAGTTTGTGTGATAAACGATTTGGAACCAAATATCACAGAGATCGCCACTGGAAGAAGTGTAAATACAGAATGAAGATTGATGAATCAATTACATCTGATGATGTTTTCCAATCAAATAATTGTACTGGAAGTAGTGATAATTAAATTGAAATATGATAAGGATCAGATTGCACATGGATTATTGGAAGAATTTGGTCAAATTTATGCTGAGTAAACATATTTGCATATTAAAGTTCCTCAGTCATTATTTTTGTTGTATTTCCTTTTTAGCTAACTGTTCATCTCTTGCTCTCTCAATCTCATTTGAATGGTCTGACAGCTCATTAGTCTCTCTCATTCTTTCTTTCTGCCTGTTTTAGAAAGTAAAATTGCAGATAATAACCTAGTGTTCCTTGTAAGCATATAACAAACTAATGTCAGTTACTAGTGGTAAAAAGCTTAGGTATGATATAGAAGGAATTGGAGATGGGGTATTTTAATTTTTTTTTTCCAAACATGTTTCGATATTATGGTATGACCGTGTGCCCATCCATCATCTATCTCTCATTCATTGTCATCATTTGCTTGCCTAAGATTCAATGTTTTGTTGTAATTAAGGATCATAATTTTCATTAAGGATCATAATTTTCTTTATACAGTTAAAATTATTTGTTTGCATACATAAGTATCTGTTGAGTTCAATGGCAATAAGTATCTGTTGAGTTCAATGGCAGATCAACACAATCTTGGAAATACAGTGCAGTGTAAGTTTAGGAATCGTAAAATACAAGCACAGAATGAAGATAAAACTGCAAAGTGGTAAAACCTTTATAATTCAGAGTCAGATTTGTAATATAAGCAGAATATTTTCCGAAAGTTGAAGATCTCCTCAGCTGGAATATCACCAAGTGACTGGTTTAAGTGCAAAAATGTCAGGGTCTTTTACATTCTGCAGAAGGGTGAATATTCTGCATATCTGAGTTTACACGAGTTTATCTATGATTAAAAGTCTTTTCTAATATATGATATATATTTATATATTTATTTATAAGTTTATACATTTATTTGAGGAGAACTATCTTTTTTAAAAACAAAAACATATAAAATTCAAATGTAATTGGAAGCATGTTTGTTATGTTTGGAAAAAAAGACAATTGCTGATATTGTTAATTGCTAAATATTACTAATATTGTTAAGTGAAAGTGACTGAAACATTGCTCATGGTACACAGGGAAAGAATTGTATACAGTTAATATTTTTATCAGGTTATGTGATCAAAGCTTGCCAAGATTAAATAAAATGTGGTATTGAGGTCAAAGTCTTCTTAAGGGATAGTATTTTCTCCACAATAAGCACATTGGCCTAGTGGTACAAATTCATTGAAACTTTTTTTTTATCATTAGGCAGTGCTTTCCTAGCATAAACATTTGCAAAAACATCTTTAAAAGAGGCAATGGTCTTATCAATGATGGGTTTATTGGTGGAGACATATGGTAATTTTCTTTATTTTAGATGTTTACCAATGGAAAGTTTGTGTATCTGCTTTTGAGGTCAAACATGGGGTTTTTGGAAAATTTGCATTTGGTTAGAGAGACGTTGTGGATTGTATTCCAACAACATGCTCCAAATCTTTAGGTTTGAATACCTGATCTGCCGTTCAAAGATTTCCAAAACCTGTCACCACTGGAACTACCTTTTTATTGTTTTTTAGAAGTGTCCAGTTTAAATAGGTTTGATTCATATTGTGATTGCTGTTTGGGAATCAAAATGTGTGGTCATTCTGCAGAAACTGGGATACATAGGGGCCAAATTATGGGAGTTTAACTGTAGATCCTACACAAGTGCCATTTTTGCTTTCACTTTGATAATTAAAAGAAAGATTCTATGTTCCTGCAATATGCACATGTCAAAGTTATGGCCTTATTGATTTTCCAATTGCAAGTCAAAATATCCTTGGACAAAAAGTTACTTTAGCTGTGACAAATTTATCATTTCAATTTATTGTTGTGATTGACTCTAAGGTTTGGATTTGTTTATTTTACAATAATTTGTAAACTTACACTTTGTGAGTCAAAAATATTTCTTAAAAACTATATAAGGTAGGGGTCTAATATGGTTTCCTAATTCAACATACCGTAAGTGTGATCTATAATGACATTTTTTAGATTGATCAGTGCATCACATTTCAGACAATAACAAAAATGCAAACTGTAGGTCAGTCTCAGATCAGTAATTTATATTTATTATATTGGCAACATTTCATATGCAATTTATATTAAGAAAAAATTCTAACAGCTATGGCAAGAGTTATTATAAACAGAAACTTCCAAGAACACCGTTTCCATGCATCAGCTGAAGTGTTTTTTATAAAGGAGCAAGGAAACAGATCAATCCATTTTAGCCAACCATGTTCTCTTCTAAAAACCATTCAAAGAGCTTTGTCAATGAAGTTTTCACTACTGCTGTTCACTCATTTAGAACAATATTCCTTAGAACATGTTCACTACTCAGCTTAACCCATTTGCAACATTAAATTTGTTTCACTATTGACTGGTAAATTGTATATAAGAATAAACACTGAATGACTAATAACTTATACCATTATTACCCTGAAAGCTAGACTATTTTATATAAATTAAGTCAATATTGTAAACAACTCTAGGCATTTTGTATGTGATGTAAATTATGTCAGTGTTGCAAATAAATTGTTTTGTTTTTTTTACAATCTAACGTAAATGATGTAGATGTAATTATCTTTTTTTTTTAGCATCTACTACTTAAATGCATATGTAATTATTTTTTTAATATAACTTATCACAACTAGAACAAAGGAATGTATTTTATTTGCAAGAAATCTGAAGTCACCATAATCAGAGAAAAATGCATCTGTGTGTATGTGCATGTGTGCATGCATGCATGTATGTGTGTTTGTGAGGGAGAGAGGGAGGAAAGGACCAAAAAGTGTGTTGAATAAATCTTGAGTAATCAATCATGAAAATAATACAGGGTCAGAAGTTACATAGTTCACAAAACTAATTTCACATTGAAAAGTTTATTGGTATTATTATTGGTATTATTAACATCCAAAATTATCAGATAGTTAGATACAAAAATTCTATGTGCGTTACTTGGACAAGCTTTAGCCAGGCTAGCTGATTCAACATAAAGACTAACCTAGCTGGCAATGGAATCGGTCAGTGGCATGCTTGCATTATTGTAGTGACAGATGCCACAAACACTACCTCTCCTTGATGGAAGCAAAAAGTCCATCACAAGTTTATTCTCAAAGGAATGTTTTTCCCCACTGACAACAAGGCTGACTGAAGCAGTTGAGGTTCAAACTTCACTCCAAAGGCCAGGATGGGACATAAACTTAAAATATTAAGATCCTGAGTAAAGTATTGCTTATCTTTAGAGTATTATGGTTGCCCCATAATATTACCGATGGCAGTGCCTTGTAGCCTTGAATTTAAGAAGGTTTCTTATTTTCATTTTTCTTTTTTGAGCTCACTGCAGTTTGTGCAGCATATGCAGTGAAATCCATCCAGAAAGGACACATAAACCACAGAATGGTGTTCATGAATAGGTGCCGTATTTATAATGTGAAATATGTAAAATAAAATGAAGAGAAGGGGTTAATAAAAATGTCGTTTAAGATCATGTGTCAATTTTATGGGCATGTCCACTAAGGTTGGGTTGACTGTAATGGCACCTTAGTCATCCTTGAGTAGACTGAATGGCAATTGGAATTTAATCTGATATGGTGCATATATAGTTTAAATTTGCTGATTCCATATTGAGAAGGTGAGAGGAAAGGTACTCTGTTATGACAATGTTTTGGGCAAAGGTTGTGCCCATGTAGTTATGGTCAAGTATTGGGGAGGTCAAAGGAATGGTTATGGCTAAGCTAATTATAACAAGGGGTCAGAGGAAGGTTTATGTCCACCCTGTCATGGCACCATTCAAAGAATTATTATATAATTAGTATTATGTACATATAATTTATATTGTGTGCTTGACATTTGTCTGGGATTTCAGGTAGAATTTTTGGCCTCCTTTACTTTTTTTTTTTTAGAGACATTTACTATGATTTGAGTTTAAGGTCTTGTTTTATTTACAAACTTAAAAATGTTCTGGAAACAAACTTGTTTACATTTTAATGGAATTGTTTGTTTTAAATGACCTATATCATGGGCATAATATTTTGTCTTATGTCAAGTGAATTTAGTATATATGATGAGGTCAACAGATATTCATTTCATTTTTAAGTTCAGTCTGTGGATTCATCTGCTGTTGTGTTCAGATATGAGTGTATGTGTGTTTGTGGGCACCCCATTGTTAGCGCGCAGGTCAAAAGCGCGGCGACAATTGCGTGCAGAGAAATATGCCCGTCGAAAGCGCGCAGCATAAACTCCATATGCCATTTTCTAGTGAGCACACATTAAAGAGTGTAGAATCTTTATATTTAGTAGAAATAAACTAAATGTTTGATCAGTTTGAACATACATCAAAGTGTGTACACTCTTAATATTGAGTAGAAATAAACTAATAGCTTGAACAACTGTTTTCCATGAGCAAACATCAAGATGTGCATTTACGCAGTATAAGCCTAGACGACTATAAATACAAAATTTATTTTTTGAAAATTTGAAAAGTGGTAGATATAATAAACTGAAATTCATTTTAATTTTTTTTCATGTTGTGCCTTTGTTTGTATTGATTATGCACATAACGTTGCAATTTGAACAGTGATAGACATACAAAATTGTAACTCATTTTAATAATAGTAAACCTTATTTAAATACCCGATTATTTTCTACTGTATGAATTATTTATACGTATGAATCTTTTTTGACATATTGACTTTTAAAATGTTTGCCTTGCGCGCTTTTGTCTTGCGTGCAATTGTCGGTGCGTGCTTTTGTCGGTGCGCATTTGTCAGCACGCTTTTGACCTGTGCGCTAACGGCGGGATACCATGTTTGTGTTTTGGATTTTTTTATGTATTTTAAATATTTTTACAGTGCAGCAGATTATAGTGATGTCTAGTGATGACACCATGCCGCAGACATGTAGCCTGATGTCCCATCCAGTCACATTATCCTGACAGCAGGCCAGCCAATCGTAACACTAAACTCTTAATGCTGAGCACCTAGAGAGGCAGCTGTTAGTACCATTTTTACAAGTCTTTGGTATGACGTAGTCAGGGTTTGAACCTGTGACCTCCTGCATCTGAGGTGGACCCCCTAACCACTAGGAAGATTATTTAATGTGCCCTGGGTAAAATCCCGAACATATCATTTTATAATATACACATGGTGAAAGTGAAAAATCTAAATAGATTGTTTGTTTTGAACTGTGACATATTTTAGGTTGGATGAGGTATGTCTTGAAAAGAATTAAACCAGGTCATGCAATTTTGCTTGATCCTAATTAATTGGAGAAGTTTTATAACACGATAATACATAGTATATTGATATATGGAGAGGGGGGAATTGCCAGCAGATGAGAGGGAAAAATTAAATGAAAAAATTCCCAAGGAAAATAATTCCAAAAATAATAGGTGCTCTTTCATACAACATAAGTTTGTTATGAAATATTGCCAAAAACTATATATGTCGGTCAATATGTACACAACGCTAGTTTTCATCGTCACAAAAAGTTTATGAATAATGTTTAAACTTTTTGTACAAGTGTATTGAAATCAGTGTTTCCGTACCCAAGCACTTTTTCATTTTCTGTGCCGGGTTTTTTATGTTAAAGTTAAATCAATAAACTTCCGGTTTGAGACCAGTTAGAAGCTGCAACAGTTGCGTTGATTTACGTCGTTCATCTAAAATGTCAACAATTAATTACAGTAAATGGGATCACATTGAGGTAAGGATATTTGGTAAAATAATCATGCGCAAAATTTTACAAATTAATTACATTTTGAGCAAGTAAATACAAACAAATTATGGGCGGTGCGTATCTGGAAGTTTCTGGAAGCAGCTGTTTTTATCCAGGCTGTGCACAAGTTTGTGAGCGCAGAACATACGATACAAACTTAGGAAGTTACTATTTCACCGGAGAGAATATTTTAATAAGTAGTATTTAATTTAATATTTAAATTATATTAATATTTTAAGAAATAGTGCGTTCCTGTTTATATTATTTGCATACCCCCAGTTCGTTTCATGTTTGTGTCCCCCATGCTTTTTAAAACAAAATTCATAAAGAATAGGAAAAAATTAAAAAATTCTTAAATCACTTCATTCATTGATTTATAATTTATAACCTGACCATAGCCAAGAGGCCCCTTATTCAACAAAATTTTGAGGGTTTCAGTATAAGCACTCGATGTAATGAAGATAACGGACTACGCTGTCCATTTATGGTGTCTATTAATAGTCTGTTTCAGTAAAATCTGCGTCGTCTGTGTCCAGTAATTCTTATGTCTAGTTTTAATATTTCTAAAATAAATTGAATAAATAAATAGGAGGAACACTTGTGTAAATGTGTAAAAAAAATATATGTAAATCCAGTATTTATAGAATTATTCAATTAGATTTTCAAAAATGATGTTGCTCATAAACATGCTGGCCTAAGCAAAATATGATGACCGTGTTGATAAAGAAACAACCTTTTGATTTGAAACTCCAACTCCTTCTGGTAACAATCGGGTTAGAAATTACAAACCAGTTAATGAAATGACCAATTTTTGTACATTGTGTATATTCTCATTTTATTCAATGATTTACAATCCCTAAGCTGGCTGTTTGTTTCTCATTTCTATGTCCAAAAGTTGCAATATCTAGTTAATATACTTTAATATGAATTGAACATATAAATAGAAGGAACTCTTTTATACATGGGTTCAGAGAGATGTAAATCTAAAATTTAGATCCTGAACTATACATCTTTGCTTGAAAACAACAGATTGGCTCAAGCAAATTTCCTTTATTTTAAGTGAGATCGATAGAAATCTGATTTGCCTGAGGAAGCTTTGGTTACACTGATGAAATGTGTAAATGTATTTGACATACCTATCAAAACACGCTGCAGTCTAAATCAGATCACCACTGTCCATCGTGAAATTGAGATCTGATTTTAATCAGATTGAAGCATGGTATGTGGTGCAAAAAATATGATTTTGTTTTCCCAATCCCTCCTTGACACAGTTGTTATAAGAAAACACAATTTCCAGTAATTTTAATTTTAAAAAAGCTAGTGAGAAATGGTTCAAGGCTGCAATGGGTGAGATTATTTTGCTAATTTGCATAGGCTGGATCACAAGTTGATTTTGTTGTTGTAGAGTTTAACACCATTTTTCAGCACATGATAGGCTATACATGGCGGTCAGTATTATTGGTGGTCACTAAAGTTGAATAACCCATTATAGGTATATCTAAGAGATAGATGCTATTGCATATTATTACCTTGAATGAGAACGTTTAAGCCATATTTGTTATATTTTTGACAAGTTTGTGAATAGTGAGTGGCAATGTTTCTTTGAAGTTGAATTTCACTACATTCATGTATATAAGATGCAAAGCATAATCATTTTGTTTGTCGTAATAGTGTTCAAGTGTAATTTTTTAATCAGATCTAGAAAGCAATTAGCTAT
The DNA here is from genome assembly GCA_029339505.1 of Unio delphinus. NCBI lineage: Eukaryota > Metazoa > Mollusca > Bivalvia > Unionida > Unionidae > Unio > Unio delphinus. Next base: position 23,139,609 of record JAQISU010000042.1, read on the forward strand.
CTGGTAAACCCAACAAAAATATATTTCAGAACTCTTGATTGACGGAGTTTTATAATGTGAAGCACGCTAGAGTAGCGATGAACACTTGTGACAATTGCATTGCCTTTGAACCCTATTGAATTTTTTATTTGAATTGTAGCTAATGCAGTGTTGTGTGTCAGTATTAAAAAAGGAGGAAATTTTGGTTATGTTGAAATTTGAAGTGCAATAGGAAACACATTTTTGTGTGCCAAGTACAAACTTTTCTAATTATAAATTGAAGTATAATTTGGGAGAACCCAGGCTTTTGCATGTAGTATCATATGCATCTATGTATAAATCCAGCACCCTTTTTTATTTATGAGAAAAAAAGATTCTGCAATGAAATTCGTCATTTAATCTTTTTTTGTAAGTAGAATCAGACGAAGCACATTCATGAATGAAGAAAATGAACTTTAGCAGATTTAAAATTGCATTTTTGTGATGAATTTAGTAGGGGAGTGCTCTTGGGCAACTGTGGGGATGCTTGAAGGATGCTAAGATCAGAGCTAAATTTGAGGTGGGTGGGGTCTATTTCTGTCTAGCTGCATATCTGTTGTGTAAAGGCTATAATGAATACCATAATACAGTGTCCATTCATTTTTGTAACTTGCAAAAGTTTAGAAAGTAGCATCAATATACTTTTAAATTAGTATAAAAAAGTAAAGGTTAACTATTTGACTGAAAAAGTGCTATTTTCTTTTGTAAAAAATTGGTAATAATTTTCATGATTTGTATCAGTACAGTTTCATCCATATTGGTATTTTATACTTAAGTTTATAGTTGTTACCCTCATAAATTAAACTGAGTTAATTTATTTTAAAACATTACATAGAATTTAGAAATGTTCGCATGATCAGTCAGACACTTTTCTTAGGATGGCTGACAAGAAGGTTCTTGATTTTGAAATATGTAGTCCATGACTTCTTTCTGAACAAAGATGGTGTCTCTACAATAAAAATAGGACACCGAATAATGATTGATTTTTCCTTGCAGTAGTTCAGAACATTATGCTGCATTACCATTATAAATGTCATTAGATTTCTAACACTCCTTCATTGTGAAATATTTTGCGTTATAATAAAATAATGAAAATATAATTCATGGTGAATAGGGATAACAGATTGTTTATGATGTTACATTTTCAGCATCATTTGCAGAGTAAATTATCCCAGTTATTAGAAGTAGAGTAAATTATCCCAGTATTTAGAAGTAGAGTAAATTATCCCAGTTATTAGAAGTAGAGTAAATTATCCCAGTTATTAGAAGTAAATTATCCCAGTTATTAGAAGTAGAGTAAATTATCCCAGTTATTAGAAGTATAGTAAATTATCCCAGTTATTAGAAAAAAACAATTTATTGCACTTGCTTATTTAATTTCATAATACATTCATTTATTCATTTTAAAAAATATAACAGACTTTCATTTATTCATTTTTAAAAAAAATAACACTTTCATTTATTCATTTTTAAAATAAATAAAGACTTTCATTTCATTTATAAGCAGCTTTTCATAATACATGTACATTCATTTATTCATTTTAAAAAAAATTAACAGACTTTCATTTATTCATTTTAAAAAAATTAACAGACTTTAATTTATTCATTTTTAAAAATTAACAGACTTTCATTTCATTTATAAGCAGCTTTTCATAATACATTTATTTATTCATTTATAAAAAATTAACAGACTTTCATTTAATTTATAAGCAGCTTTTCATACTACGTTCATTTATTCATTAAAAAATTTTAAAAAGATTTCTCCACTGCCTATTGTCTTTCCTCCATAACACATGTCAACTTCCTTACAGTTTCCATTGTCTTGATGTGATTATTTGATGAGAAAGCTTGCTGAAAAACTACTGATATTATACAAGGTAAAACCATGAACACTCCTAAGCTGAAACAGGCATATCTGTAATCTTGACACTAATGAAATTATGTTAAGCTGCTATTAGAAACAGTACACTAGTGATAATCATTAAAATATAAAAGTACATGATGCAGAAAAAGAGTGGATTTTAGTAGTTAGACAGTTAACATATGAGCTTGTACATGTATTCAACTAACAAACAATCATTAGTCCCAAAATCTGGCACTTTTGAACTAAATATGGTATATGTTAAAAATGCACATCATTTTAAATATGATAGATTAAATGTGTGCTGAGTGATGCCCATGATAAGTTCAGATTGGGTCAGGCATGCTTAGGTTTCTAATGTACTGTCAGACATGCTTAAAATTTGTGGTAACAAGGGAAATGGGAATGAGTGTTATGTTCAGTTCATAATGCTTTATGTATTGCTTCATTTTCTGGAAGTTTTGTGCATTGTGCTCTTACCACATTACATACCAGCACCGTTTGGTAATCTTACATGTACAGCATTCTTCTATTAAGTCAATGCATACAGTTTCTTTCTTCCTCTGTTGATCCCATATTTCACAAGAAAGTCTGTCATTTTCCATCTTGAAAACTTGAGTAACTGTTAATGTCAGTCTTGTACACACATGATAATGTGAATATTTACTATTTGCAGCATGTTTTGTCAACTATGAAATAAATGTGTATATTTTACTTTTTTTTACTGTTGCATTTTAATCATAACATTTGGAAGTTTAATTGGTTCGCCTATTTTCAAGCCTGAATGGTCTAAAGCACTCAGTGTTATGGATCACTGCCATCTCACTTGTCTGTGTGGGTTCAAGTCTTGAATTCGACCAAATTGGGTATGTGGGAAAGCTTGCCAATAGCTTCTCGTGGGTCGGTGGTTCTTTCCGGGGGTTTTCCCGGGTTCTTCACCATTAATACTGTCTGCCATGTATAGCCTATCATGTGCTGAAAAATGGCATTAAACCCTACTATAACAACAACAACAAACTTCCAAGCCTTGAGCTAACCCTAGATTATAAGCCCAAATATTCAAGCCTAACTACTTTTAAAAGTATGCTGGTTAGAAATTTGATGCATGTTGCTGATTTCAGGGTGACTAGATAATAATTGGTTGATTTGTGTGATTTATTTGATAGGAAACAAAAGGCACTTGTCTCTGTTATATCTAGTGATTGATCACCTTGATTTACTCATCAAATATGTTTCGGAGGGGGGAGCCGTGAGTGGTCTAATGCATTCTCTGTTATGGATCACTGCCATCTCACCTCTGTCTGCGTGGGTTCTAGTCTCAGATTCAGCCAATGTGGGAGTGTGAGAAAGCTTGTCAGTAGTTTTTCATGGGTAGGTGGTTCTTTTATTTTTTTTCCCCTGGTTCTTCCTCCACCATTAATACTGGCTGCCTTGTATAGACCATCATGTCCTGAAAAATGGCGTTAAACCCTACAACATCAACAACAAATATGTTTCCCTCCAACTTGTTTAAGATAGAAAATTTCAAAACTGCTTGTATTGATTTTGCGAGGCCTCTATGTAGAGAGCCTGTTACTCAGCATGAGCATAAGTAGTAACTGGATCTGATGCCAATGTAGTAGTTCTCCTAAGGTATAATGATCGAATAAATCTTGATGAAGAAACATTTTTGTAATATAAATTGGTTTCTTTAGAATCACAATCATTGTATAAAAAATGGCATGCACAAGTGGTATTCATTGTTTTTTGTTTGTGTAATGCATGAGACTCCTATGAATTTGCTATTCAGCAAATAATTAAACACCTAAAAATAAGTGTTCAGAGACCATTCAGTTGTGAGTATAAATAAATCACAAAATGCCTAGCTTTCATTGTTGTTGGTGTAGTTGAAATGCTACTCCTGGTATATATAGGCAAGATACTTTCATGTAATTTTAGAAAATTGGTGATTGCAAAACAGTTCATTGAAGCATAAGAACTTGTGTTTTGACTGGTTCTAAATATCATACATTGTTATAACTGGATTCTCTCTTGTTCTAACATGTAGTTAAATCAGAACTCTTAAAGGACAAAAATGGGACATAAGCTTTTTGACAGGCAAATGGAACAGTGTGATCTATCTTGATTAATTGCTGGGTCAAAATATTAAAAATAAATATTGAATATATGTTAGGTCATAAAGACCATTTTTAGAGTATTCTTTTTATTTAATAGATATCTGATGATGAGGATGATACACATCCCAATATTGACACGCCCAGTCTATTCCGATGGCGGCACCAGGCTAGGCTTGAGAGAATGGAGAAAGAGAAAAGGGAGAAAGAAGAATTTGAAAAGACACGCCTAAGGTTGCGACCTTATTTTACTTTTTTGTATCAGCAAAGTTTCAGTATCTTAGTTGGTTTGAATGCCAGGGATTACTTGAACAGGCGCTGAAATCCTGATAGAACCCTTTATAAATTATAGAAATAAGATATGGAAAGCTTGAATAGCTGTCTCTTACTGCATTTAATCTGTAGTCCCTTGATTCATGATAAGAAAGAATAACTCTTCCAACCAGAAACTGCATGGTGTTCTTGCAGTGAAAGTCAAATAATTAAAATAATTAATACAAACACATTGAATATGTCACTGGTTTTGTTTTATTGTCTTTTCTGACTCCAGATTGGTGTAGAATTTCACCCAGCATGATTAGTTACAAGCATCAGTTAGTAGATGTTACACATATTTAAAAAAACAACAACTCAGTTTCTTTATATGTGCAATGAATGTCTGTGTTTGAGAAGTTCATTTGTCCACATGTATTTATTAGTGGTGGATGAGGAAGGGAAAGTAGTGTGGTGCTTGTCCAATTTTAAGTATTAGCACAAGTCGAATAAGGACAAATAGTCAAGTGAAAATCTTCCTTACCTTTTTGGATAGCACAAAATCCAGGAGTACTGGTTGAAGAGAAACTCTCGTGCATTGTATTGATGATGACATGTGTATGGAAATGCTAACTTTGCCTGCTATTATTATGTTCTTCTAGTATGGTCACCACAGGGACCATCTTGAAATCTTGTTATCTCTACTCTGCCTCAGGGAATGTTTATATTAACACGGGGTTTTCACTAAATAACTGGTAATATCTGGTTGGTCCCAAGTAAAAATTGTGGCAATCTGATGTCTGGTCATGGCATCCATTTTGAAAATCTAGTTATTGACTTTCCTTCTAAACAAAAATGTAATGATTTGAAATTTCTACCAGAAGGCTGAATATGGTGTCTAGTTAGTCCTGAATGAAAATAGTTCCATTTGGACATACATTGGAAATTTCACTAATAGAGATTGTATGATGAAAATGGTGTCAGTCTGACATTCTAAATAACCACCATAGCAGCCATTTTGATAATCTTATTGCTACTCCCCTGAACAGATAGCAGAGTTTTTGCCAGGTGACTTTCTAATGTGTATTTAATTTTGTATTCTTTGTTGGCTTTTCTGAATGATTATATGTTATGTACATCTGTATTTTGTTCTTGACCTTTGTCCAGAATCAAGTTAATGGTTTATCTGTCCAGTGATGTTTATTTTGTAACAACATAATATATAGCCAATGTAAAGATTATATATTTTGATCATTATCAATGGAAGTAAACATGTTTACTTTTATCTGAATGTAGGATACTAGGTTTTTACTTAGGAACTCCTAAACTTGTTGACAACTTTAAATATTTTAGGAAGGAAACTGACCTACATCCTGGCTCTATTGTTGTCTCATTTTATCTAATGTTGTCTACTTACAACATTACTAATTCATGCCTTTACATCTGAAGCAGAATCAGTCTTTCTGATATGTTCAGTTTTTAATTTGGTTGGATTTTTTTATCTATTCAATTTATTATTCACTGTAATTTCAAAGTGCTCAGTAATTCTTGGACAAAAACATTAATTTGAAATTATGATGGATTCAGACAAGGACATTTTTTTAGTATGTTATTGTAATACATCAAAAGACTTAACACATCACCACATTACAGATCATTGGCATTTTTGTGAATTCAAGAATTACAGGCAAATCAACACATTCACTATTGTTTTTTTTTTTAAATACAACAGGAATTTAATTGGGACTTCATTTATTTGGACTTTTAGTAGAATAATTTAAAGCTCTTGGGGATTTAATTCACAATACTTTAAATTCATTATTAAATTTTTACTTCGTATTTGTTGAATTTTAACTTGATGGTTTTTTCTCTTTTCTGTTACATGGTTTTAGACCATAGAGTCATAACAACTACATAATAGTGTCTTGTTGGGCTTGAATAAAAATTGAGATGATTTAACTGTAGCCAACATGGCAACCATCTTGAAAAGCTTGATGATGCTACTTTTCCAGAATGGAAGGTCACTGGCAGACAAATTATGATATCTTGTTGGTCTCGAATGAGAATAGTATCAGTTGGACCTCACATATGAATAAACAATGAAAGTAATGAAAATGTTGTCACTTTCCAGGATGGATGGTCATATTGCCTTGGTTAAAATTCTTCTACTGTTGTCCAGTTTCTCCTTTGGTGCTGATCTTACATCCAATATGGCTGTCACAGTGGCTACATTGAAAATCATATTGCACAAAAATATCAGATGGTTTCAGCACCTTGCAATTAAAAAGAAGAATGGTTTTATCTTGAATTCCTGGGCATTGTTTTTATTGTTTTGGCTACTGGAGTATCAGTTATTATCAAGGCACTCTTGTTCTTTATTGAATTTATTGTCAATTTTAACCATCTTATAAGACAAGAGAGCTTAATCTCGGTTGCACAAAGTTGCTTTATTTGGTTTTGCACCCTTTACACTTTTGGACAGAAAATCAACTTTGCCACTGTCTGGAGGTTTAGCATGTACATTTATGCCTGATAAAGTTTTTATAACCTGCCCAAAAATTTCACTTGTATATATATCAGGCTGAGAGATCTTCATAACCCTGTTTTCATATATTTCTTTATATTTTAGTCATCAGCAGAAAATGTCTGAGATGAAGAAAGCAATAGCAGAGGCAGAACAAGTAAGTAAATTAACTGTTGTTAAAAAAATGTATTACCTTGATTCTTCTCATGCTTATTTTAAATATAAAGAAGACCTAATTTCTTAGTAATGATTTCCTGTAAAAATTCATTTATTGTCATTTTTGGTTTTGAAGAAAAGAATGTGACTGCTAAATTTTGGGGACACATTTTGTCCCTCATTTGTTTCAGGTGGATCATGTGTTATTGGGTCTATAAGTTCTTTATTGATAACAACCATGAAATACATGTATAGGAGAATGAAATGGGGTATGCCACAAATCATAGTGAATTCACAGTACGGTATAAAGGACAAAGTTTTATGCACAAGAAAATGTTTTAAATAGCTGTAAACATGGTATTAGATTCATACTGGATGGTGCAAGATGGTTACAATACAATTGTGAATTGTGCTGCCAAGGGAATATTATAATATTTGACTATTTGGTAGAATTTGACATTGTATAAAGAGTCAAGCATGTACAAATAAAAGTTTCATTGTATAAAAAGACAGCATGTACAAATAAACATTTCTCCTTTGAATACGTTCCCCAATCACATTACTTTAGGGATATTAGCCTGCTACCTCACGAATCCAGCCCTACCAAAAGACGAAAATTCGTCTTTCCTGTCTATGTCATATAGACAAAGGGCAATAACTCTTGCCCATTACCTCCCCTTGCCGCCCGTTAGGTGTCGCTTCTTTAGTTTTTTAGCTTCGCTTACGCGAAAACACGTACAATTAGACCTCCAATGAATCCAAGCTATCTTAGTGTAAATTCTGACCATCCGAAGTTAAATTTGGAATTACTGTGTTGGATAATCATTCCTCTACAGGTCGTATACATTATTTTACAATATTTTCCAATTTGAGTGACTTTGTCACCTTTTCTAGACTTCGGACCAGGTTGCAACGTGGTCAAAGCATGTAATACATGTAGCACTCAATAATTTCGCTTATTCCGTATGTAACGTTTACGATATTAGCGACTAATAACGTGCTGCATTGATAATGTGTGCTGTATTTATCTTCTTTGACGTTTCAGTAGACTTCAAAAAAAGTCTTTGAACGACCAATTGCGACTATTTAATGGCGGACTTCATGTTGTAGTCACGAATTCACGCGACACTTAATCATTTCGCTTCCTCCGTTAGTTACGGTTATGGAATAGCGACTTAATAGCGTACTGAATTGTTAATTTGTGCTTTGTTTATCTTCTTTCCGTTTCAGTAGACTTCGTCTCTGAACGACCAGTTGCGACTATTTAATGGCGGAATTTCGTGTTGTAGTCACGAATTCACACAACACTTAATCATTTCGCTTCCTCCGTTAGTTACGGTTATGGAATAGCGACTTAATAGCGTACTGATTGTTAATTTGTGCTTTGTTTATCTTCTTTCCGTTTCAGTAGACTTCGTCTCTGAACGACCAGTTGCGACTATTTAATGGCGGAATTTCGTGTTGTAGTCACGAATTCACGCGACACTTAATCATTTCGCTTCCTTCGTTAGTTACGGTTATGGAATAGCGACTTAATAGCGTACTGAATTGTTAATTTGTGCTTTGTTTATCATCTTTTCGTTTCAGTAGACTTCGTCTTGAACAACCTATTGCAACATGCTCACGGTGATAACTAGTGTGGTCATTAAGAGTTAACATGGCACGGAATAATTTGACTACTCCGTTAATAACGGTTATAGTATTATCGAATTAATAATATGCTGAATTTTTTTAATCTGTGCTTTGTTCTCTTCTTTTGTCGTTTCAGTAGCAAAGTCGACAACGAAGGCATGAATGGCAAAATGGGTGTTGGCAATGTGGAAATGGAGGAAATTATGTTGACATGGTTTAGGCTGCCCAGTGGATGTAAATTTCACCGCAGGTCCGTGCATGGCTTTCGGGCCTGTAAGTCCGGACGCATGGAGTCTAGGCTGGATCAATTGGATCCATTTTATTATGCACTTTCGCCGGCCGTCCAGCCGTCCGTCCAGCCGACACCGTCAGTTCAGCCGGCACTTCAGCAGGCACCAACCGGCACTAGCCATACATCCGGCACCGTCCGTTCAGCCCAAATGGCACCGGACGGCCAGCCGACCTTCCAGCTGGCATCAACAGGCACCGGCCGTTCAGCCCAAATGGCACCGGCCGGCCAGCCGACCTTCCAGCCTGCATCAACAGGCACCGGCCGTCCACCCGGCAACGACCGTTCAGCCCAAATGGCACCGGTCGTCCAGCCGACCTTCCAGCCGGCATCAACCGGCACCGGCTGTCCATCCGACAACGACCGTTCAGCCCAAATGGCACCGGTCGTCCAGCCGACCTTCCAGCCTGCATCAACAGGCACCGGCCGTCCACCCGGCAACGACCGTTCAGACCAAATGGTACCGGTCGTCCAGTCGACCTTCCAGCCGGCACCGGCCGTCCATCCGGCAACGACCGTTCAGCCCAAATGGCACCGGTCGTCCAGCCGACCTTCCAGCCTGCATCAACCTATGCAGGCCGTCCATCCGGCAACGACCGTTCAGCCCAAATGGCACCGGTCGTCCAGCCGACCTTCCAGCCGGCATCAACCTGCACCGGCCGTCCATCCAGCAACGACCGTTCAGCCCAAATGGTACCGGTCGTGCAACCGACCTTCCAGCCGGCATCAACCTGCACCGGCCGTCCATCCGGCAACGACCGTTCAGCCCAAATGGCACCGGTCTTCCAGCCGACATCAACCTGCACCGGCTGTACATTTGATTTACGGAGATTATAGTGATGTACCCGTCAGTCAATCTGTACTACTGGTTACATATCACTACCATGAGAGAGATGTTATAGATGTATCTCCGTCCAATCAGACCATTCGAGAGGCAGGTGCCGGTCATAGCCGGACCTTCGCCGACATTCCGGCCGACCATATACCAGACAAATCAGTCGGTATCGCCGGTGTACACCTCCCGTCATGTCAAATACTTGTCGGTGTGATTTTAAAACAAGGGAGAATTAGTGACATTATCAGAGATGACGGAATTGAGTTATCTATGCCACTTGGTATGCGCTACCCAGATATGGCAGCTTTACCAGAACAGGACTTTCAGGCCGACCATTCGTCAGTTCAATCAGCCGTTAGTGCCGGCCGTCCATATGTTCACGGCTTCTCCACAAGGGAGATTTAGTGAAAGTGTCAATTATGACAGAATTGCGTCATCTAGGTCACCTGGTATGCTGTACAGATATGCAAGCTATACCAGAACCAACATTCCCTCTGAGCGAATGGTAGATGGGTGCACAGTGCTGGCCGCACTACATAAGCATTATGTAATTATTATTACCTTCTAGCCGGCACCAACCGGCACCGGGCGTCCATCCGGCAATGACCGTTCAGCCATATGGCACCGGTCATCCAGCCGGCACTAACCGGCACCGGGCGTCGATCCGGCAATGACCGTTCAACCCAAATGGCACCGGTTGTCCAGCCAAGCTTCCAGCCGACACTTGCCGGCACTGACAGTCCATCCGGCTCCGGCCGTCCAGCCCAACAGGCACCGGTCGTCCAACCGTATGGAGATTTTAGTCATATACCAGTCCGTCCGACTGTACCGCTGTACCAGCACGGGGACTTTTATCATACCGCAATCCGCACAAATCGGATTGACGAAGATTCTAGTGATGTTTCCGTCTGTCAATCCGTACTACCGGTTACATATCACTACCATGACTCTGATGTTGGCGATGAATCTCTCGATCCAACCCGACCATTCGAGCGGTCGGTGCCGGTCATAGCCGGCCCGTCGCAGGCGTTCAGGCCAAACATATACCAATCAATTCATTCGGCATTGCCGGCCGTCCATAGGCTATCAACTCATCCACAAGGGAGAGTGAATGCCTTTTTTAGAGATGACGGAATCGAGTCATCTATGCCACCTGGTATGCATTACCCCGATATGGATGCTTTACCAGAGCAAGATTATGCACATAGTGAGTGCGATGAATCACAGGCAAATCAGCTGTATGCAGATCCAACTATGGAACGGACTGAGTTCAGCTTCAAAGCCGCAGTGGAGGAAATTTTTAGGGTGTTAAGGCCCCTTCAGAATGCCCTCCACCTCCTGCTGCAATTACCGACTATAGGGTTAGTGCGTCGGTCGATCTGGATGAAGGGGAAGAGATTCTATCCTTCCGCCTCCTTCCCCAGTCGACAAAATTAAGGAAATTAATGACCGTCTGTCGACACGTATAGGGGATCCAGGAAATGCTAAGGCGTTCTTTTCTGAAAGCCAAGTACCAGCGTCGTTTTCAGGTCGATGGTACAAAACTCACTCCGATGCGTTCAATACTGAGGTCCTGGCTCGGGATAAAATAGGGCAGCAGTCCATATGTCTGCGGCATTGTCTTATAAAGTGGACAAAACTGTGTTCAATGCCACGTCCAAGCTGGTTCGAATGTAGTCGCTACGTCTTCACTGTTAGACCTAGCCTCCCTAGCCATTTTCAGGATCGCTGAAAAATCTGGCAATGAACATGCTTGGGATTCGACGGCCCGGTTAGCTAGGGTTCTTAACAGGGCAGCTCACCATTCCATGGCCAATGCGCTGACTGCTTCTGCCAACCTAGACCTGATACGTCGTGACGCATGTCTGAAGGGCACGTCGCTTTAACCCCATCATAAGCTGGCTAGATATGACCGACGCACATTTCACGTCCCTATCCCACGAGTAGCGGACATTCTCCGTTGTGCTTGTCGGGACTAGGCTTATCAGTTCCATGTCATACCTTTTGGCCTAAATTTAAGCACTTGGGCTAGTACCAAGGTTATGGGTTACGTCGTCACCCTGTTCCGCTCGACTTCATCTATTGCGTCGGCAGTATATTTGGATGACATCCTCCAGAAACATCTGTCAAGTTCTATTCTGCTCAAAGGCAGAAACGATCTTATATCACTTTACGTCATATAGGCTTTCTCGTGAACTGGATAAAGTTTGATCTCTGTCCAATCCGGATTTTGGTCCATCTGGGTGTGGAGTTTCTCTCGATCTGAATCTGGTAAGGCTTCCTCGAGTTTGCGATTATCCAGATAATTGCACTCGTAGAGTCCGTTTCCGACAGGATGCGCATTTTAGCGAGAGAGTTGCAGATCCTCGGATTATTCAATGCGGCAGCAGACTTGATCCCGATCAGCCGTCCTTTTATGCGCCCTTTACAAAGGACTTTGCTAGCGTAATTGCGCTCTTTTCAAGTCCCTTTGATCCCAGAAAACAGTCATGCTCACGCCAGAGATACAATCATTCTTGAGTCAATGGCACAACCCCTGTAGGCTGTCCACAGGGATTACTCTGGAGATACCCCAAGGGGATAACGGTATGTTCCGCCACTAATACCTACGGTTGGGGTGCCCACCTGTTGCCGAACTTCGATACTGTCAGCGGCACGTGGGTGCCAGGGGCGAGCCCTTTCCACATCAACCTTTCAGAAATAACGGCTGTCATCAATGCCTTTCATTTCGGGCAGGATCAACTCTTATTACAAACTGCCCTCATTATGTCAGACAACATTGTGGTGGTGCCTTGCCTCAAAACAAGGGGACACCAATCACCAGACCTGTGCAATCTGAACTGGCAATTTCTACATTGGTTCGACAATCTCCACCTCAATGTACAATTCAGACACATTCTTGGCAGACTCAATGTCTTGGCTGACACTCTATCTAGTCATTCACACAGAATGGTCACTCCATCAATCGGACTTTCTTCCAATTGACACACTTTGGAGACGTCCGATGATTGATCTTTTGCAACAAGATGGAATCGCAAGTTCTCCACCTTTCATCTCACAGGTTCCAGACCCAGAAGCTTGGGTCGTGGATGCTCGATCAATCACCTGGGAAGGGTTGTGGGCATTCTCCTACCCTCCCACGGTCTTGGTACTGGAATTAATCCAGAAGTTAAGGGGTCAGAATTGTCAGATGGTTCTGATTACCCCTCTCAGATGGAACAACTCCTGGGTCTCCGATCTACTCAATCTAGGCGATAGATCTACCCAGGAAGATTACAGTCAGCACAAGTATTCACAAGCAACCGCGGCCAGGGGTGTTCCACCCCTGTCCGGACCGTCTTTATGTTCAAGCTTGGCTCTTGTCCAGACAGCCTTGCAAGACAAACAATTTAAATCTTTGATTGCGGAGAGAATCTCGAGAGCAAGAAGGCCCTCTACTCTGAAGGTTTACGAGGGCAAGTGGCATGTTTTCAGAGACTGGTACCATATCATTCACATTGTTCCTCTGAGTGTCACAATCCCTCAACTGGCCAACTTTTCTCTGGCTTTTCGAGGAGAAACATCTGGCTCCAGTTATTCTCAAATGTTACCGCTCCATGATATCAGACACATTCCGCCATTCTGGTACATGTGCTATCAGCCATGACAAAGATTTGTCAGATCTTTAGACATTTAAAAAAAAAAAAAAAAAAAAAAAAAAAATTAATCGACTTATATCCCTCACCCTGTTTTCAAATGGAATCTGTCCTGGGTTTTAACATGACTCAATTCAGACAGTATTGAGTCTTTAACCCACGATTAGTTAAAGCTACTATCATACAAATTGGGTTTCTTGAAAGCCTTAGCTTCAGCATGCAGGGTGAGCGAGTTACATGTCCTTTCTAGTGACCCGAACTCTCTTTCGTTTCGATCAGAGGGTTTGATGGTCCTCTTGACGCAGCCAGGCTTCGTAGTCCAAAATAGATTACCATACATTGCGATCAACGAGTCGTCATTAGCTCGCTTTCTTTATAGATAGGTCAGGATCAACAGCCATGTAAGATCCTGTTTGGGCACTCTAGCACCATTTCAATGCATAGAGGTGAGTCAGGTCACATACTAGCACCTCTTTCTTCTGGTGATAGCTGGGATATGAGATATCACCATTCAAGCCCTTGCTTCATGGCTGTAGTGGGTTATACGTTCGGCGTACTCTGAGAATTCGCAAATCAGTCACCTTATAGAAGCTGTTGCAGAGGCAAACATTGATTCTAGTAGGTCCGGTGTTGGGCAGCCCAGACGCCCACCAGACCCATGTGCAACAATCAGCACAGCCTATTAGCTTCGCTGGATTCGCCAGATAAATTTTCGTAGGTAAGAAGATTTCAATAACTATCTTCTTAACCGCATAAAAGGGTCACATATCACGTGACCCTGGGCTGTGTTGCTGATTGAAAATTAGGAGACCGGGTTATCATTCACATGGGGAATCCAACCATCATTCCCTAGAGGATACCCGGGGTGGAGGTCGGATGCTCCGCATTCCCTCCTCCTATTACTTATTCTCCTAAAGTAATGTGATTGGGGAACGTATTCAAAGGAGAAAGCAAATTTTTTAGTAAATTATGTTTCTCCGAGAATACTTACCCAATCACATTACTAAGAAACCCTCCCAACCACCCCGCCATGCGAGCATCCTCGTGTTTTATATATCGCTCAGCTTAAAAACTAAAGAAGCGACACCTAACGGGCGGCAAGGGGAGGTAATGGGCAAGAGTTATTGCCCTTTGTCTATATGACATAGACAGGAAAGACGAATTTTCGTCTTTTGGTAGGGCTGGATTCGCGAGGTAGCAGGCTAATATCCCTAAAGTAATGTGATTGGGTAAGTATTCTCGGAGAAACATAATTTACTAAAAAATTTGCTTTCTCCTGTCATGCAAGCCTCTTGTTTGTATCTTTGTATTATTGCAAGAATATTTGTTGTTTTGCTAGCTGGAATGATTACTTACCAATATTGTATTGCTTGCCATCTTTGATGTTATGTTTGATGTCTCAGCTACAAATGATACCTGATGATTATAATGACTTCTTCTCCCAATAGGAAGAAATATTCTGAATAGATAATGACCTGGTCCCAGTCTTTTATCTTTGTATCAGTTCCATATTCACTTTACTTCCCCATTTTACTTGGATACAACATCAGTCAGATGTGTTATGTCACTCAATGATATTGCTTTTGCTGTTGTTTTTCTCAATGTCTTTCCCACACACAAATGTGTGTGTGTGTGTGTTTGTGTGTGATTTTGGATTTTTCATGTATACCAACCAGTCCTAACACTAACCTCTTAATGCTGATTGCCAATCAAGGCAGCTGTTAGTACCATTTTTATGTTTTTGGTATGACTCGGCAGGGGTTAAAACCAGCAATCTCCTGCATCCTAGGTGGATGCTCAAACTACTAGGCCACTGGAGTAGTAATCCACGTACATATTTCATTCATTAAAGTGTTTGTCCCCATAGTCCTTGCTACTTTTTAGTGTTATTTTTAAATGAATTTTTTATTTCATGGGTTTTAAAAAAAAAGGATAGCATCTTAATAGGTAAAAGACAGTGGTAAATTTGCTATGTACCCATTGATAGTATTGGTGCAGTATTCCTATCCAATTTTAGTTTGAGAATTTGTTTCCTTGTGTAATTATTTTCTTTTTAGTGTAAAATTTGCCAGCAAGGGCATAGGTGATGGCTCAGTGGGCTTACTCAAACCTCTTAGATGCGCATGTCATGTACTATAGACAGTTGTTCATGACCTTGGTAGGTGTGGGACAGACAGCAGCACGTGTTATGTACTATGAACAACTGTAGTTGTTCATGAATCTCGATGGTGTGGTACAAACAGAAGCATATGCTATGTACTATAGACAGTTGTTCGTAAACTTGGTGGGCATAGCTGCCAACCCTCATGAGTCTGGCATGAATTTCACAACTTTTTCAGCGATTCACAAATTCACGCTGCATGCAAAAAAATTACGAATTCCCCAGTTGTCAATTATTTAAAATATTAATAAAATAACCAATTTCCCATTAAGTGCTAGTCGTGATATCGGCAGTTGCCAAAACTGTTTGGTACTACTGGTCGCAGTATTAGAGAACTATGTCTGATTGGTATTGTTAGCCCAGTATCAAGCATTTTATCATATTTCAGTCTATTTATATAAGAATAGTTTTTACAAACGCTTTTAAGAGAAACTGTAGCCTAATATGAATTTTTGTTCAGTGCATGCGTCGCCAATGCTGATTTGAATTACTATTCAACAACTTATCTTGAAAATGTCTTCCACCACCAAGGAAAAATATAATCCACGTTAACTCTGACCCTTGTTTCCCTATTTTTACTTTGGAAATGTGTTTATTGTCCATATCATGTGACTATATGACCTCATTGACATGTAAGTTGCAAGATTTGTATAGACTTGGAAGGAAAATTGTCAGATACCGATTAAGTTTCAGCAATGACATACTTTTGTCTCTTCTGTCAGTGGATTAAAGACATGGCAAATGTTATGCTCACAATTTTTAAGAAAGTAAATCATATTCCTATCAGTTTCATGCAGTTATATCTCAATGAAAGGTTGTTCAAGTTTGCTGGGCCAGCTAGTAAGAAGCTAACCCATGCTGGCACCAAATGGTGTTGGCGAATTCCAACTTTTCGATAGGGAATGGACTCTGATCCTACACCCCAGCATGCATGGTGTGGCAAGGGTCAAAGGAAACTCGGAATAGTAAAAAGAAATGTATTGCACAAAAAGTGAAGTTTAGTTTGGAATATACCAAACGTTTGCTGTGCATTCATTTGTTCTGATAAATACTCGCGGACTCATTTTCACGAATTGGGACAGACTGCAGCATATAATAAATTGTTGCAATCTGGTTGTAGACCGGAGTTCTATTAATTGGGACAGACTGCAGCATATAATAAATTGTTGCATTCTGGTTGTAGACCGGAGTTCTATTAATTGGGACAGACTGCAGCATATAATAAATTGTTGCAATCTGGTTGTAGACCGGAGTTCTATTAATTGGGACAGACTGCAGCATATAATAAATTGTTGCAATCTGGTTGTAGACCGGAGTTCTATTAATTGGGACAGACTGCAGCATATAATAAATTGTTGCAATCTGGTTGTAGACCGGAGTTCTATTAATTGTTTTTTCATCCAGAATAAGACTGCTCCAGAAGTACCTGCAGTAATTGTTGCAGAGGTGAGTATTACTACCCATTTGTACCTAAGAATTTTATTTTCCTTTTAATCCAGTTAAAATAAGATTATATTACAATATTTGTGTGAGTACTTGCTCCAGTAGTATGAAAACTAAATGGTTACATAGGGTTAATATTGTTGCCCTTTTTAAAGTTCAGGAAATTTATTTGTTTTAGTTTAGAATTCTTTCCTTTTTGAACTGATTACAAAATATTACAATACTGTATAAATTCTTGCATTGGCAGTATATATAATAAATTCTAGCATCAAGTAAGTATTGCTGCAATTTTATTGTTACCGCTCTGGTGGCTCATTGGTTAGAGCAACCACCTTGGATGCGGGAGGACATGGGTTTGATCCCTGGTCAAGTCATACCAAAGACTTATAAAAATGGTACTAACAGCTGCCTTTTTTTGCTCCGCATTAAGAGGTTAGTGTTAGGACTGGTCGGCCTGGTGTCAGGATAATGTGACTGGGTGGGACATCATACTACATGTCTGCCGCTTGATGCCCCAGTGTTAGATATCACTATAAACTTCCACACTGCAGACATCATAGCGATATCACTGAA
This sequence comes from Unio delphinus, assembly GCA_029339505.1. Classification (NCBI taxonomy): domain Eukaryota; kingdom Metazoa; phylum Mollusca; class Bivalvia; order Unionida; family Unionidae; genus Unio; species Unio delphinus. The sequence goes on from JAQISU010000042.1 coordinate 23,157,102, forward strand.
TTTTTTTAAAGCTACCATAAAAATCCAAATCTCACACACATGCACACATACCATTTCATAGTTAAGGAACTGAATCATTTTTTTTGTCTGTTGAGAAAGATGACAATATTTATACAAGTACATGCTTACACAGTATAGGAGTAATCTCATTAGAATATTTTTATATTTTTCATTTCGGAGAGTACTTGCTTCTGTGATATATATATATATATATATATATATATATATATATATGTTTTTTTTTTCCTAATTAAAATACTTAATGTTCTTAGTCTGTGGACTGCCAGTCCCAGCAGTATATGGGACCTGTTTCATTAGGTCAAGTAACACAATGCACCTGAAGAATTGTAGAACTCCAACAGTCCCAGCAGTATATGGGACCTGTTTCATGAGGTCAAGTAACACAATGCACCTGAAGAATTGTAGAACTCCATCAGAGTAGCCATTCCTTGTTTTCAGGATTATACAATATCTATCACTGATGAAAATGGTCATCAGTCTTTCTGGCACTGGTCACTTGTTTTCAGTCTGCTACAACTGGTCATTACTATACATCATCAGTCTGAAGACAGGGATTAGCATTCTCATCCTCCCAAATAGTCTTTTAGTAGGGATAATCCTATCATCAGTCTGAGGACAGAGATTAGCATTCTCATCCTCCCAAAGAGTCTTTTAGTAGGGATAGTCTTATCATCAGTCTGAGGACAGAGATTAACATTCTCATCCTCACAAATAGATTTTTAGTAGGGATAGTCTGATCATCAGTCTGAAGACAGGGATTAGCATTCTCATCCTCCCAAAGAGTCTTTTAGTAGGGATAATCCTATCATCAGTCTCAGGACAGGGATTAGCATTCTCATCCTCCCAAAGAGTCTTTTAGTAGGGATAATCCTATCATTCTGAGGACAGGGATTAGCATTCTCATCCTCCCAAAGAGTCTTTTAGTAGGGATAATCCTATCATCAGTCTAAGGACAGAGATTAAGATTCTCATTCTCCCAAATAGTCTTTTAGTAGGGATAGTCTTATTATCAGTATGGGGACAGATTACATCCCTCAAGTCCACCCCCCTGTGCATGATGGGACATCACATGTGGAAATTTTCATAAGGACCTTTTCTTGTCCCTCCAGTTAAAACTTGGGCAGAATTGGTGCTTGGAGCCAGGACACTGGTTACTATTGCTTGGCATGCATTATTGATGCTTATGGCACTCCCATCAGAAGTGCTTTACCTCCACAGGAATGTTGCTTTGGAAACATCCTTGGTCTTGCTGGACCTTTGCCAGAGCCTTGTATAATCTGTATCATTGGATGTAGAGATGCTCCAAATGAGGTGCAGCAATGGCAGTTTGGACCCTCCTACATTAATAAAAATGCAACAGCTGTGGAGATCATGCTGATGTCCACCATATTCCTGGCTATAGGAATATATTGGTGCGCAGTCATTAGATTCTTTCTGAATGTTCTTTGTACCAGGAGTTAGAACAATCATGTTTTTGATTGTGCTGAAACCTGACAGGATAACAGACCAAAAAACCAAGCTTTTACATCTCACAAGTCCAGCTTCAAAGATTCTGGGAATTGTTTGTCTTCAGTTCTCACACTTTCTAGGAATTGATTGTCTTCAGTTCAATTGTGTCTCACACTTTCTAGGCTGAGTATACAAGTAGTATACATCCCTGTGGTATGTTTTCAGTGATCTTGACCTTTGAGTGCATGATACTAACAGGTTACCACAGAGTACAGACCTTTCACATTAGCCCACGTATTCTGGCCTGGTGGATATTTTGTTAGCATTAATCCAAGTATTGTCACATTTGGATTAATTCTAACAAAATATCCACCAGGCTAGCTTTATGAGCAAGATTACTAAGTGCATTGCTGTCAATATAATAATAATAATAATAATAATAATAATAATAATAATAATAATAATAATAATGAGGACTTTGTATAGCGTCTAATTCTTTAGAAGCAATAAGCATTTTACAACATCAATAATGATATGACTACAGAAAAACAAAACACAAAAACCATGAAATTGGAAAACATAAAAAAATGCTGAAAATAGTTAAGGTACAAAACATTATTAGGTCTTTAAATTTGTTCTTGCAGTCGTAAAAGGTTAGTTTTAAGAGCACTCTTGAAAGGGATCATTGTGTCTTTGTGTCTAATTGATATGGGCATTTCGTTCCATATTGCTGGTCCCTGGTATGCAAAAGAACATTGTCCATATGATTTCGTTTTCTTAGTGGGAACAATGCATATACAATTGTCAGAAGAGGAGTGTAACTATCTTTCTGGTGTGTATACATGGGTGAGGCCAGCTAGGTATGTTGGACTGGAGTCCATCAGTGAAACGTAGCACAGAGAACAAATTTTGTGTTTGATTCTGAATTGAATAGATAGCCAGAGTAGGGTACAGTTCGGTGGGGAGTTGTGCTCTGATGGTGGTACTCTAAAGATGGTCAAATAAGATAAGCTGTGTTTTTAACTTTTTGAAGTTTCTGGAGGAGATATTGAGATGAACCAGACAGAATTGAGTTACAGTAGTCCGGTCTTGAAAGTATGATAGCCTCACTTCCAGGATTTCTATTGCAGAGCAGAGAATCTTCCGTAATTTGGGAAGTAGGAAGCATGTTAGCTGTCTTAAGTGCAGTGGCTGAATTTCTTACTTGTTTTTCTTAAATGATCTTCTGAAATCAAATTTAGTACTTGACCATGAACAAGGGATATTTCCATCCCTGTTTACCTCCACTTGATGTTGGTCAGTATTTGTTTCTGATTCATAAAATGTTATGTTCACCTGAAGAATAAATTATAATTGTACAATATGATATTAATAATAAAGGCATTGAATGTTTTAAACCATACAAAAAAATTTGATCCCAAACCATGCAAATATAAGTTGTCACCCATCAAATCTAATTGGTCCTCCCTGGCCAGAAAATCATAAAACTTAAGGGGTTCAGTTTGAGCATGAGAATTGATATCAGCCAGTCACAAAGAACTTTACAATTGTAATAACATGTTTGATTGGCTGAAACTCAATTTCAGATATGATCTTATAGCATTTATGTTTTCCAGGCCTGCATTTCAAGATATCTATCACTTCCTAGACCTTGATCCTCACTCCAACATTGAAACCATCAAGAGCACTTTGAAAAAGTTTTTAGTTTTAGATGTACAGTTGATATATAGATTTGAATTTATGTAACTAATTATTAACAAGTCTTGCTTTATGATTGATGAAATCTGTATTGAATACAAAATGGAAAATCATTGACAAAGTAAAAGCAGCTGTATGAAATACTTAAAGAAACCTGATAAATTGATCTTGATCATACCAGAAATTTTCAATATGTTGGCCCTCATCAGGCTTCATTTTCTGATTTTTGTTTCCATTGGTCATATGTGATGGCCTTTTGTCCATTGTCCAGCCACACTCCAGCAGTCATGTGGCATCCGGTAACATAAGTTTTTATCACTCTTAAACTACTTGAAGGATTGCCATGAAACTTTCAAAACACCTTCATCCCAATTTGACCTAACTGAAAATAGAGACCCTCATATATCAAGTATGACCCATCCATACCATTTTTTTGAGTTTTTGATGGAATGCATTAGATATTTTTTATCACATGTTTTAAGGGTTTTGCATTGTATATTTCCTTATCTTTTAGTTTACACACCTTTTACAGAACTTTAACATCTTTACCTTACTCACTGTTTACATAATTCTATCATCTTTACCTTACACACCTTTTCCAGAATTTTAACATCTTTACCTTACACACCTTTTCCAGAATTTTAACATCTTTATCTTACACACCTTTTCCAGAATTTTAACATCTTTACCTTACACATTGTTTACAGAATTTTAACATCTTTACCTTACACATTGTTTACAGAATTTTAACATCTTTACCTTACACATTGTTTACAGAATTTTAACATCTTTACCTTACACATTGTTTACAGAATTTTAACATCTTTACCTTACACACTGTTTACAGAATTTTAACGTCTTTACCTTACACAACTTTTACAGAATTTTAACATCTTTACCTTACACACCTTTTACAGAATTTTAACATCTTTACCTTACACAGCGTTTACAGAATTTTACATCTTTACCTTACGATCTGACTTGTACATAAGATTTGCATTTGTTTGGAAGGGTTTATCTGAAGTTCTTCATTTGTTACGTTGTTTTGCTTTTAGTTGATACTTTATATTTACTATTGTGCTAAGAAGATATATATATATATATATATATATATATATATATATATATATATATATATATATATATATATATATATATATATATATATATATATATATATATCATAATGTTGTTCTCTCTATTTCTCTTAAATGGATGACTGCATCAACATGTGGTTTATCACTAAGATATATCTTGTGATGTTTAGTTGGTCCTAAATGAAAAAGATCCTGATCTGACATTCATTATGGCCACTACAGTGGCCATCTTGACAGTCTTGTTATTATAGCTGTTTCTTCTGAATGGATATTCATAGTGATTAGATTTTGGCTGGAAGACTTTAAATGATATTAGCTGGTTGTCAATAAAAAAAAAATAGTGCTTCTCAGGCAAGTATCTTGTAAACATAAGAAAAGTTTGGTTTTTTTTTTAGCAAATTTATTGTGATGGAATTTCTCAAGAATAGCATAGATGGTTTCATTAAAAAGAAAACCCCAGACTTATAAGTGATTCCTGGATATTCTTTTCTCCACGTCCAGAATATTTTAACTATTTGCAATATTTTTTTTTGTTCATCTTTGGGGGAGAAAGAATAGTATATTACATGTATACTGCTGAATTCCCCTAATAAATTAAAGTAATTATTAGAGATCAGTCAATTCAAGGGACTCCTGGTAATATAATGTTGATTGTCTTATTGTGTTGATAATTTCTATCAACAGGCAGATGTACCTGCATTAGAAAATTTGAAATTGGAAGTATCTGAGTTGGAGAAACAGGAAGCAGAGTTTAGAAAAAAAGAAGAAGAGCTTAAGAAGAAAGAGAAGGTAATTCAAGTTTTCATTTTGCTTAAGAAATAGTAGCCACTTTTCTGTCGACCCTGTTTTTGTTATTGATGTATGTTTTAGTGTAAAATTCTTTCATGTAACTCTATTTCTCTGGGACTGTTGTATTCATAACATTAAAATTATTATCAGGCAATCCCATTTTTGAAAATTAATGTCTGGTCTGGTAACCACAAAGTATTAAAGATATGAAAGTTTTAATATCAGTAATATAGTACTTGCTAATGATGCATTGCTTACCTTTTCCTGTCTGAGCGTAATATTGCTTGTCTGCTTTAATGGTATGTCAGGTCATATTGGTTGTATAGTGTTGATTAAAAGTTTAAATTTTATTATGATTGTTGAATTTTTTATGGTCAAATATAATCAGATCAGTTTTCATCTAAACCTGGAAGAAAAAAAACTTGGAAAATTTTGTTACAGAAAGTGTGGTAGCCATTTTCAAAGCTGGTTGCCCAGTGACAACCACGCATATTTACAAATTTATATATTCCTGTGTAATGATTGCTAAGTAAATGTGATATGACATAATAATAGCAGTTATATTTATTTTATTTTATTTGTTGGCTTTTATTTTTAATGATTACATGTTATGTAGAGCTGTATTTTATACTTTATATTGTCCAGCATTAAGTTAATAGTGTACCTGACTACCGTATTTTCCAGGATACAAGTCAAAACTTTTTTACTTGAAAGTCGGGGCATCGTCTTATACTCCGAATCAACTTATATATGGATTGTGTCATTGAAAGCTTATAAAACGCTCATAACTACAGGTAATAAAATGAACTACAACATGGATGTCCTTTCAATTATAATAAAACAAGCATGGACTGTTTATTCAGCTGTGTCAATCGATAACAGAATGTAGCAGTGATTTGTTCAAAAGTAAAATCACAAACTTGTTACCATGGGTAATGCAAATTCTAGATTGCCAGTAATATGGAATATCATACAATGATACCATTACTAGTGTAAAATACGAAGACAAGATATTGACCTGGCATCGTCTTATACTCCGAATCGACATATATGGATGAAGGATGGAAAATAAGTCGAATTGGTGAATTTAACTGCATCGACTTATAGGCCGGAAAATACGGTAGTGACACATTTTATAAGAAACATAGTATAAAGCAAATATTTACCTATCACTGTGGATTAAATATTTAGATCACTTTTTGTCCTGTAAATTAAAACAGATCATTATTAGCAGTAAATCTGTTTATTTAGATTTTAAAGATACAGCCTTTATTCTGACCATGGAAAATTCTAGAATGGAAATTTCCTGTTTGTTGATTATTTTCAGAAAATGGTAATTGCAACCTAGGTCAATTGGGACTGATATATAATCTTCTTTACACTGGCATTATTCTTGCCTTGACATCTGAAGCAGAATTAGTCTTGTGTTCAGTTTTTAATTTTTTGTAGATTAATTTATTCAAATTAATATTCACTAGAATTAGAAAGTGCTTAATAATATTTTTGGACTAAAACTTCAATTAGGAATTTTATAGTGAATTAACTGAAGGACATTTTCATTTATATTGTTTTTATTCATCAAAAGACTTTTAGCACATTGCCACTTCTAGACCATTCACACATTAGCACATTTGAGACTACAGGCACATAAACATATCACTTTCTTAATTTTTTTTAAAAATATCACTGGAATTTAATTGTAATACGTTTGGACTTGTGATAGAACTTATAGGACTTTTTAGGATTATATTCACAATACTGCAAGTTCTTTTTTTTTTTTTCATTTTCACTTTGTTTGTAGGCAAATAAATTATTGTTGAATTCTGCAAAACTTGTTGGTTTCCACTCTTTTCTGTTACTTCAGATCATTGAGTTGTAACAGTTATTTCTGTGTAACAGTAATTTCTGTCACAGTAATTTCTGTGTAACAGTAATTTCTGTGCAACAGTAATTTCTATGTGAGATATACTTTAATGATTTATGACATTTGTTCCAGTAATTTGTTCATTATTTAATATAATGTCACTTTTTCTTTCAGCTCACTCCATGGAATATTGACACAATATGTCATGAAGGAAAATCAAAAACAGTGAGTATGATTCATTAATTGGTTGGTAATTTGATATGTTGGATTTAACACATTACCTATATTCATTCTTAACCAGTTGTCGTTTTTGTATCTCTTTGATTATACCAGTAATTGATAAATTGGTCTTTAGTTTCCAACGACAGTCAAAGCCAGTTGCCGTGATTATTTAATACTTGATAGTAGCTTTGGCTACTAATAATAGCTACTGTATTGATGGTACCCCATTGTTCCTTATCTTTAATAGGCATTAATTATGCTACCAGTTTTTAATATCAAGTGGATTAAGAGCCACAGGAAATGATGCCCACACCTTTAACTGGATGTAAATAATGAATTTAGCCGTGGGATATATTTTCACTTCTATAGCACTGACACATTTAAATGAGTTTGGTATGTTTTGAAATTTGGGTATATGACTTGTAAGAATAATTTTATTGTGAGGTCTCTAAAGAGAAACTTAGTCTAGGGTGCAGGTTTGTGTCTGTAAAGTCAAGTTTTGTAAAGTTATATGTATTGTAAATTTGAGAAAGCTTGAGATTTGCATAAATTTGTGTTAATATGCCCTTTGGTTTTCTGTTTGTATTAAAATTAATACCTTTTTCTGGGTTCTAAACAGTTAAAATGCTGCCATAACAGTAAGTCTTTTAAATATTTTTCAGCAAATTCATTAGAGATTAGTTAGTAATATAAATTTTCTTGTATTACAGATTATTAACAAACCCAAACCAAAGGAAGAATTAACAGAAGAGGAAAAATTGGACAGACAGGTAATTCATTTTAGTTTTCTTGGGGATCCACTTTAGCATATACCATAGGTAATTAACAATAGTATAAGTACATGTAGTATGGCACCTGTCACTATTGTTTAGATTACTTTTTCCACATTAAGAACCCTCATTCATTCCAGATGCGCCATCTATCTGTTCTAGAAAGTTCTCAGAAAACTGCCATTGGCCAGTCAGACTTCACATCATAGATCCATGCATAATGGTATATCTCTTCATTCTTTTCTGGAAGATATATTTTCCTTGCATGAAAAGTTCTTGTTCTAGGAATTGAATACTTTTCATTGATGTTTTTTGTGCTGATGTTATTCCACTTGAATTCTTTGATAGTCCATAGTGATTGATAGTTTTCCATGTTTTTTAGTCACAGTGAGTCACCTACTCTTCCGGTTTTTTATGTATTCAGGAATTACCTTGTCGGAAAATGTACTTTCTATAAAGTCGTCAACTTTTACTTGAATATTATCCGTACATGTTGTTACTTGAAGTGTTTACATTTAGTGTGGTGGTACATATTTTCAGTCCCATTACTGTTGTTTTCAATGTGTGTTTTTAAAGTTTTTCTGCTTCTGCACAAGTATTGCTTGTCCAGTTTAAGTTTGAAATAAGTTTATATATTATTATCATCCAGTGTTACAAGCAGTTGAAAAAAATCACTCTCCTCGCCTATCACTCAGAAACAACATCAGCTGCATGGAATAATTTTGGTGGGAAGTTTGAAGTAATCCTACTTTGCAAGGCTGGATTGGCTGAGAGTACAAACTTTGCTGTAAAATAAATGGATCAGTACATAGCAGTTTATCATGAAGGTGGTATCCATTTACAGCTTAATCAATGGGGTAACATTAGTTCAAACCCATAACCACTTGATTGTATATCCAGAGTGCCAAACATGTCCCTTTTTCCAGAAGTGCTGATTGCATCAACAATGTGTATGCAAGACAAGTGATCTCACTCATGTCTTCTTTAGCAAATATTAAACTAGGGTTACTCTTTGATTTTTTTCTTTCGTTTTTGTTTCTCAGCAAAATTTTGTGAAGAGATACAAGGATGAGATCAAAAAGTTTGGAATGATGCGGAAATATGATACAAGCATGGATTATCTATTGGAACATCCCCACCTGGTATGTGAGGAAACAGCAAACTACTTGGTTCTATGGTGCATAGACCTTCAGCTTGAAGAGGTAAACCTGATGATAAATATTATTTTAATAAGTTGTAATCTTTTAGGCATCTGTTAATTGTAGGATGTTTGTTTTCTCTGACTTTTGGTGACATGTTATGATACTGGAGACAGACAGTCAAATTGTCGTTACTATTATCACTTTATTGAGCTTAACAAATATGTTAAATCTTTTTAAGAAAATATGTTAGGGTATTTGCTTTCTTCAAGTTGGTTAATATTGTATGATTCACAGTATTGTTAAATCTGTTGTGTTGAAAAAGGCAATGCTTTTGAAATGCTATATTTTGTGAAGAAATGAGATGGAATAACTGAGTTTTGTCAAGTCCACCTTGATGGAAGCTGATTTAATGATCAGTTAGGTGTGTGTGTGTTCATCTGTTTATCAGTTCACATTTTAGATTAACCCAAATGTTAATTTTTTTTCTACTTGCCATTTATAATGGTACCATTTTTGTCCCTCCCTGTTTTTTTAAATTTTCATTTCTTCTTCAGTGACAGCATCAGAGTAATCTTAATGCTGTAGTTTTATATATATATATATATATATATATATATATATATATATATATATATATATATACAGTCCTACCCATTTATGTCAACATCCTTCGGCCTGAAGAAATATTGTCGACATAGGTGTATGTCAAGATAAGTGTTGGGAAGGGTGGTCTGATTAAAGATACAAGTTGAAATCGTCAGTAAAGTGTGACCTATCGTCAGTGAGTAGCATTTACACTTTGAGAAAACAATGGAAAGTTTGAGTACATGAAGACAAAACCAGTGTGAAATACACTTGTATATTGACAAATGACATTTTGTTTACTTTTGTGTAGTAAAATCCACAATAAAATATTGCATCAGCCACATCCTAATATGAAAAACATTACGATAGTCAATGTTGGCATTAGCACATGGTTGCATTGGCCTTGATTTTGGTCAGTCTGTTACCATCTTATTGAGGCTACCAAACGGATGGGGCTATTCTCAGGGAAATGAAAATCTGCCAGCAGGTTGGTTTAAACAGTTCATGTCTTCTTCACAGATCCTTTTGTATATGATGTTATGATGAACTTTAAAGTGACTGAACCAAGCACTTGTTGTAGCGAAGTGATCCACACTAAGTTTTTTGTGCAATTTCGCTTTTTTGCTGATGATATCATGCTTTATGGATAAGGTGGAATTTGCAATGCAGGTTTCATTGAACCATTTTGCTGTGGCTTCCTCCACACCTTCAAATTTAGCAGTCTTCTGCTTCTTCCTTTGGGCAGCGCAGTTACCTTCTATGTAGTCTTTCTTTATAGACTCAACAGCTTTCATCCTTCATGACAGGGTGTTTAAGCGAAAAAATTCTACAGACATTGCGAGATGCTCTGCCCTCAACTTCCTCAACAGCCAGATATTTAGTTTCCAGAGACTGTAAATTTGATCTGCGTTTTACACTGCTGTTGGCAGCTATCATAAATATAAAAAAATGTTAAAAATTAAACTTTCACAGCACAGTAATCACCAGTCACTTTGTTCAATGCAAGAATCAATCAGATTTCATTGCTTTTATTTAAGTTGCTGCAAGAGGCCAACTTTATAGGACCAGACAATAACAACAAAAACAAGTTTTTTTTTGTTTTTTTTATCCTACTGTGACATTAAAGCTTGACAGCAAGATTAATTGTTGAATAAAATATGGGTCGGAAATGGCGGCTGGTCAACATAAATGATTAGGCAGGAAAATTAAAGCCTGGCAGCAAGATCACTAATTGATGAACAAAGTATGGGTTGGAACTGGCAGCTTGTCAACATAAATGATTAGAAAACAAATGATTTGTTCAAGCTAGGACCAAGGGCTTCTGTCGACATTTATGTTTATTTTTCATCTCGACTTCTACATAAGCATGAAAATTTTGGTAGTAATAGTAGACCAAGGGATTGGGACATTGCTTTTTTGTCAAAATAGGCAGCTTGTTGACATAACTGATTTCTATATAAGTGGGTAGGACTGTATGTAGCAATTCTAATGTCTGTCCATCAATTCATCCATTCATTGTTTGATATGGTACATAATTATGTAAGCATTGATAGCTGTTCCCAGAGTTTATAATGGATTGCCATGAAACTTGGTAAATATTACCTAATTCACTTTACAGAAAATTTTTCGGGCTAAACATACTTGTGCTTTTGCATGTGTTCTGTAAACCGGATCTAACTGACCTTAGAGTCAAGTCAGAGGTATTGTTGGCATTTATTACTTCATTGAGCTCTGACAGACCTGCCGACTCTAACAATTTTATCACAAGTCTTATGAAAATTACCCTCAAAATATGGACTTGTGGCATACAAACAAAAACTGTGAAAAAATTATTGTTGCCGACAAATTCAGGATAATTGGTTCATCTGTGTTGATATTGATATGGGTTTCATATTAGGATTAGTGAAACAAGTCAGAGAACCAGACTAATTTTACAGCAGCGCTCCAGATACTTTAAACTGCACCAGTTTGTTCATGCAAAACTGTTGATTAAAGATTTTTTTAAAAAAAATGGCATCCAGAAAGTGATGCCTGTTTAAGACAAGGGTAAATAAAATGTGTTGAGATTCTTCTGAATAAAAGCTGGAAAGGACACAATTATGTTTATTGGACATCACATGCCAATTTGAGTATGTCTTGTGGTGGGAGATATCATTGCTGTCATCAAGTGAAATGTAAAAAGAATGTCCACAAATTATGTCAAGTTGAGAGGTAGCAACAAGCCATTGAGTTGCAAAGGGTTTGGAACTTTCGTTTGTACAACTGTGCTAGTGGTAAATAAAGCCTATGCGTACTTTACAAAGTTTTCAGTTCAACATAATGTTTATCATCACTGTATGAACGTTTTATTTCGTTTACCAACTTTAAATAGCTGTTATTGATATTTTGTTACACCTTACTGAAAACAGGTCAATCATACTGAAAAATATAAGGTGCCTTACTGAGACAGACTTGTCAGGATTGGCAGTCTATTCTGAACACAGCAAGTGAATTTTGACCAGACTTTGTTTCTAGTTGTATTTCAGTGAAACAAATTTGACACTCATTGAATTTAAAATCAGTGGTTTTTAGCTGTAACAATTTGTGAGCATGAGATAGTTGAGAAAAGTATGGTGTCTTTGTCTCCCCTCCCACCCACCCCATAATAAACCTTCAGATAATACAGTTAACCAAACTCAGCATGTGTGTGTATATATATATATATATATATATATATATATATATATATATATATATATATATATATATATATATATATATATATGTTGACATTGAAACAAGTTAATAATGAGACAAGTACAGTGATTGGCTATCCATGATATTGTATGCAGTGTCAGAAGCCATAACAAAATTTTTGTTACCAGATTTGGTATGTTTGAGTTGCTGAAGAATATCAGAGATAGTTTCTATACTCCAACCATTCTGATTTATCTGGGAACATCCCATATTCATATGGCAAAAAGAAATTTTGTACCAAAATGTTTGGTTTATAATTTTCAATCAAATTGTTGTTTGGTCTAATCTAGTAGTTATAATATCTACATTTCTGGTATGAACAGCCACCATTATAAAGTTGATTTGAAATATGTTTGTTCTGCTCTGTGTTCAGTTTATTATAATGGGTACATTTTGGAATAAAAGAACGTAATTTGGACAACTAACATTTGCCTGTCCAATAGAGAAAGGAATACACTGAGGAATTTCCATTCATTCAGTCCAGGTCAAAAGACAACACCTATGATGTTATTCTCTACCTCTAAGCTCTCCTTGTGAAACATGTCTGAGATTCAGTTTTCAATTTGTTGGCAGGTCTGATACTCAGCATTGAAAATGATAAAATAAACTTCAGAAGTGGCCTTATCTTGAATTTATGAAACTCTATTCAGGCAGTAAAATGTTAGTCTCTTTGAGGAACTTGTTATCAGTTACTCCCATTTTTAAATTACCCCTGAATGCACTGTATGGCAATGTTGTAAACACAACTAGTCTCACAACTTTCATTGGATCTGCATCAAACTTTATAAAAATTACAGTCATCATCCCCCCTCTGACTATACTCATCTACACCCAGTGATTGTGAGGTTATAAAATGTAAATGCCATCACAAATATGATAAGCCTTCCTACAGTGACTGCATACTTATAGCTTGGTTATAAAATATTTTAGTTGAAGTTGTTATAAGACTTTAGTCTTGTGACTTCTGACTCTTGTCATTCAGTATTAGAGATGGTTTAAACACACAGCAGTTGAAAAAAGAAATGGTTTTATATTCAATTTCAGACATTTATTATCTGTTACTAGAGCATCAATCACTTTTTACATATAATGTTTAAATAATATATTATTGATATGATTTTTTAATAACTTTTGTTAGACTTTTTAATTTTCATTCTTGATTTCCCTCATGCCTAAAATCTCTCAGGGTTTTATTAATGTGCCCTTGCAATATGCATGATAAAGATTGGTAGTAACTGAATTTCTGTAGTCTTTAAAAAAAAAATAAGGGTCCACTGATAATCTGAGTTGATGAGAGTATTTGTAGGGAATTGTTTTGATTTTCAAAACTGATCGTGAGAGTAATTTTCATTTCCCAACATTCTTCTGTTTTGACAGAAAGAGCTAATGAATCAAGTTGCCCACCAGACTATTGTGATGCAGTTTATGCTAGAACTAGCAAAGCAACTGGATACTGATCCCAAAAACTGTATAAGGGCCTTCTTCTCCAGGTAACTTATCATAAAACTTTTTCTAGCAGAGATGTTTACTGTTACAATTTTACTGTAGTTCAGTATTTTACATAAATATGAACTTCATTTCAAAGTGTTAACTTCACAGACTAGTGATTCAAGAATTTTTTTTTCAGACACAGGCCAAGGGCTGGTGTCTTACAAAAAAGGTCACAAGCCCTGACTCCAGTTCCACGGGCCTCCAACTTTTACTGTTATTTGTCACTAAACATTACAATTGGTGTGTTTTAAAAAATATTTTTTGGTAGAAGATGAATTCTATTTTAGTTGTTTGTCCAGCTAATGACCATTTAAGGAAAAATAAATACTTTAATGAAGGCAGATTAAAATGACAGTATAAATGGATTGAATTTATCATCATCAACTATTAGAAAAGGGTAAATACCAAGTAAACCATTTTTTCAGATGATAAAAAGATTTTAAAAAGGATTTCAGTTTTTTTAAATACATTTAAATGCTATTTTGATGACATCATAGGAAAATTAAAAAGTGCACATTTATAAAAAAAAAATCTCTAGCCCCAAGTCCAACTGAGCTTATGCAAAGGCCATGCATCTGTTTTGTGCATGGATTGTTTTATGTCATGTGCCTGTTAACAATTGCTATTTCCAACACAAACAGACAGTTTGAACCATATGTGGCTGATTGTGACCTTGCATGTAGGTCATTTAAATTTGTACAAATGTGGCAGAACCATCATGAGATATAGCCACCATTATTATACAAAACTACCAGCAGTTATTATAATAAATTCCCATTGATTCATAATTTTTTTTTTTTTAAGTTAATAGAATTAAATTACAAATTGTGAATTAGCGTACATTTACATCATTTTGTGATTGATTAAACCTGAAAGGAAATAGCTTGGCTTATACATGACTTCTTTCTATTTTAGTAATGTTACACAAATACCGTAAAAGAATTTAAATTGTAACTCTGCAGACAATCACGAACTTTGTTTTTATATTGCCTGATAAGTTGTATGAAAGTGGATATTCACTTTTAGGGATTCTGGCCATTGCGAGTGCCATCACAGGCATAAATGGATATCCACTCAAGAAAAGTTTGAATATTTTTTTCATTATTTCCTGATGAAAACTTGGGGCTGGAGGTGCACAGGATTAAACTGGGACACACTGTGGCAATACTTCTAGTGTCATTGATTGTCAAAAATATTAATTTATTAGTTTTGGAACTTCAGTTTGGAAAAAAATGGTTTATTCTCTTTGCTAATAACATGAATTCAGTCATTGCTGGGTAAATGTTTAGTAACCACTAATTTGACAATTTATAGTTTCAGAGTCGGCAATTTGAGTATGAATTGACCATCTTGCATACATATAAGGTCTAGAACAATGAAAGAGAACTGTCTTCACCAAAAACTTCTGATGAGGCTAAGTTGATCGGCAGTGTCACTGGTATAGGCAGGAAACAATAATGGCATCCCAATGGAGACAGAGTTGTTGATTCTGCAGTTTTCACAACAAGACTTCTGATCTCTCATAGTGCACACAAAAAACCAAGATAAAATTGATCTACTTGACAAAACTTTTATAGACCAAAGGCTAGACTTAACATAAGAAAATAAATCTTTCATTAATTCTTGTCTTGGTTGTCGGTTTGATCCCTGGCCGAGTCATACAGAAGACTTATAAAAATGGTACTAACAGCTGCCTTGCTTGGCATTCAGCTTTAATAGGTTAGTCTTAGAACTGGTCAGCCTGGTGTTAGGAAAATGTGACAGGGTGGGACATCATTAGGAATTTTAGCAACTCTGACAGAAACATTGAAATAATCGTTTTCATGATATATACAATCAACAGTATTGGATGAAATTCATAGAGTAAGCATTGTTTGGACATAGAGTTCTTGACCAGTTACATTCTCTTTGGTGGGGCCCCGAGTGATCAAAAGCACTCACTGTTACGGATCACTGCCATCTCACATCTGTCTGTGTGGGTTTGAGTCTCGGACTCAGCCAATGTGGGTATGTGAAAAAGCTTGCCGGTTGCTTCTCGTGGGTCGGTGGTTCTTTCTGGGGGTTTCCCGGGTTCTTCCTCTACCATAAATACTGTCCGCCATGTATAGCGTATCATGTGCTGAAAGATGGCATTAAACTTTATAACAACAACAACACTTTGGTTCTTAGGCAGATGTTGGGCACACGTGTGATCTTGGACCCACTTGTTTAACTTGCTGCACAGATTTAATACTTTTTTAAATATATTTTTTTAATTTTCAGAATAAAAGTAGGAGAGAAACAATATATGGATGCTTTCAATGATGAGCTTGATGCCTTCAAAGAGAGAGTGAAGAAAAGAGCCCAGGCAAGAATAGAAGAAGCCATGAGAGAGCATGAAGAAGTAAGTGGTGCTTTCTTGTATACTAACTTCAGCCAATAACAAGACGTGAATATAACCATTTCAGAACCAACCTATTTCTGTACATTATTGAATCAACTAGTAACAGAGGATTTTGTTAATGCATTCAGATTATGTAAAACTTGTTAAGTTTAACAATTTAATTCAAAGTTGTCACATATGCTTTTTGTTACAAGTGCATTCCATGTTACATTATGGCACATTCATTAATATAAGCAATGCATGGGGTTGAGATGTTCTGTGCACATTTGAATTGATAATACTTGATCACTGTAAACATGCATTGATCATTAAGATGTTTGGTACATTGAAATAGGCACAGATAATGTGTTGATGTTTTCATTGTGGTAGAATAACATAGCTAGTTTTGCAATATCACAAAATGTCTGATTTATATTTTTTTAAATGTAGTTATTTCTGAACATGGGATTCAGATACCTAGATTATGAAATCTGTTTACATAGCTCAGATTATTGTTGTTGTTTCTGTTATTAGTGTTCCTATAGATATCTCAAGTCATTTTTACCTCACCTGGCTTTAAGGTTGTCCCTCATTCCTCCATTGACAGTTGCTATTTTTAAGTTATTAAAGACCACTTGTCAGTGTCAGCTAGATTGGCATAGACATCCTGGCATAAAGATCTTTTAACATTTTTATACATGAAGCTGATCTGTCATCAAATATGCCACTGATATTTGCAAGAACATTTAAACAACTTTGCTGTAACATGTGAACCAAATTTGAATAAATTTGACTGGAAGCATCCTGCCATAAAGGTTTTCAGTATTTCTCAAACATGGCCACCATTACTAAAATATAAAAACTATAAACAACAATTTTACGAAATGGCATTGTATATAATGTGACCAAATGTGACAGCATTATGGTATGAAGGGCTTTCACGTTTATTCAAAATGAAGCTGATCTAATATTAAATATGGCTGCCGGTACTAAACATAGAAATGCATTCCCATGATTTCTCAAAAAAGCAGAACAGAATATGACCAAATTTGAAAGAAAGTATCCTGGCATTAGAACCTCTAAAGTATTTTAAAAATAGAAATTATGTTGGTTTACCATCAACTATCGCAGCTGTTTTAAAAAAAAAACAAAAAAACATTTGAACAACTTATCCAAAATTACTTTACAGAATATGACAAATTTTGATTGAACGTATATGAAAAGCAATAATATGATATCTAAAATGCAAATATGATTAATCTTGAGTACATTTCAAGTGCAGATAAAGTGCAAAGGAAAGCTAAATGAAAATGTTCAAAATTATACACTTACGGGTCATTTTTTTTTGTTGCAAGTCAGTTGATCCCATTATGAAATCATCTCTGGTATGGAAAATAGAAAAAATATATGATTTAAAATTAGAATGTTTTATCCTTCAACTTGATAAAACTTTGTAAGCTTAACCAATATTGTCAATACAATGTATGTATAAAAACAGTTATATAAAGTTTGTATGCATTTTACCAACTTTGTACATAATATTGTTGTATTTGATTGATAAGATGTAAATGTTATACTGTATTCAACTTTAACAACTGACCATCTTGGTTAAATGCCAACAGTGTTTCAAGTTGAATGTGGCATTGCATATACCCCATATATGGTCAAATGTGATACAGCACAAACTCTTTCATTCAAATACATTTATAGCAAATTGGCAATTTTTTTGTTTGATCAAAAACGCATTCAAGATTTTCTTGTGATAAAATTCAGTGCATTTATAATGAATTTATAATTATCTAGTGATAACATCCAATGCATTTATAATGAATTGGTAATTATCTTGTGATAATATTGAGTGCATTTTATGCAAATTAGTAATTATCTTGTAATAACATACAATGCCTTTATAGTGAATTTTTAATTATCTTGTAATGACAGCTAGTTCATTTATCGCAAAGTGGTTATTGTGACAAAATGCAGTTCATTAATAGTGATCGGTAAACACAAACATTCAATCGAGATAATATTGGGGTGAGAATGAATACTGGTTATGTACACTATGTCACACTTAAATCATTTTATGTGAATTTTGTTAAATAGTGTCAATGTTTAGTACACCAGGCAATGTGTACATTCGATTTAAAATAAAGTACTAACTCATTATAATGCTATCCATGAGGCCATAGAGTATACTGCTTTATAGTGAGATCAGAATGATATCATACTCGCTAATTGCACATATTTGCCATCACATAATGTTTCAGTAGATCTGGATCTGTGTAGATTGACAGGAGTAATCTGTAAAACAAACAACATACACTGATCTTCAGGTGCATTATTCTATCACAGATCAGGGTCTTTGTTGTTTGCAGTTTGACTCAAATTATGAGTGAATGTACATGGTAAGCACTTGATACATGGAATATAAGTACTATTAGTAGATACTTGACTTCCCTTACAACAATAATTGTATTGTAATGAATGTCCTTACAGTGAGGGGGATCAATTATTATGTAGAAAAACTGTTGTAAAATAATTCCTGTTGTTTAGTTCATTGTGCTAATAAATCACAACTTTAAAAAAAAAATCTTGTATACAGTCTAGTTTCTTCATTATAGACTTCTAAAATCTGAGTCAGAACTTGAGTAATAAATACTTGGGCCTGGGATCACAAAACATAATAAGATTATTCATCAATTGTTTCAGTTCCTTTATTTAATATAAAAGCATTGATTTCTTTCATGCAGCATCCTTATTAATAGAATTGATTTATCTGTACAGGAAGAAAGACAAAAGAGACTTGGACCAGGTGGTTTAGATCCAGTCGAAGTGTTTGAATCTTTACCAGATGTAAGTATTGTTTATAGAATCTGATTCACATGTTAGAATCATGGATATGTAAGCAGTATCTCTCTCTCCCTACTCTTTAAAGATTGATGTATTCCAAGTTTCAATAAATTTCTAAAAACAATATCAGATTGAGAGTTTACATTGTGATCTTATTTATGATTCTTCTAATTTAAAAAAAAAATTGAAAAATGATGTCAAGTACCTGTGTAGTTTTAAGACTACATTTTGGAATTTTATTAAAATTGAAAAAAAATAATTCAGAAATCCTTAGATTTTAAGAAATGCTGAAATAACTGGGAATAATAGACAAATATTTGCAGGAAATTCAAAATATAAAATACTGCTTGTTTTGCCTGTTTTTTAAAATAAAAAAAATAGAGTCGATAGTAGTGGTAATGGCATCAAAATTTTTGTTTTTGGTTAAATTTGTTTCTGCATGGTCAAAATTCTCTCTTTCAGCGATAGCTCTTATAGTTGAACTAAAAAATCTGTAAGCATTTCTCTCACTGTATCCAGAAAATATTAATGTCATTTTTCTCTATAGTTACAAGTCCAAACCATTACTGGGATTGCTGTAAAACATGGAGAGTATAGTCCACAAGCACTGCTCTTTCAACTACATGCATCCCACTGTCTCCCAAATAAGAGCATGGTTTTTGGAAAATCTTCATTCAGTTTTCAATTAAAGTTGTTTTGTATGTTCATTAAGTTCAAAATCCATGAAAGGGTTGATATTAACCCATCCCAACCTTCATTCTGACCCACAGGCAAGGTCAAGGTGGTGTGAAAATCTTCAAGTTTTATAAAAAAAATAATAAAAAAAATAGTTATCCATATAAAACAAGACCTACACACTTGAAGGGTTAGTTGTTGTACCTGAGCTTCAGATCATTGAGATCAATTCTTTAATATGCATACAGCCATACCCTCTCTGGCCCTAGGGCAAACTGCATGTCTGGCTAAAAATAATTGTATTCTCATAAGTCCAAGAGCATGAAAGGGTTTTAGTTTCCATTTATAGACTGATGGCTTTGTCCTTTCATATCCATGTACCCCAACTCTTTCTTCAGTCCTCAGGTACAGTCATGGTCATTTCACATTCTTCAAGTTTTCAATTAAAGTTTTTTTTTATAGTCATAGGTTCTGGAAGAGAGAGCTATATTATATTTATCTGTAGAATTAGTAAGCACTGCCCTGTCATATTCATTCATCCCAACCCTCCATTGCTCCTCTGGTATGGTCAGGTCAATTTAGATTCTTGGTCAAGGTTTCGGTTAAAGTTGTATTTTAGTTATACATCCTGATAGCTATCATATTAGGAGTCTAGAATCAGAAAGTACAGTCCTTTTATATTGTTGCATCCCCCACCAAACCCTGTCCTTTGCCCCACATGCAGGTTCAAGGCAAAGGTTATTTAAAAGTAAAGTTCATCTATCTTTCAGTCAAGACACATAATTCCAAGGAATTTCTTGTTTATTTCATGATGTCTGCTGAATGTTTAATGATAAACTAATTATCGCAAATAAACAATTAGAATATTTTTTTTAAAAAAGGAGCAAAGCCAAAGTTGCATAGTGAAACTGAGCTTTGTTATGGTATCTTTAAAACTCATTATAATAGAGATCACCAAGGGAGACTACTTTTTGTAAAAAGTTAATTGGGTTTCCCTCTAAAACAAAGAAATAATTATTATTATAATTATTATGATTAGTATTAGTATTGTTGTTGTTGTTATATTGTATGCAAAATATCAAAGTTTTACATTATGACTTATATTAAATTTTAATTTGTTATTATTTATGAAAAAGTGAAATTATGCATACATGTGAATATAAATTAAGTAGCATTGTAACTGAATCCATTATTATAATTTCTCTATATATAAAGGCTGCATTGTATTGTGGTGCGTTACAGTGAGACCACTCCCTGTTACTGCATGGGCAAAAATATGTTAGCATTAAACAATCTAATCTGGTTGATGTTTGGTTCTTAATAGCTTTTACTGTTATTTCTTGGGTTCTTGTTTTCAAAATTAAACAAATACAAGCTTTCCTGTATGTTCTATCATCTTCACTTTAATTGTATAGTCTTATTATCTTACTTCAAATTATAGATTAATATTGGCTTGCCTTGAGTTCTAGAGTATAGTTCGCTTTTCTTGTACTGCAAGTATGATTGGCTTACCTTGAATTCTAGAGTACAAGTGGCTTGTCTTGAGTTCTATGGTATGGTCAGCTTGTCTTGAATTACAGAGTATGGTCAGCTTGTCTTGAATTACAGAGTATGGTCAGCTTGTCTTGAATTAACAGAGTATGGTCAGCTTGTCTTGAGTTCTATAGTATGGTCAGCTTGTCTTGAATTACAGAATATGGTCAGCTTGTCTTAAATTATAGAGTATGGTCAGCTTGTCTTGAGTTCTATAGTATGGTCAGCTTGTCTTGAATTGTAGAGTATGGTCAGCTTGTCTTGAGTTCTATATTATGGTCAGCTTGTCTTGAATTATAGAGTATGGTCAGCTTGTCTTGAATTATAGAGTATGGTCAGCTTGTCTTGAATTAATAGAGTATGGTCAGCTTGTCTTGAATTAACAGATTATGGTCAGCTTGTCTTGAATTATAGAATATGGTCAGCTTGTCTTGAATTACAGTGTATGGTTAGCTTGTCTTTAATTCTAGAGTACAAGCGGCTTGTCTTGAATTACAGATGTATGATTGGCTTTCCTTAATTATAGAGTATAATTGGTTTATCTTGAATTCAAGAGTGTTATTGGCTTTCCTTGAGTTCGAGAGTACAAGTTGCTTTCCTTAAATTCTAGAGTATGGTTGGCTTGCCTTGAATTCTAGAGTACAAGTGATATACTTTGAGTTCTAGAGTGCAAGTTGATTTCCTTGATTTGTAGAGTATGAATGACTTGCCTTGAGTTCTAGAGTACAAGTGAGAGTATGATTGATTTGCTTTCAGTTCTAGAGTATTATTGATTTTCCTTAAATTCTAAAGTATGATTGGCATGTTTTGGATTCTAGAGTGTAATTGGGTTGCCTTGAATTCTATAGTATGATTGGCATGTCTTGAATTCTAGAGTGTAAATGGGTTGCCTTGAATTCTATAGTATGATTGGCATGCCTTGAATTCTAGAGTGTAATTGGGTTGCCTTGAATTCTAGAGTGTAATTGGGTTGCCTTGAATTCTATAGTATGATTGGCATGTCTTGAATTCTAGATTGTAATTGGGTTGCTTCGAATTCTATATTATGATTGGCATGCTTTGAATTCTAGAGTGTAAGTGGGTTGCCTTGAATTCTGTTGAATGATTGGCATGTCTTGAATTCTAGAGTGTAATTAGGTTGCCTTGAATTCTAGAGTGTAATTGGCCTGCCTTGAATTATAAAGTATGATTGGCTTGCATTGAATTCTAGAGTGTAATTGGCATGCTTTCAATTCTAGAATATAATTGGCTTGCCTTATTTTCTAGAATATGATTGGGATTCAAAATGACTTTATATCATGCTTGTTGAATGGTATGAATTAAGTATTATTTTTTTCAATGTAACTTCATTTCTCATTTTGACCATATTGCATTCATTTCAGAAATTAAAAGAATGTTTTGAGAAAAAAGACATTGGGCTTCTTCAGAAAGTGATCTTGGAACTCCCAAAAGAAGAGGCTGAGTTTTACATGAAACGCTGTGTAGATTCAGGGTTGTGGGTTCCCAATGCTAATGAAGGCTCTGAAAAGCTTGGTGTACAGGAATCGGGAGAACAGGAGGTAGATGACGATAAAGAGGAGACTTATGATGAGCCTGGGGAAAAATGAACTCCATAGTGAAAAGACTTGCAAACATATGATGCAACAATATTGGTGGGATGAAAGACTTAAGAGACTTTGACTGAGGATTTTGTTTCCGTTTTTAGTTTAGCCGATTACTCGTTTTCAGCTACTGATATATTTCTTTGCATGATGAGGAACAACAGATGAAAATATACTCCTATTAAAATATTTTACTTTAGATTCTGTCTTGTATATTTCTTCTCTTGTTGCCTTGTGTGCTTTGGCAGATAGCAGCAACAGGCAAATAATGACAGAATTGTCATTACTAAGATTTTATGTATATATTTGTAAATATATACCATCATAACGTAATGTGCAGGTACCAGATTGTTTTTTCAGACTGTTTTTTTTTAATAAAAAAACAACCCCAAAGCTGGTTGCATTATAAACATTGGAAAGGTCATAGAAGTAGAGATGAATCCAAAGAAGATACATTTGAATATATGCAATTTAATTTATCCCACCTCCGACTAGTTTCTTTCATTGGTCAAAAGGGAGTTAAATGAAGACCATACCAGAACAGTAGGAAAATACCAGGCCAGTGTGATATGAAGTTATAAATTGTCATTTTATGGTTGCTCAGTATTTTGTTGTCATGCTTCCCGATATAAATGAATAAAAGTATGCAAAGAGATTATTATGGTCATCAATGGCTAAATTCTTTTCATGGTTTTTGTCTGACTATCAAATTGAAGATTTCCATTATCAAGATGTCTGGCTATCAAATTGAAGATTCTATTTTCAAGATGTCTGGCTATTAAATTGAAGATTCTATTATCAAGATGTCTGGTTATCAAATTGAAGTTTTCTGGGACCTGATTTCCTCTATTATTGTTGGAATTGATTTTATAATTTTGGATTTTTTCTTAAATCTTCAAGAGTGTGGTGGACACAAAAGTACTGGCATTTATTGGTTTTTGGTGTTCAAATAATTACTAGAATAAGTGAATTTGCATATTCTTCAAAGAACAGTGTAAATAATAGTATACACTAATTTTTCATGTGTATAGATTGATGCAGTGATATATTGTACTGTAAAGGCTGTACTTTCTCATCACTGTTTATTTAATGATAATAGTATACATAACAGATTTCATGTGTATAGATTGATGCACTGAAATCTTGTACTGTAAATGTTGTACTTTCTCATCACTGTTTATTTCATGATCTTATTGAAATCTTTTTGTTTTGATGAATTTAGAATGTGGAGTATTTTTTAACATTTTATTTTCAAAAATCTTGACAGTTTCATAGAGATGATGAGCAGTATTAGCAAAGTTGCATATCATTATATTTCATAACACTTCCCAGTTGCATCTCATTTGATTTCCTCACACTTCCCAGTTGCATATCATTAGATTGTCTCATACTTCTCAGAAAGAAATTCATGTGAAATGAGGGATTAGAAAACCTGGATGTTGCTTCGAAAAGCGTATATGAATATACTGATCATGTTCTTCACAGAATACAGGGGAAATTATGTCCCATGTTCATCTTATTCATTAAACACTTGTCCTTTGTCTAAAGAAAACAAAATGTATAGTGCATTAGAAATCTTAGTTTGGTGCTCCATGTTTAATTCCACTGTACACCAGGCATAAGATTAAAATGGAAACTATTTGCTGCTGTAAATTAAAATTCAGGAAGAAAAAGGGATTGGATTAATTCAGTTTTGTGTGAGGAAGGGAATACGGAGGATTAAGAAAGATATTCAAAATGTCTGTGTACATCTGATGAGAAATGGTTCATTTCATTAGTTCTTGTCTCACAATTATTGCCCTGTGTACAACAAAGTTCTGATAGTTGTGCTTAGGATGTAAAATTAAATTTCATGTGATTTATGCTTTCATTTCTGAAGACTAAATATGCTTGAAATTCAACACTACTACATAGAATTAGTTTATCAGAAATAAATTACTGTTACCATTCCTATATTCTTATTTGTCTTTTTTGCCATAAATAAAATGCATCAAGGGACATTGATCATAAATCATGACCAAATTACATTAAGTAGCCTTGACTAAATTCCCATAAAACGTACTGTTATTTTAATTCCTACACTAGATTATTGATAACAGACAAAAAGCAAGATATGATGTTATAGTATGTTGTTAGTTCATGAGTATTTTTTACTTTAAAACGGTCAATGAGTTTGTTATACAGAGGATATCTACATACTGTTTTATTAATATACGGAAATATTTTATGAGTGAAGTGGGAAATATTATAACAAGTTGTGAAAGCACCAGTGATAATGCAGAACGTTTCCTCCTCATGATTGAAGTATTTTATTGTATCTACTTTAAAAAACAATGCTTAGATTTCCTTTCAATTATATCTTTTTTTAAAGACAAAAACTCACTATTTGCATGGCATTTTTTTTACCATTATGTAATGAACATATGCATTAGTACATAAATAAAAAGAAGTTCCAAATTGATAATCATTTTAGTACAGCAACCTTTGACAAAATTTGGCTTGTACATATACAGATTATGTATTTTGTCAAATGTCTGTTTTTAAACAACATTACAGATTTCAGAGCATAACATCTTTAAACTCGAGATTTGTATGATGGTTTTCTTGTATGAAGTGTTTATTTTCATTTCTGCATTCAGATGTAAATTTTTGGACTTAGCAAGCTCAAACTTTTTAAGATCCATTTATGAGAAAGAGAGAGAGAGAGAGAGCAGAAGAAATATGAATTAGGCCTAAATATGGAAATACAGATTTGAATAACAATACAGAAGGGTAGATATATTTCCTAAATGGAGAAAAACGTTTTTTCAAAGTATTGTCATTGTGATGATATCATTTTTCTCACATAACCCCAGCCGAGTCATATCACAGACTTAAAATGGTATTCAAAGCTACTTTTCCATGCACACAGCATTAAGAGGTTAGTGTTAGAACTGGTCGGCCTGGTGTCAAGATAATGTGACATCATACTACATGTGTGCTACACATCACTATAAACTGCTACACTGTAGACATCGTAGCAATCTTACTGAACAACTGTTAAAAGCTACATTAAAAACTCACGCACAGACACACACTGATATAAAAGAAGATACATACACTGACTTGTGACAATACAAGGTTTCCACTTCATGCGTGAAATATTTTGTTATATGTGCTTCAAAAACGGGCATTTTGGTATTATATATCTTAAGGTTAAAGACTTTAATTTCCATGGATCAGTTTCTCCATTGTGTCATTGCTATTAATGATGGTATTACTACATCAAAAAAAAAATTCTAAAAAATTTAAAATTTTGGACAGCAACATTTTAGAAAACGATTGTTGTTGATTATAGTGCTTAAAACTGTGATTTTGTCTGGTTAATCTTTTTGCAAAGATGAGACTATTTTAGTTTTGTTAACGCATTTTCTTGCATGGTTTGATACAGAGAACACTTAGGGCTACTATAACAACAAGACATACCACTCCCACATGTTTCAATGCATAACATCATTAAGCAAGAAAATTTTAATGGTTGTAAATTTGCTTCTGATGATTTTTACTTTAATTTTTTTTTTGTTGCATTGATAGATGAATTTTGTGCTTTGGCAGGCTTTAGTTACAGATTCTTCACCCAAGTTTTGATTTGTCACTTAATTTTGATTTTCAATCAACACTAATGCACGCCTAATTAGTCCATCATTTTCAGACATGATTATGATTGTAATGGTTAATATCACTGTTTAAACATTTTTATTGGATATGTAATGAAAGTTTGTTTTTAAAAATGTATACCATTTGCCATTGAGTGTAAGTTTTGTAACTGATATACAATATGGTGTGGGTGACACAGAATATTGAATAGCAACAGGTGATATAAGTTCTTCCCTAAAGTAATGTCACAAGATCTGTTAGCTGATGCAGATTATAAATTAATATATTTAAAAAATATTGTTCTGTGAGATCCACCAGAGACCTGTAATACCTTGGTTGAGCGTCTTAAAATCCAAAAGTCATGGGTTCTAAACCCACCTATGTCTGCGTGGGTTGGCTGCCTTAGTGTGTCCTTGGGTGGGAAAGCTAATTATCTCCCCTTTTCTCTGCACGATATAGCCAATAATGTGTTAATAGTGCCATTAAAACCAATAAAAAGTTGGACAGACTTGGTTTGGTGATCAGCTGACTTGTGGGCACATCATTCACTTTGAAAATCGTTCGTACATGTTAAACAGTATACATACAATAATGTTTAAATGCCTTGCTCAATTCCAAACATCACAACACCAGATATGCCATCAAATAATGTGTCCCAATATCAGTCAATACTTATATCTTTACTTAGGTGGGAAAGTGTTGACCCAGGTCTGTGGATACTTGATGTGAGTGCAGACCTGTATCTATGCCATTAAAAGTTAATGGATGTTACATATGAATAAATACAATACCCTTTTATAACAAACATGTATTTAAAACAATGGTCTAGCTATAACAAATGATTCATTTGTTTCTCCTTCAAATACGTTCCCCAACCACATTAATGTTAGGATATAAGCCTGCTACCTCGCGAATCCAGCCCTACTAAAAGACGAAATGTTGTCTTTTCTGTTTATCTCCTATAGACAAAGGGCAATAACTTTTGCCCCTTACCTCCCCTTGCTACCACCAGGTGTCGCTAGTTTTTAAGCTTCGCTTGTACTGTTCACAACGTACAATTACACCTCCATATTGTGTTGGACAATCATTCTTCTACAGGTTGTATACATTATTTTACAATTTTTTCATTTATGTGACTTTGTCACCTTTTAAGGACTTCGTCTATTGATGACCACGTTACAACACTCTAATGCGGTACTCGTGTTGTCATTTACGAGTTAATGCGGCACTGAATAATTTCGCTTACTCCGTTAGTAACGGTTGTGGTATTAGCGAATTAATAACATGCTAAACTCTTAATTTGTGCTTTGTTGTATCTTCTTTTGTCGTCTCAGTAGAAATGTCAACCAAATGCATGAAATGCAGAAAGTTCAAACAAAAGAAGACAACCATGGCACTTGTATTGTATGTGGCGATGGCAAGATCAATCCGTCTTTCCATCCGATGGTATGGGTATGCCGTCAGTCTAGATATAACCGACGCATATTTTCACGTCCCTATCCACCGAGTCACGAAACTTTCTCCGTTTAGCTTATCGCCACTCGGTTTATCAGTTCCAGGTCATACCTTTTGGCCTCAACATCAGCCCTTGGGCTTTCATCAAGGTTATGGATTCCGTCGTCACCCTGTTTTGCTCGACTTCATCTATAGTGACGACAGTGTACTTGGACGACATCCTCCAGAAACATGTGTTAAGTTCTACTCTGCTCAAAGGCAGAAACGATCTTCTATCACTTTTAGATCATCTAGGCTTTCTCGTGAAGTGGAAAAAGTCCGATCTCTGTCCATCCCAGAGTTTTGGTCCATCTGGGTATGGAGTTTCTCACCGATCTGAATCTGGTAAGGCTTCCTCGCGTTTGAGATCATCCGGATAGTCGAACTCTTTCAGTCCGTTTCCAACAGGATGTGCATTTTAGCGAGAGAGTTCTTGCAACTCCTCTGATTATTCAGTGCGGTGGCGAACTTGGACTCGCTCGGCCATCATTTTGTGCGCCCCTTACAAATGACGTTACTAGCACAATGGCGCCCTTTTTTCAAGTCTCCTCAATCATACAATAATGATCACGCCCTAGATACGATCATACTTGCGTCAGTGGCACAACCCCCGTTGGCTGTCCACAGGGATTCCTCTGGAGATACCCCAAGCGGAGATAACGGTATATACCGTTGCCAGTACCTACAGTTGGGGTGCCCACCTGTTGCCGGACTTCGATACCGTCAGCGGCATGTGAGTGCCAGGGGAGAGCCCTCTCCACATCAATTTTTCAGAAATGAAGGCTGTCATCAATGCCTTTCATTTCTGGAAGGATCAACTCTTAGGAAAAACTGTCCTCATTATGTCAGACAACTCTGTGGTGGTGACTTGCCTCCTCAAACAAGGGGGCACCAAATCACCAGACCTGTGCAATCTCATCTGGCAGTTTCTACGTTGGTGCGACAATCTCCACATCAATGTACAAATCAGACCCATTCCCGACAGACTCAATGTCTTGGCTGACAAGCTATCCAGGAAAGGTCAAGTCGTTCACACGGAATGGTCACTCCATCAATTGGTCTTTAATCGGATCTGCACACTTTGGGGGCGTCCGATGATCGATCTTTTTGCAAGAAGGTGAAATCGCAAGTTGTCCACCTTTGCCTCTCCGGTTCCAGACCCAGAAGCTTGGGCCGTAGACACTCTGTTGATCAGCTGGGATGGGTTGTGGGTATTTTCTTACCCTCCCACGGTCTTGATACTGAAAATAATCCAGATGTTAAGGGGTCATAACTGTCAGATGATTCTGACTGCCCCTCTCAGATGGAACAACTCCTGGGTCACCGATTTACTCGATCTGGCGATAGATCTACCCAGGAAGATTACAGTCAACCCAAATCTTCTCAAGCATCCACGGTCACGAGTGTTCCACCCCTGTCGGACCGTCTTTATCTCCACGATTGGCTCTTGTCCAGGCGACCTTGCGAGACAAACAATTTAAACCTTCGATAGTGGAGAGAATCTCGAGAGCAAGAAAGCCCTCTACTCTGAAGGCTTACGAGGGAAAGTGGCATGTTTTCAGGGACTGGTACCATATCAATAATATCATCCCTTTGAGTGTCTCAGTCCCTCAACTGGCTGAGTTTTTCTCTGGTTTTTCGAGGAGAAACAGTTGGACCCAATTACTA
Source organism: Unio delphinus (assembly GCA_029339505.1). Lineage (NCBI taxonomy): Eukaryota > Metazoa > Mollusca > Bivalvia > Unionida > Unionidae > Unio > Unio delphinus. The sequence continues at coordinate 23,186,785 of JAQISU010000042.1, forward strand.
TCAAATGCTACCGCTCCATGATATCAGACACATTCCGCCATCATGGTAGATGTGATATCAGGCAGGACGAAGATCTGTCAGATCTTTTAGCCAATTTAGAGTTGAATCGATCAAAATCTCTCACCCTGTTTCCAAAATGAAATCTGTCCTGGGTTTTAACATGGCTCAATTCAGACCATATTGAGTCTTTAGCCCACAATTCGTTAAAGCTACTATCATACAAAATGGGTTTCTTGATAGCCTTAGCTTCAGCATGCAGGGTAAGTGAGTTACATGCCTTTTCCAGTGACCCGAACTATCTTCAGTTCAGATCAGATGGTTCAGTGGTCCTCATGACGCAGCCAGGCAGCAGCAGAGAATCCGACAACTTTCAGAAGCGTCCATTTGACAAACCAAGGCTTCCTCCAAATCGTAAAAACAAAGCGTCCGTTTGGCAAACCAAGGCTTCCTCCAAATCATAAAAAAGACGCCAAAGTCGCTGTCGCGCCCCACTCTGCTGCTATGGGGTTAACAATCCTTGAAATTGCTAGCAATTTATGATGAAAATCTTTTTAGGATTTCAACCAAATATTTGATCAAGTCCGACATGATATCTTGATCTAGAATCATGCAAATTTATCGTTATAAATCCATGTGGAATTGACTGAGCGTGACTAAAGAAATTTCTAAAGAGATTATAATCCATATCACCGCCGCACCAAGTTTGCCAAATATTTCGTAGCGTATGTGCGTCAACTCCGTTGAATACAGCAAGAATATTGCAGTTATCTCTGATCACTTTTGGTATTTGAGTGTATCTTTGGTGACATATATCACATCGGTATTTTATGCCTTCCTCTGGAAAATATCCTAGCGGGATTCTTTTGATTGTCTAACATGACATCATCATAGACGACTAAATTATTAATACTTCCATCAATATCATCAATGCTCGGTGCTTCCTCGATATCGGTTATAAACTCAATAATATCCTCATCGAGTTTGCTTTCTCGTTAAAATCCTTGAACACCTCGTAACATCGCTGATCGTCTGCACTCGGGGCTAACAAATATAGTTTATCCCATTTCATCCATCTCGTTTATTAAATTAAGTAACAATTGTGTTTTGCCACTTCCAGATTGTCCTATTATAATCATTCTAATTGAATTCGGCAACATCACATGGTATTTAATAGGTTGCCGTCGTCGGGTAGCTGAATAATCCATTACATTCATGTTATTATAAATAAATTATGGATCTATATTGTGTGAAATGTAAGAGGCGTACTAACACAAACGACTTGACAACAATTACAACTAAAAATAACAGATCAGCACTTGCTGGTAAGTGTGTAGAATGTGGTATAAAAAAATTAGATTTGTTTCCCTTGATAAAATCAAGGATTTGAAGAAAAAAAAACAGGAGGTGATATTGCAGCCAAGTTAGTAAAACTCCCAGGAACACCATGGGCAAAATATCCGGGAGAAAAACACCTTCCAGGGTATAGTTATTGTGGACCCGGGACCAGACTCGATATCCGACTCGATGATCAAAACCAACCCGACCCGATGAGTATCCAATAAACGCTATTGATAAGGTGTGTCATGCTCATGATGTTGCTTATAAAAGCAGTAATCTGCAACTCAGACATATCGCAGATGTGAAATTGATTCATGCGTTGAATTATATCACTGATAAATCCTTCAAAGAAAAATTGGCTTCATGGTTGATAAAATCGGCGATGAAAAGTAAATTGATGTTGGGTGCTGGTAATTAATAACATCATGGAATTATTCTCCAAGAGATTACTGGAGGGGTAAATCAGCAATCGGTAAACTCGCTAGCGCCGCAAAGGTGAAAAATACCACTGCAGCAGATTGGTTATCCAAACAGGCGATATGGCAAATTTATCTACCACCGCCTAAACAAATTAACTACTCTCATTTTGATGTCAGCGCACCTAATGAAGTTCATCAAGCTGATATATTATTTCTTCCGCATGATGGTGTTTACAAGTATGCGCTAACCGTAGTTGATCTTGCGAGTCGATACAAAGAAGCAGAGCCATTAAAGACAAAATCATCAACTGAGGTGGCTTATGCATTTGAAAGGATTTATCGGTGGGGTCCTCTGCAGTGGCTAAATCTATTACAAGTTGATCCTGGCAAGGAATTTCAGGGTGTAGTGTTATCAACAATGAAGCATCGTAATGTCACCATCAGACGACGACATACTGCATTACACCGCGATCAGGCAATTGTTGAACGATTTAATCGGACACTTGCTGAGCGGTTATTTGGATATCAATACGCGAAGGAGTTTATTCAGGATAAACGATCCCGTGAATGGGTCAAGAGATTACCAGGCGTAATCACCGCGTTGAATAATGAGATTACTCGAACAATCAACATGAAACCTAACAATGCGATTAAAAAAAGTATATACCCGTAAAACCACAAAATGATTTTTCAAAACAACCAATACTCGGCAATGTCACTGTTAGATATTTATATGAACAAGGAGAGCTTGAAGGTGGCAAAAAAAGAGCTACTGGTCCTATTTGGAGTATTACTGCACATAAAATATCTAGCATAACACGATCTACGGGTAGACTGCCAGTCTATAGATTGGATTCAACTGCTCCTCAGCGAAGATTTACTCGTGAACAACTACAAATGATACCAGAGGATACTCAATTACCACCGCGTGGTCTTAACTAGCACCTCTTTGTCTGTTGCACTCAAGACAAGTCAGCATTACATTATCTCTGGTATGACCAATACTGCTATTTTTTCTGTCTACGGTAAATTGTCGAGAGTCCTTATCCGACCAACACCAACTCATTATACAATTGCAACTCGCGCAGTTATTGTACTGTTGTTGTTTCAGCGTAATTATTAATTCGGCATCAATGTCAAATTTTCTGTTATTTTTGTTATCCTATTGTTTATAACCAGAGAGTTTTTTCTGATTATATCATCGCTGACAATATCACTTATTGTAGTGTCATTATAATCTAAAACAACTCTTCGAAGTTGATTTATTCTTCGTACTCTGGACACTGCGAGATAAACTAAATTCGACCACTCGATGCGATTATCCATAATCAAAACAATTGTATCAGATATAGTCAATCCCTGCAAAGAATGTATCGTCGCTGCGTATCCTACCTTCCATGGGGATTGATCAGTGCGCATTGCATCTTCGACGACATTGATATCAACCAGCACAATATCATTTAATACGAGAATTTGCTTTACTGTCCCTGACTTTGTCAGGCCTCGAATATCAACTTCGATATTTTGTCTTCGTGTATCCTTGGGTCTATAACACAATGGCACTGGAAGTGTTGCAAATTTTTTTTTTATGCATGCTAAATAACTTCATCTGAATTGTGTCTCTGACTAACGTTTTACTTGCTACTATCTAATCGTTTGGTCTCCACGCTTCCCAGAAATCATTTAATAGGGTTTCCGAAATTATTTCACGCGCTATTTCACAGTAGATTCTATCCAGTTGTAATCTGATTAGTTTCTTGAACTCGCGTAATTGTTCATCAAGTGCTCTATGATCAGTACTAATTTCTTCATAATAGTCTATAAAATTCTTTAGCCAATTATGTGGAGGCAAACCGACAAATGGTGGTGGTTGACCATGATCGCCACACATTATCACTTTTGTATTCGCTAGCAATAACCAATCGAGAAACTTTGTAATACATCTAACGACATCGTGCATATCTCATCCCAAATCACGACTTCAGGAATATATTTCTCGCCCATTCGATCAGGAGTCCATTCGTCACCTTTCCATCGAAAGAAACTGTGTTAAGTGCAAGCATTAATTCATCGTTGTTTCATCTCTCTTGCAAGTCTGTGGGTCGGTGTTAGCACAATCATGTTTGATTTCCCCGGAAATAATTCGACTGCACAAGTCGTCTTTCCTGACCCACCACAGCCGTTTAAATAACTGGTTTTATATCTACATATTGGATCAGATATCGGCGGTGCATTAGATAGTTCTGATATGTGATTATTTTTCAAGTAATTGTTTTCAATCGTAACTTCTGCTGATTTGGAATAATCACAGGGTATTTCCTTTTTAATTCTCCATGATCCCCAACTCTCGTCAGACTTTGTGAATTTAGCCACTGTTTCGCTATGTTTTATGTTTATATAAAATGAATCAGTAGCTACTCTAACTGCGATGTCAGGAAATCTATTTATCATTGAAAATAAATTAATAGAAGCATAAGCCAGCACAGACGCCCTCAGATGTGTATACTGAAGATTATATCCATCATTGTAAGTAACAATTGTACCGAATTTTGTTATATCGGATAAGAAAGCGTCTTTACGATCGACGTATATACCTTTAGATGTTACATCCTCGATGATAAAATCGTATTCAATGCTATCTATAATCAACCGTGAAGAATATCGTTTATTGTCGTATTTTTTTCCACCCTGAGTGAATTTACCAATTAATTTTCTACCGAGGTCTTTTGCTTGTTTATTCTAACTTCAAATATCTGTTTGGACCATTTCACAATATATTCTTCGTCGAGATCGGGGAATTGTTTTTGTTTTCGCTGATTATACTATCTAGACTATCGGGTTGTGGTAACCAGACTTCAGTCTGCGCTCGATATGATATAATTGCTTCACTGATAATCAGCGATATCATCATTTTAGAATCAATCATATACCGTAATAACACTATTGGCATCCAGTGTTTATCAGATATGTGTCTACCAATCCAAACATCACAACACGGATGAAGTCCTTCAGCGGTTTCAAACGATACCACACGAGCGAATCCGGTTAAATCAAAATCGGCCAGTGGTCCATTAATCGCAACACGGGTCATCTCATGTGTGGTATACCCAAATCGTTTAAAGTACTCAGCACATTCTCCATACCCGAGAAAACTCCCGGGATAACACGCAACCATATCAACCGAAATAATACTTTTAGGGTCATATTTTGTATTCCATAACCCACCATGGTTGTATCCGATGCAGCTTTATTTGATTTCTAACAGAAATTCAGCTCTTGATGGTTTCCACATATTTTACTTTCTCGCAAAATGATCTGCAACTGACAGAATTGTAAAACAATTTGTTAATAATTGTTCGTCGTGTTCTGTTGAAAAACCACTATCCAATTTTTTCATCTCGTTGTGGAGGGTTTCAGTACGGTATAATTCGCCATTGAGTCTTACAAATTGATCGAATTTACCCTCTTCGTCTTCAAAACTGTGAAGTAACCACACTGACACAGGATCTTTTTTACTTAACTGATAAATAAAATCAAATAATTTCTCCTCAGAGAATTCTCCCCCAGAAAACTCCACGGGTAGATATTTTACGGTTCTATCCCTCAGAAATATTGTTACTGAGGGTGTCCACTCGTGTTCGTTATGGTCAATAATTTTGATTGGAGCTCCATTTGATTTATATTTTGATTCATGCAATACTTCTCCTGTTATCGTCATCCTGGTTATTGGGAATCTTAATGATGTTTCTAATTTGGCTATATCTTGAATCGTTGCTCCATTTTCATTTACTGTTAGTCCCCATTCATTTATTTTTATACGTCTTAGATCCGTCAATTTGTTTCCACGCAACGCATTTGTAAAATGTTCTATTATTCGTTCTGCTACACAATTCAACAATGACAGTTTCACTGGTTTTAATTTTTCAATACTCGGTTTATCATTTAACGAATACCGGTATATCACATAAACAATTGCAGTCACGGGATAAGATCTCTCGTAGTACGGTGTGTCAATCTCAGTCAGAATTCCTGGTTTGGAATCATGACTCACAGTGATAGTTCTTTTATCTTTCAAGATGGGTTCAAATTTGTCGCGTATAATCCAATTTCCCGTTTCTGAGCGGATAATGAATTTCACTCTAAAAAAATACTTTTTCTGGTAAAGATGTGAGATTATCACTGCTGGTCTTTCATCATTCATGGTAGCATCAACACTACCATCAATTCGAAATGTCGACCAACATTGAGATGCTCCATCGCGCTTGAATTCATTACAACCATCGTGGATTTTACCTATCATGCTTATATCACTTAGTAGACCCTTTGGTGTATCAGTGGAGACTCTATCGAGATTGAATTTAGCATTTTCCAAGACGTAATTTTCGAGAATTTCTCGAACTCCTCCATATTATAATTAAAACAAGTATTTAAATAAAGAATTTATTATATAATGAATCACTGCAAATAGCTTATGATAGGATCAGTAACCGCTTGTAACAAATCATGCAGAAATGAATTCTGTGGATATCATTTGCAAAGCGTACGTCGTGGAAGCTTAGGTCCGCTACCTTGTATTCGGTGTGGGGTAGGTGTGCGTAGTAAATCGCAATTGTGTCTCAATTGTGGTGGTAAGCGATACAGAGAGCTAAAGCGTTATTATGATAAGAGAGTTAAAAACTCCATCAATTACTCTGACTCTGTCCTTGACTCTGTCAAAGACAAAATCATAAGAACACCTCAAGACTACATTGAAATATTCTCAAATAATAATTAAACCAAATAATGTCTAGACAAATAATATTATAATATATAAATGAACCAAGAATTTCAACCGCATCCTATGATCAGCAATTATGAAGCGTCTCGTGACGGTATTGTCAGACACCGCAGACTGAAGAATCCAGTTGGTGTTGTGAGTAATCATGGATATTTGAAGTGTGTCGCTGGAAAGAAAAAATATTATTGTCATCGATTCGTCTACGAGGTGTTTGATGGATTGATGAAGGATGGTCTTATTATTGATCACATTGATTCTAATCCTCAAAATAACAAATTGGATAATTTACGTGCTATCTCTCAGAGTGAAAACGGAGGAAAACAGGTACTTCTAAAACGGTTGCAAGGAGATCTATAAAATCATTTAATACAGAAAATAACGAGCAAATAGTATTCCAATCAATGAATGAAGCCGGAAAATATTTCAATATTTGTAGAGCCTCAATACGATATGTTGCAGAAGGGGTATATCGGTCAGCGATTTCCAAAAGGACTGGACAAAGAATTCAATTTACATATATCTGAATTCTGTTTTGTACTATGTGTATATAACTCCAAGCGGAATGACTCGCTTAGGCTTGTGTGTGTGTGGTTTTGAAACAACGATAACTCTTTTGTTGTAGTCACGTGTATCTCAATGGGATAATGGATTTTTTTTTGTGTTGGTTTATTTTCCGCATAAGGCAATCTCTTGTTGTCATCATTATATCAGTTTGACCGTAACCAAATGGCATCTTTGACCCCCCCCCCAAACTGATAAGATGTAATGAAACGGCACTCTGCCTCAAACTAAGAAACTGACACAATTCCCCATACACTACGGGAGTGGAAACAACACAACCTTGCCCTACATGTACCAAAATTCCTTCCTAACACGGAAAGAAAAACCACAACCGATTTGTCGAAAATAACAGCGGGGATACAAAAATTAGGAAATATACCACAGCATACAAAATAACTGTGATTGATACACATCTATCGTATTCAAATTATAGACTTGTAGATTAGAACATTTAGCGTATTCGTTTCGCGTTGGGAACTCGCCCTGGAGCTCATCGTTCGAATCTCGTGACAGACAATAGTCGACGGTACCGATTTCTAGATTTTTCTATATAATTGAGGGGCGCCAGCCTAAAGATATTGTGTACACCTCCCGTCACGTCTTTTCAAATACGTGACGGTGTGATTTTGCACCCCGGGAAATTAATTCTTGGGTGGAGGTGTACAACAACAATAGCGCCCCCAAATAAACAATAGCATGGATGCAAAAAGCTCTATGTCACACACTAGGGTAACCCCACAAGATAGTTCAGAATGAACTATCGGCTAAAAGAAACGGTTATATGGTAAAAGAGAAAAAAAAATCTCAAAAGAAAAAACGAAGAGAGAAAAATACTCTCAAAGAAAGAAAGACACAAAGGCCAAATAAGGGACCTGGTGTGAATGATAATCGCCCATCATAGCCTATTGTTTATTTTTGAAAAATATTAAATATTTTTTGTATGATATATTTTATATATCACATATTAGAAATATAATTATTATTATATAAATGAATTCTGAAAATATCAATGAGATCATAACTGAAATTTTAAATTTAAAAAATCAAGGAATTCAATTGTCAGATAAATTAAATTGTGATAAGATCTTTTCCGATTTTCAAGATATTGAAGATAATATCCGAAGAAATAGATATACACTGCCATAGCCATAAGCTTTCATTAAACGAATCCAGCACGCGATTTATGATTCGTTCATATATGAAAATGACGTAAATAAGTTTGTCCCGTTATTTACTGTTGTGGAAAAAATCAGGAAAGAATTAGGAAATGAATATGAAATCAAACGCGCAGTTAATTCAAAGATCAAGAATATAAAAATGATTATCCGACAAACCGAGAATTCTCCCTTGGTAGCCTCAGCGCAGTAAATTCTCACCATGGATCGACATGTACAATACTCATACCTGTTTGCAAGTATATAATAGACATGTATGCGCTTATTCACCTAAAGACGGGTAAGATAGTGTATTTTTTTTTTATCAATGGCGACTTCATTATTGGTGTTTTATTACTACACGGAAGTAATTGTCGGGTGGGTGAGCAATCTACGGATTTTATTTTATTTATTAACTGCTGAAATATTTTATTTTTTGGGTCGTTTTGGTCATTTTAGTCATTTTTTGGTTATTTTAGTCATTTTTTTGTGTATTTTTAGCCATTTTTCTCTGTCGGCGAGTTATAAAAATAGGGTCAAATGGTTGACGATCTCTAAATGAATCATTTAGAGTTTTTTCTCATTAAAAATCATTTTATGATTTTCAAATCAAAAATAACCAAAAAACGACCAAAAATCATCAAAAAAAAACCGACTAAAAATCTACAAAAATCTTGATTTTATCGGTCGGGTCAAATGGTCGATTTTCTCTAAGTGGATCGTTTAAAGATTTTCTCATTAAATATTGTTTATGGTTACTGGCGACTTCGTCATTGGTGACAAAGTCACTGCATTTAGATCGAGTATTAATTAATAATGGTAAATGAATCGCTAACGACTAGATTAGCACGCAAACGGTTAGGCGCAATTAAGAAATTTATGCCCATTCGAGATTTCAGTTCGAGAGAAATTGCAAGCGAGACAGAGTTTACAGACAAACTTCATAACAGGAACCGAGGAATTATTTAAACCAATAACCACAGCAACCAAAGATGTAAAATCGGTTACTGAAAGAGCCATATGGGGAGATGTCCCCGAGGAAGGGAAAAGGAAAGAAGCACCTCTTATTTATGTGCTTGTAAAAATAGCAGGGGAAACTGAAACAACACAAAAGTCTTTACAAAACTCCCTGGTGATATAGTATTCGCTCAACAAACTCAAAAAGAATTTGAACGATTAGATGATATTGATATTACCCCATCATATGATGACCCGCCTGAAGAAGAAGAAGAAGAAGAAGAAGAAGAAGAAGAAGAAGAAGAAGAAGAAGAAGAAGAAGATGGTGTTATTGCTAGTGGACGAGTTATATATTCAATTATAAATTCCGCTCGGGTAAATTAGATGAAATAAGAGATATGAAATTCAATACTATTGAAGAAATAGCCGAATTCGTCACTAGGAGTTTTCATCAGAGAAGAAAGTATATCCACGATGAATTATAAACTCCATAGCGAAAACACATGGTATAATGGATTATATCGTGTGCTTACAGGTGTATCTAAGGCATCGAAAAAAGATAATACATATAAAAAAATTTTAGAAGCAGTAAAAAAAGTTAAATCATCTACACAGAAGCAATCAGATGCTGAATTTCTTAGATTACCAAAACGATCAAAACTTTTTGATATAACACAATCCTCTTCGCAGGGTGCAACCGGTACAACTGAAAAATTCGCTAGTGGATATTCAAGTGGGGTATCAGGTAGTGGTTTAATTAGTTGTCCTGGTAATATTCTCAACGATATAGCACGATTAGAGGTTATCATAGGAGGGAAACGAGCTGGAAATAACTCACCGGAAATAATTAATGAAGCAGCTGATATTTGCAAGCGGTTATTACAAGACGGCATCGTGGATATTGGTGTTTATCGAGAGTTTGTTGACGAGCTAGTGGACGGTTTCAGCAAAAATCCAAAGGATTTTTACGGTTATCATAGTGACTAATCACCACATTAGATAAATATCATTTAAATAAGATGATCATACACTACAACCACGATAAACCAACTATGGTCTATATAATAAACTCAAGATTGCCAGTTTACAAAGCGTACTGTCAAGTGCCAAATTTTTCGTCAGTGACATCCAGTAATTAATTCGTAGGCTAGTCGACAATCAACTGTCTTGGAGTAGAGTTTGGAACGGAAAGAATGTTAGTTTAACTCGGTCAGACTGTTACAATAATTAGAGTGAAAACGGACTGAGTGTTTGACACGTTAAAATTATGTGATTCCTCACGCAGAGCTTTCAAAAATGATTGAGACAAATGATAAGGTGATATTTCGATCCTAAGGTCAGTAAGAATAGCATTTATTCCGAATGGGCGAATGCATAGGGAAGGGGGTGTGTCGGACCCCAGAATCGGGGAAATATATACTTCGTATCAAACGAGGTTAGTCAGTCTAGGAAGACCTCTGCAAGAGAGGAAGTAGAAACTACATAGTCAAGACTCTGAGCGTGCTTTGAAAGACAGACGTTCGTAAAAGTTGGGTTCCAGTTAAACTGAGTGTGGAACGATTGTAAGACGCCAAAAACACAAGGTATTTAACTCAAATTAACCTTTATCATGATGTAATGTATATGCTGTTTATCTTTGGCATAGATGCATAATGTATCGATACTACGATACAAATAGTTCAGTATTACATTGATTTAATAACGTACTTTGATATGTTTCTTTGTTACAGATGCATGATGTGTTCATATTTTGTATGGATAGTCGGTTTTACAGTGATTTAATAATGTATTTTGAATTCTGAATTAGCATTTTTCCCCTTATATACTTAGGTAGGTAAATGGGTGGTGTAGAAAACCTGCCGTGTACATTTATGATTGGAAAGTGTTACCTTAATTTGAATTTATCATATTAGTAAATATGGATTGTGTGCTATGATATATTGCCTCACTTTACGTAATGATTTACAGGAATATATGACTTTCCCGAATTCTGATGTCGATAATTAGCAGTATAGCTCTATTGATCTGAAGACCTGTATAGTATTTGTTAGCCATATAAATGATAACACTGATAGTAAGATCTGATTTTTCGAACCTGAAAAACGGACTTATTATCTCAACTCTGGAAGTAACGAGATATTTAGGGCGTTTTACCCTTTTCTTTTACAAGGAAAATAGTTTATTTTGGCAAGAGTGAGAATCAGCGAGAAGTCAAAGGAAAATAGTTTATTTTGGCAAGAGTAAGAATCAGCGAGCAGTCAAAGGAAAAGAGAAAAAAAAGAAGTAAGAAGTCAGAGTGTGGAATTCCTGTTCGATCAAAGGGCAAGCTGAAGTCGGACGCATGCAGGGAAAAGAAAGAAAAACCGGTCGACGAAAAAGGTCATTTTGAATCACCCAACAGTCCAATGTTAAATGAACATTTGATTCCTTGATGAAATTTACTCTCAGTATTGACGGCTAACTTCATTTATTTTTCATTAGTGTTTGGATTCTTATGAATGTATCCATTATTTTAAAGCTTCAGTTTATGTATTTTCTGAACTAAGTGTATTCAGAAAGAGAGAAATTGTAATTCACAGTGTCATTCTTTTCTTAAATGTATTTTAATTAAAATCATATTTTATCTTTACGGGGGCTCGTGTATTGTCTTGTTCAAAGTACCATCTCAGATTTCTATAACCACTGACTGGGCAGATTACACCGTAGAGATCATCTTCTAGATAACGATAATTAGTGGGAGGCGGTCTTCAAGTGTTGTTTTCCAAGTTGCGCAATACCTCTGACCAGGCCTTGTGCAATATTGTACTAATAACACTTTGATAACCCGCCAGCACCCCATTACAGTACTATGGTGATGGTCTTGGCAATACCATTGCAGGGCTATTTGCAAGAGTGGCTTCAAAAGTAGCGCCATTAGCAAAACAATTATCGATGAAAGCTATTGATGTTATTCGTGATAAGGGAATCAGCGCCGTGATGTTGCCAGGAAAGCGTTTTCCGCCGCGAAGGAAAAACTAATGTCGTTAGTTTGACGAAAAAAGAAACCAGCGCAAAAATCCCTTGGATTTTCGACTTCATCATTGCCGTTACCATCTACGAAAATGATGCCTGCAAGTGTTAGCAAAATAATAAACAAAGCAGTGGATCAGAAATTAGCATCGTTGGAGACTTCGTCGTTAGCCAATGAAGCATATGAGACACAGAGAAATAATATTGCAAACATGATAGCGAGAAGCGGCTTGAAACCACGACGAAAACCACGAGCCAAATCATGATTTAGATCGAGGAATATATAATAAAATGTTCAAACGGACATCTGATCCAGCCTTTGATATGGAAGCCCCATTACGCAAAGATGATTCTGTACAGGATTATCAATATTATTCCTATCATGCAGTACAACCGGATATTCGATCAAGAATTGAACTTCAAGTCCAAGATACCAGTAAATACTTTTTGCCTTGTGAAGCATTTATTGAAATAGAAGGAGAACTTGTAACAAATGTTGTAGCTAATACTCCATATGACAATAACCCAAATATCCGAGTTGGTTTTGTTAATAATGGTATCATGGCGCTATTTGAGAGTGCAAGATATCTGATTGATGGAAAAGAGATTGAATCTATAGAACGTGATGTTGATGTTGCAACAACAATAATTGGGTTGGCAAGCTATTCTGATGATTATACAAGATCAGCGGGTCCGGCTATGACGTTTTCTAAAGATATTACTGATCACCCTGAACACATTCAGTATATTAAATTACGGACACCAAGAGATACCACATCTGATCCACAACCAGATGATGTTGAACACCAAGGAAGACCAGCTGTTGCCTTTGATGTTATAAAAAGTACTAATCGTAATTACAACATGGGTTTGCAATACGCGTAGCAACGTTAGAGGGACAGCGTCGACAATTTTCATGCGCGATTCCACTACATCATGTTTTCGGATTCTGCAGAAATGTTAGAAAAGTTATCTATGAAGCGAAGCATACAGTAGCACTCATGCGAAAGGTACTGATAATGATGCAATCTGGCTTAGTGCTGGTGTTGATGCTGATAAAGTTATTTTAACAAAACTAACATTGTGGATGCCAGTAATGATCCCATCAATTACCGTAGAAGATCGATTACTATCATTTATGAATCAGGGAGGAAAATTGGCTAACAACAACAACCGACGTTAATCAATCAACTGTTAACGGTACATTCACATGGCAAGTGGCATCAAAACAAGGCGTTGCTTCGCCACGGCATATATTTATTGCTTTACAGGATATAACGCGAGTTGGTGATCAAACACGCAGCCATATGATATTTGATAGGCTTGGCGTTACTGAGGTTTCGCTAAAAATAAACGGTCGGCAGGAACCAATCGAGGATGTACAACTTAATTACACAGAAAACCATATTACACGCGCATATCATCGCCTGTTGTCATATATTGGTCGTGATCAAAACGTCGACACTGGTCTACAAATATCTCAGTTGGATTTTTAAAACTTATATCGGATCTATTACTTTTCGCTGGAGCATCTTGATTTAACCAGACAATCCGTAGTTGACATACTTTAGAGCTACTATAGCCCCTGCTGGTGTTGGTTACAGAGCAATTGCTGTCATTCTCAGCGACAAATCAATGCTACTTGAAGGTGTTGGTGGAAAAATGAAAATAGTTGATGCGCCAGTGGAAAATCTATGATAAAAATCGATGATTTTTTAATGTAACAATTTGATCAATCTGTCATTTAAACTACTAGTAGTTTTAATAAGATTTCGTATAGTGTTGTTAGTGTTACATTGACTCCTAGTCAAATTAAAAAATTGCGATCAGAATCGGCTAAAAAATGTGGAACCACGATATCGCTGAAACACAATCAGATGTCTGGTGGTCAGAATAAATTGTCACTGACAACTCGTCAGATAAAACACTTTAATGATGCTTTCAAAGATAAAAAAAGGTGTTCAGATCACTCTTTCTGCGGCTGCGATTAAGAACATGATAAAATCAAGTGGTGTATTCCCACTTCTCGCTGCGATTCCAGCATTAATTGCAGCTGGTAAAGCGGCTGAGTTGGGAGCCGCTGGAGCTCTTGGTGCAAAAGCAGTACACAGTATTGCTCAATCATATGAACCAAAAAAGGGACGGGGATACAAAAAAAGGAAAGGGTCTAAGACTACCAGGAACAGCGGAAAAGGCCTGAGACTAGGAACAGTTTATCAACAACAATAGTTCCCATGTCAAATTATGATTTACTCGATGCTGCTAAAAAAAAACTAGCGATAAAAAAAAACTTTAGAGGTGTCTTTATCAAAGATCGATTGCCGGCACAACCAAACAACGTTGAAACCGGTATCATTAATCTCGATAATAGCACCTGACCTGGAACCCATTGGGTTACATACGCGATTGATCCGCGTGCAAATGTTTATTTCGATTCATATGGGTTAGCGCCCCCTAAAGAATTTACGCGTTATATAAACCACTTAAAAACTCCTATCTGGTATTCTACGCTACCAACATAGAAAATGAATGACCCACCAATATGCGGCATAGAAGTATTAAATGTCCTCAATGCTATTTCATCATCGGGAAAACCACCTCATCGATCTGTACACGAATATACGAGTACCCGTAATCGCTTTTTAGAGAGAAATTATATAAGATAACATGATTGATATTTGGAGACGTTTATTCGAACAAGTGAAAAAACTAACAGCGTGGTTTTATAAACCCATTTCTGATAACATGTCACTGAAACCCATAGTTGAAAAGTCCAATCTTAACACGATTGATATGTCACTGAAACCCATAGTTGAAAAATCCAGTCTTAACACGATTGATATAATAAAGAAACTCCCAATAAAACATTTCAGAGGTGTATTCAGGGAAATCAGTTGCTGGTACAACCAAAACTCTTTGAAATATCGGTTTTAACAATAATTCTGGAGTACATTGGGCGGGTTACGTGATATATCCACAATGTGTCATTTATTTTGACCCGTATGATTTCCTCCTTGGAAAGGAGGAGGAGGATTTTTTGAGTATATATCCAAGTTGGATTCTTCAGTTCCTGTTTGGTATTCAGAGTTACCCATACTGGGCTTACTTGAAAATTCGTGGGGCAGAAGTCCTTGAAACTTTAATGGCGGTTTCAGCATCATCTAAATCACTTTACAAAGTCGTCAACGAATACACAATAATGAATTACTTAAAGAGACGAATGTAATATAAACATGATTGATATTTGGGGGAGATCTTATCAAGCCTGAAAAAAACCACCACGGAAATATCTGCAACCGGTGATGTAAAAAAAATAATCGATGATGTAATATCCGAGATGTCATCATTGGCAACGTCACAGCAGTATCGCTATGATCTGGTCAGAAAATTTCAAACTAAACTCAAAACCCTCACTGAGGAGTACCAAACAAAAATAAAAAAAAAAATATCGACGAAGAATCACCGCAGTTGACGTTACCATGTACTTGGTATCAGGTGTAATCACCGGAGCCGGTATTATACTATCTTCAATGACAATGGTTGCTCCGATAGCTGTTCCAATTTGTATATCAGCGGCGACAACAATCGCGGGAATAATCTCGATAATAAAAAAAATATTGTAACGTGATGGGTTCCAAAATAAATCCATAAAATAATTCTGATATTTACATGTTTATTTACAATATACACTATATACACTCCTTTAGCCTTGTGTTGCATTACACAAGATAACCCCTACTTTCTGTAGCGTTACCATCTAAATATATCCGTTAGAAGAGAGAGAGAGAGAGAGAGAGAAAAAATCTAAATGATATTTCCCACTGAAAGCTACAAAACCTCTCCCCTCTCAAGTCTGTGAATCTTCTTAAAACCACTTTCCAAGCCCATAATTTAGTCTAGTTGCAAAACCTGATACTTGACACATGTAAACAGATAAGGTTTCTCACACCCTAGGGTCAATGCCTTCAGCCAGATTGTTCTGTTATAATTAACAGTTCTAATTGTTTCAACTCGTGCTATAGGGAAAACAAAAATGCCCTTATCATTGTAGCATCACTCTTCCCAGGTATCTAATTTCATCACAATATCATCATGCAGCCAGCGCAAACTGCAAGATTACATAGTTAAATTTCATGTTGTGTTAACCGCACAATTATCCTCGATGATATCGTCGTCACTCGATGACACATTAATATCAGATAGTGAGTTCTCAGCAATGGTACGTGTTTATGGTTTGTTTGTTTGATTTGGATTTTTAACGTAGCTTTAACAATTTTTCAGTCATATCGCTACGATGTCTGCTGTGAGGCAGTTTATAGTGATGTCTAGCACTGAGGCATCATGCTGCAGACATGTAGCATGATGTCCCACCCAGTCACATTATCCTGACACCAGGCCGACCAGTCCTAACACTAACCTCTTAATGCTGAGCGTCAAGCGAGGCAGCTGTTAGTACCATTTTTGTAAGTCTTTGGTATGACTCGGCCGGGGATCGAACCCACGACCTCCCGCTTCCGCGGCGAACGCTCTAACCCGTGTTTATGGTTCCGCGATGTCAAAATTAGAAAAACAACATGAGTATAATAACAACAGCCGCAAGAAGTACTTCAACGAATAGTGGAAAACACAACCCCAGTGAAAACCAGCATGATCTCAATAACCTCAACGAATCCTGAATTCAGTGTGAATTTCCTTATTGCGGTTTCAGTTAAGGAGATAGCACTAGCAAAATTACGAGTGTATCACAGTTGGCCAAATATTAGGTCGGTAGCATTTGGTGGTCAACAACTGAATAATTCCTTGGTGTTTGCGAGTAAAAATAAACTAGACGGAACTCCAGACTGGGACTTTGTTTCGCTACCATCACGGTCTTACCAAAATGAACAAATCAATAACGAATTACCACGCAGAATAAAATCAATTACTGGAAAAGAATCGAAAATCGCTATAACAGTTCATGAACCAACATTATCATCCGCCATTGAAATAAACTCGCCTGGGTATGTCGTAGTCATCTATCAGAGTTCTATAAGAACCGTGCTAGGATGGCCTGAAAAAAATTCCTCCACGTGAACCACAAAAATCCGACTATGTTTCAACGAAGGAAAATTATCATGGTTATGATTATGTGGCAGGTTCCTATAGACTCAGCACACACCCTCCTCCTATAGGTCGTATTTTTAATTTATAATATGGAATTATTCAATTTGCGACTTATTCAAGAAATAATAGGTGCTAATAATCCTAAATCAATAACAGAATTTGCGACAACATATAATATACGCGTAGATGATATCCCCAAAGTTAAACTACCCGGATATAATGTACCAGAGCTAAAAAAAAAAATTGATGGTGCCATCGATGATGGTTTCAAAAGGATTCATGACGCATGGAGACAGCAAAACAAGGGTCCAACTATCCTGGAACATAATAATGACCCAGACGGATGTGGGCGGCATATTGCTCCTCAAAATGTCAATATATCCTCGGTGATTGCATTGAATTTAGTATGTGATGTTATCGCAGGAAGCTAACAAATAAATCTCGAAAGATCGAATCAAGCCCAGCAAGGATATATTCTATATTAATTTGCACCAACAGCTCCACCCGGATTTTTAATAATTGAGTCCCCAATTAATCCAGTCTATATGCGATGTCATAATGATTTGTTAACAAGAATTAATTTTAAACTCAGTGACCAGTCCAATAATCTAATTGATTTACAAGGTGAGGTTTTACAAATTAATCTGTTTATGAAATCCGAAATTGCTAGCAATTTCAAGGATTTTTATCGTAAATTGCTAGCAATTTCAAGGATTGTAAACCCCATATCAGCAGAGGGGGGCGCGACTACGACTTTGGCGTCTTTTTTACGATTTGGAGGAAGCCTTGGTTTGCCAAATGGACACTTTTTTACGATTTGGAGGAAGTCTTGGTTTGCCAAATGGACGCTTCTAAAAGTTGTAGGATTCGCCCACTCTGCTGCTCAGGCTTCGTAGCCAAAAATAGGTTACCATCCATTGGCAATCAAAGAGTCATCATTGGCTCGCTTTCTTCCATAGATAAGTCCAGAGCAGTAGCCATGCAAGATCCTGTTTGTGCACTCAAGCACTATTTGAAAACACACAGAGGCGATTCTGGCCACATGCAAGCACCTCTTTCTTCTGGTGACAGCTGGGAAATGTGATATCACCCCTCAAGCCTTTACCTCATGGCTGAAGTGGGTTATATGCTCAGCGTACTCTGAGGTCTCACAAGAGTCGCCTCATGAAGATTACCGCTCATGAGATTAGAGCAATCTCAGCGAGCCTTGCATTTGAATGTAATGTTTCGATCCAAGATATAATAGAAGCTGTTGGCTGGCATGCAGAGTCAACCTTCTCCAGTTTTATCTCAAAGATTTGACCTCGCAGAGGCAAACCTTGAATCTAATAGGTCCGGTGTTGGCAGCCCAGATGACCACCAGACCTATTTAAAACAATCAGCACAGCCTATCAGCTTGGCTGGATTCGCCAGAAAATTTTTTGTAGGTAAGAAGATTTCAATAACTATCTTCTTAACCGTAAAAAGGGGTCACATATCACGTGACCCTGGGCTGTGTTGCTGATGAAATTAGGAGAACGGGTTATCGTTCAAATGGGGAATCCAGCCAACATAGCCTAGAGGATGCCCGGGGTAGAGGTAGGATGCTCAGCATTCTCTCCTCCTATTACCTATTCTCCTAACGTTAATGTGATTGGGGAACGTATTTGAAGGAGAAAGCAAATTTTTTTTTAGTAAATTATGTTTCTCTGAGAATACTTATCCAATCACATTACTTAAAAACCCTCCCAACCACCCCGCCATGTGAGCATCCTCGTATAGTATATATCGCTCAGCTTAAAAACTAGCGACACTTGGCGGTGGCAAGGGGAGGTAAGGGGCAAGAGTTATTGCCCTTTGTCCATAGGAGATAGAAAAGACGAATTTTCGTCTTTTATTAGGGATGGATTTGCGAAGTAGCAGGCTTATATCCTAACGTTAATGTGGCTGGGTAAGTATTCTCAGAGAAACATAATTTACTTAAAAAATTTGCTTTCTTAACTGTGAAACACAACCATAGGTACCGTGGTATAGAATATTTAATGAAAGGAGAACATTCTAATATTACCATGCTGTGTTCATTGTTAATTAACTAATGGTTAGTTACTGTTATATGATGGATGTAATGTAGCTGCATGGACCTGTTTGGATAATGGATTAATATTTTTTTAACCTTCTTTTAACTCTTATGCCAATACAAGTTGCCAATTTTTGCATTGGATGATGCCTTATAATTTTTTGTGAAGATGTTTGAAACAATTTGACTACCATCAATACATTATGAAGATGTAAATTGCTGCCAAATTAGCATTTACTGTATATCCTGATATAAAAGTAATTTTCTTCAACTTTTGCATCCATAATATGGATGAGGTTTTACTATTCTAGTTTCCTAACCCATTATAAGCCTGATTAATATCAATATTTACCTACTTACCTTCCAACTTATCTATATACTGGATTCCCATGGGTCTTGGAATCCTGGGAAAGATTTGGAATTTAAACAATAAATTTCAATGGCCCTGAAAAGTCATTGAATTTTTCAAACCATTACACTGTTTTAGAAAAGTCCTGGATTTTCTGTCAATGGAGTTCAAAATATCTATAAAAACTAATTTCATAGAGTGCCCTGATAATTGAACATGTCACAAGTATGATCAGAAATGCAAGATATTGTGGTTCATGAGTTTTTTTTAATGGTCTTGTAGAATTTTTTGAAAAGTCATGGAATTTATTTTTTTTTAAGTCTGCACTGTATATAATTGCCCCGTTTTATATTAAATGACAGCACCCTGACTAGCCAAGTAGTCTAAGGTCATGGTGCTCATCTTTACAGATCACTGATATCCACTTCCACCCACCTCTTAGTCCATACAGGTTCAAATCTCAGGCTCAGCCAACATAGAATCATGAGAAATCTTACCAGTAGCTTCCTGTGGGCTGTGTGTTCTTCTTTTTCCAGGTTATATTTGGCTAAAATGAGAAGTCTATCATGTGCTGAAAAATGGGATTAAACAGTGGAGGACACCATATAAAACTGAATAGTGTGTTATATGTAGGCTCAGTTAAAATGTTTTAAAACAACATTGGATGACACATAGCTCAGTTAAGATGGTTTGAAAGAACATGGCTACCATCATTATAAAGATATACCTACCTACCTACCTACCTACCTACCTACCTACCTACCTACCAATCAAAACACCTATCCAACATCCAGTTAAATTCGGTAATAACATACCTGTTGTTACTGCTTAGCTTGTACTTTTCCAGGAGAAAATTCCTTTGGCTGAAGGACAAAAATTGTGTCCATCTATTAGGATAAATGAAAAGCTTTCAAACTCTTAATTACCCTAGCTTGAAAACCCCTACACATTTTGGGCATTTGTGCTATATGTCTTTTCATTATTTATTTGGTTGCCATGTTATGTTCAACATCGCTTACATAAAGAAGATTATCCACTGCTTTAAGTGTCTACAAGCAAATTATTGTGTGCTTTTTGATTCTTAAAAGTTAGGATTATACTCTAACTATTATCAGCATCATTATTTGAGGAACAATACCTAAGCAAGATGTAAGTGTGGCCACATGAAATCCCACGTGCTACTTGTTTATTATGTACATGCTGTAATGGGACAGTTCCATTTTGTAACCTTTGGTTTGATAAGATATGGGATCTCACAGAG
Source organism: Unio delphinus (assembly GCA_029339505.1). Classification (NCBI taxonomy): domain Eukaryota; kingdom Metazoa; phylum Mollusca; class Bivalvia; order Unionida; family Unionidae; genus Unio; species Unio delphinus. The sequence goes on from JAQISU010000042.1 coordinate 23,207,769, forward strand.
AGTCAATGAACCTACCAAGCGATGTAGAAGGCATCCTCATCTTTGTCAGAGTTTTCTGGGATTCTCTTTCTTCTTGTCCCTTGGGTCTCAGAATGATTATCCAAGTTTTATTGGGGACTCCTAGGATTAGTCTTCCCACTTCCAAGGGAGGTCATAAATGGGTGGAGAGTGAGACACACTATCCCAGTTGGGAGGATCAACACCCTCTCACATCATAAAAATTCAACAAATAATTTTGTAAAATTCAACAAATATTTTATTTCCTAGAAAACAAACTGAAAATTTGACAAGAACTTGCAATATTGTGAATTAAATCCCAAATAGTACTAAACATTCTATTACACATCCAATGTATGAAGTTCCAATTGAATTCAAGTGGTATTCCAGATAGTTCCAATAATGAATTTTGATGTGTCTGTAGTCTTGAACATGCTAATGAGCCTGTGGCCTGGATTGTGGTGATGAGCTAACAGTCTTTTGATGTTTCACAAGAATATAATCCAAAACATTCTTGTGTAAATTCACTATATTTCCAAATTAATGTTCCAGTCCAAGAATATTATTGATGAATACTTGATTTCCAGCAATTTTTTAAAAAAGAAATCACCTAATTCTCAAACAGAACAAAACAACAAGACTGTTTCTGCTTACAGATGTTAAGGCAAGAAAAAGTAATAATTTTTCCAGTGAACAGCATCATATGAAAAGCTAATATGCAACAAGACAGCCTGGATGTATTTCAGCCTTTTCTCTGAAAACATTTCAAGTTGTCAAAAAGCTTAGTAATTTCCAAGTAGACCAAGATCCTAATAAGCATGTTTATTTCTACTGTGATATGAATATATAATCCACACTCATTGAGAAGTATTAGCGATGTATTATGTTGCGCAGAAAATAAATGTTCCTGGTCAGTAAACAGGCAGTGAACCTGACTTTGGACAAGTCAAGTACAAAATATAAATGTATATAACATATAATCATTAAAGAGAAGCCAATAAATACAAATTAAATATAACGCTGGACATCAGTCACCAGACATGGCCAGAGGTCTTTGGAACTCCTTTGGTACAGAGAGGTTGGGATAAGCCTTCCCCATCCCCAACCTCCAGACTATGATTTCATCCCGTGAAGAAATGGGGACTGGCTTACAGACCCCAGACTATAACATGGCATGGGTTGGCAACCCCAGCTTCTTTTTCCTCTATCTCAATGTGATGTGAGTTCTTCTGATACAGGGGAATGATTGCTTCTTTCCCGACATTCAGTCATCAATTTCAGGACCTTGGTCACCTATTAGTGAGATCATGTCTGTAGGACATGGACCTACATTGAGGTTGGGTATAAAATGAGTGAGGGGATAGACCTACTGCTCAAGGCAGGCTTTAAGTTTCCCTAAACCAGAGGCTATAAACTTTAACTCCATGGGCAGAATAACCAGTTCAGGTTTCACCTTCCAAGAAAAAGGCATGAAACAGTGATACATTGGGTCTTGTAGTTCTGCCTCGTTGAAGACAGATTGATGGGCACTGGACACTATCAGCATCAAGAGGGATCATCTGTTTGCTTATGCCTTCCCACACTTCAAGATTATTTCAATGGTCCAACACAGTGTCAGGCATTCCACAGCTCAGCTTATTTTGATTGCCTCTTTGTGGTCCTAGCAATTATGGTTCAAGAATCTTCTCAATATTCTACTGGACCTAAACTTAGAGGAAGGACCGACACAAAATCCCACAGATTCACAATTGGTTCATCTATAAGAATCTGTCCACGATGAGAAGATTCCCATGAGGTCATGTCTGTATTGCATTATTCAGTCTGGGAGATGATCTATGTCTCAAGTGTGTGATTCCCAATGGAGAATCTTTTGTGATTGGTGTCATAAAAAAAAAATGTCAATCATAACTGCCCATATATATTTTTCATTTCTTCCCTTTTGTAGAGGAATAATGTTAGGTTTCTGCTTTTAAGGGCTATGCAACAACCTTTTCCAGTCCTTGCAAATTTTCAAAAGGTCCACATCATCAGATGGATTCTCACTTAACAGACATGATCAGGTATCCCAAATTGCAAAAACCCGTGTCTTGCTTTTTAATGGCTAAATGGAATCTCTCTTGTGTCTTGTAGTCTATAATCCCCCCCCCCCCATGAATCTATGGGTGAAGTTTCTTTGAAAATCTTGGCCTCAGGATTGGTTTTGTGCTTTAGTGTCTTCAAGATGAAAGAGTGAGCTTCATGCCTTATCCTTAAAGCAGGTTATATCAGGTTCAATGATTCGGTTTCTTTCCTATGCCAATCATATGTGTTGGGGAAAAAAAATAGCTTCCTTCATTTGCTATGTCTTCTCCTTCCCAGGAAAGGTTCAGCTGATATTTCAGTTTCCACGGTTTCTTGGTGGATTGGATTATGCATCAAGAGACTCACTACTGTTTACCCTGAATGACCTTTACAAAAAGTAAAACCTGTTAAGTTCAAACCATTGCTGCCTCATGGGCCTATACAACTCATTCATCTTTGGAAGGGCTGTATTTTGAAACCGTCACCCTAATTTCTTCTCCTTTTAACTTTATTTGTTAACCCACCAAAGTGACACCATTTTCTCACTGGGCTCAATCATTGTCTCTCCTTTAGTATATAGTCTCCTGTTCTTCTGTGAGGCTGAGTATTCCTTGTGTTCATTTTTTTCTTTTTTCTTTGCAAGTTTTCAGATTATCATCTAAATTCAATTATAAAACAGCAACAAGTATAGCATTACTGATTAAAATGTAATTTGTTTGATTCCGGGAGGTAAAACAAATTTTAATGATGTAATACCTGTTGCTACCAGCACAGATGACGTTCTAAGTTAGGATGCTCTCTCAAATAATTAAGAGTTCCCCATTTTGTATGGGATTCACATGCAAGTTTGGTCCAGTGTTTTGAAAACTTCTGGATCATTAAAATGGGAGGACGAACCTAATTTCATTGGCCAGTGTATTTTCTCTCAGAAAAGCATTAGCTTATTAAATATAAACAGGTAAGTGTTAAATCATTCAAATTAGTTATACCCACACAAATACTATATGTATATATAATTGCAGCGTCATGGTCTTGTTAAATCATTCAAATTAGTTATACCTCACAAATACTATATGTATATATAATTACAGCGTTATGGTCTTGTTAAATCATTCAAATTAGTTATACCCACACAAAAACTATATGTATATATAATTACAGCATTAAGGTTTTAAAGTAATAGAAAAGAGCAACCCAACAAGTTTTGTACAATGCAAGAAATTATATCCATCAAACGGACAGTGAAAATGTAAAAAAAGAACTTATGGTATTTTAACATAACTAAATAACTAAATAGTTATTTGGGGAATATTGACAATTAATTAAAGGACATTTTGGATTATATCACTGATCTATCAAGACTGTTAGAACATCAGCACAGTATAGACTACTGGCAGATCAGCACATTAAGATCAGAATTGATTTAGAACATCAATGGAATTCGTCCAGAACACTTAATACTTTTTGACTCGTGATAGCACTATTTGGGATTTAATTCATAAGACCGTAAACTCATTTTGAAAGTTTCACTTTGTGTTTATAAGGAATAAATGTTTTGTTTGCGCCTTTCAAATTTCATGGTTTTTCTTTTTTCTGTTACTTTGTTTAAGACACTAGAGACATACTACACTCTATCTTTAAAGTAGTGTATTTAACACTTTTAATATGACACCAATTTCTAAACTGCACAAATTTAAAACATTAAAAGATATTTTTATCTTTTATTTTGCTTGTCCTTCTCGTTCAACAGTTCATCCGAGATTTTAATTCGATAAAAAGCTTTTCTGTATCTACACCGATTAATCCGACCAATCGCATCAAAACTTTGAAGCGTAATGGCGGGAATGTGACTGATTCAGCAAAACAATTCCATTAAATAAAACTTTTTTTTTACAGTAAGTATGGAAGTGACAACCAAACATACGTATCAAATGATTAACTCTTTTTATGAAGAAATGTTTTGGTCTTCATGTATTAAAAAGTTCTTGAGGAAACACCAATTAGGTCCGATAGTGTCCTTTGTTTGAATGTTGTTTCACGATCCTACGTCAGTGTTAAGAGAATCATATCGGTAACGTTTCTTTCTGCAGCGTTGTCGTCAAAAGTTTTGTCTGAAATTGTTCAGTTGCATATACTTCCTAAACACCCTGATAGTAGTTGGGCTAAGTTCACTTTTTTTCTTCTGACTTCACTATTTATATTTTTAGTACGTTATCATAGACACAATTGACTTTTAAACGGAAGGGGGGGGGGGATGGTGGGTGGTCGAGAGTAAAATGAGGAAGGTAACGATATGACAGACAATAGAGTAATGATAGGAATGGCGAAAGTAATAGTGTCCGTTTACATTTTCATCCTTGTATAGCCTGGAATGCAGTATTATCGCGGTACTTTATGTTCTTATCACTACATATTTAAACAGATTTGCTATTGTAGGTTACTTATAATTTGTAGTTTCTATGACTTTCTATTTCTATTAAAAAAATCTTTCTCAATGGGTTTAGTTCATAAATGTAAATTAAACAGCAAATGGCGGCTGTTGCAGTTTTTTTCTCTAACATTTGTGGAATCCTCTGGACACATACAATTTAGATTGCTGACACTGGTAAATCTGGATTTTTTGTGTGGTGGTTTTGCCAGCATAAATTTGTGTACATATCGTTCTTTGTCCATTTATAGCATGACATACTCAGAGGTCTTGGAAATGCTTTGTCATGTGTATTTTTGAACGTTGATTTTATCTTGTACAGGGAAAATCACTTACGTGGGTGTCATCAGATGTAATAGGTGGGATGGAACATTCAGACATGCTAGTCCTGTTTCAGCCACCTGCTTAGTGGGAAAATGTGTTTATCAGTTAGCTGTGCTGGTATTTATAATGACAGAGCTCAGTGGCTGAAAGATGTACATGTTGCCATTATTATAAAAGTACATCAAAAGAACATGAGGCAAGTTGAAAGGCTTTGACTGGTGGATAGGTGGGAAAATGTACTGATATTTCCATTGATTGAATTCAGAGGCAGAAAACCCAGGGATGTACATGTGATTGTTTTTAAGAATACATAAAATAAACAACTTTAACTTTTATTGTGTTAAGTTCCGAGTGTAGTGGAATAAGCAGTGCATGTCACCACGAAATCAAGACATGTTGAGCCTTAGACAAAATGCCAAGTGCAAATTTGGATAAATATTTTGAGGTTAAACAGCAAACTGATGAAGATTTGTTGTTCGTTGTTGCAGGGTTTACACCATTTTCAGCACAATATAGGCTATACATGGCGACCAATATAATTGGAGGAAGAACCTGGGGAAGCCACATAACAAAGACCTCAGAATTAGGAACCTTATTTCCAACAATTTGAAGTATTAAAATCATACTGCAGGAGGTTCATGTTGGAAAAAAAAATCAGTTCTAGCAACTTTAGCACTCTTTTAAATCTCATTTGCCATTTAACTGCAAAATACTTGTCCAAATTTGCAAATGACGTTTTGTCTAAGTCTTGATGTGTCTTGATTTTGAGGTTGCATGCACTATTTATTTGACTACAATTAGACATGAACACAATAATGGAAGCTAAAGATCTGATGTACACATTGTAAATAGCAGAACATTTTCCTACCCATGCTGCTAGTCGATATCTTTGAACTTGCCACCAAGCTATTGGATCGTATTCTTTTCATGTACTCTTATAAATACAGCATGCACATCTGGGGGTATTTTAACCACTGAATTCTGTCATTGTTAATAGCACAGCTAAAATGATCAAGTAATCAACACATTCTCCAACTCTGTAGGTTGTTGAAGTAGGACTGGCAAGCCTTTGAATTTGCCACCCAGCTATTTGCATGCATATGAAGGATTCCTGCATGGGTAATTTTTTTGCGTCCCAGATAAATAATTTGTGTCCAAATACACTTAATTAACTGTTTCCAAGACCCTTTGTATTACATATTAAAAACAATACAAGCCCCTGTATCAATACTGGTTTGGGGACTGGTTTAATGAATTGCAAAAATATAAGTTGATTTTACAGAAATTTCAGTCCTTGTTTATATAATAGTATATAATTTTGAAGGTCTTTGTCAAAATTTAAATCAACCCTTTTGAATTGTTTTTTTTCTTCTAATGATGGACTTTCAACTAGATCATCTTAAGGAGATTAGGTTGGTTGATAAATCTTCTTTGGGATTTTGCTGGCACAGATGGACCCTGAGTGGTCTAAAGCAATCTGCGTTACGGATCACTGCCATCTCACCTCTGTCTGCGTGGGTTCAAGTCTCAGATTCAGCCAATGTGGGTATGTGAGAAAGCTTGCCAGTTGCTTCTCATGGGTTGGTGGTTCTTTCCTTGGATCTTCCCGGGTTCTTCCTCTACCATTAATACTAGTTGCCATGTATTGCCTATCATATGCTGAAAAATGGCATTAAATCCAACAACTGGCACAGATAAATTCAGGGTTAAACTATTTTTTATATTTTTGTTACAAGACATCATTCTAAATATTTTTGTTTTATTGTTTTTAAAACTCTAATAGGAAATGTTTACTTTCTATAAGATTCATGCATATATATATATATAAAGGTTTGAAAGGAGACCAAACTAATTTATGTTCATTGTGCTGTTCCCACTTAGCAACATAATGCAGCAAAATAAAGTTAGAATTTGTATTGTCTTAATTGAAATGACTTTACATGCCAATTGATAGGAATATAAATAATCAAACTTGTTTCATGTGGTTCTGTACATGCTCATCTTTTCTGACTTAGATGTTTAAAGTATTAAAAGAGAAACATCTTTAAATTTAGAAAATGCATGTTTTAAAATCTAAACTGTTATTTAATTTCATTAAATAAGTGTCATATTTGAACCTTGAAAAAATTAATTTTATCCAGGAAAAAACCCTGGAAATTTATTTGGGAACATATGGAAACTCAATACATGTACTTGTGCATTTGATATCTAAATAATTTTGAAACAAGAAGGAATAGTTATTTCGCTCAGAAACAGAATCATTTGATCATTTTAACAGCTTCATTCAGAGATGACATACAGGAATTAACTATTATGTCACTAAGAAAATGAAAACTTTGTCTTTTTTTATGTTAGGAAAGTGAAAACGATTTCACCTTATCTTTTTGGTGTTCTTTGAGTGACTAGCTTTTGAGGTGATCCCTCACCGTAGCATTTATTTTTGGTGTTTTGTCAATGCAAAGTGTATATGCATCAAGCCATCAAATAGCTGGTATTTTTATAATTTGTGCTGACAAACTGTTGCACATTCACAGGCATGTATTTTGATTTACCCGAGTTAGTTACAGTAGAGATGTGTTATCTATATATATGGTTAGAGCAAATGTCACTGACTCATTTCCGCTATTCATTGTTTGATGATAAAAACATGCAGATTTGTGTTTGGAAACTTAACTTTAAATAGCAATTTAAGCATAGAATTGGTGATATGAAGATTGTTTTGCTGTATGTGCATTATTTTCTTCTTTACATCAGTTGAAAACCATAAGTGAATCTCAGAGTAAGAAATAATGGACAACATGGTATCTTGGAAGTACCACTGTATTAGATTGTCTGTTTTTGTAAACATTTGGGAAGATATATTAAGAAACTTTTTAATTTGATAGAAAGTAAAGTCCAGATATTATTTTACTGAAGATTCAGCCTCAAAATGCAATGCTGTGTTGTGGAATTTGAGAAGCACTGTAAGGTCAGAGTTGTTTTAACTCATTTCATGAAAATATGAAAAAAGCAGCAAAACAAATATTGTTTAACCAATGCCTGATGTTACATCATGTACTTATAGAAGTACTAAAACCTTAAATTTGCAATCCTATCGATGGACTGTTGTAGCAAAGTGAGAATACCACAAAGAAAACCCCTCTATCTAAAGAATTCATGCTCTCGCATGTTTTTGTCTAGTTTGGTTGGGAAAAAAAGTATTAGTTAATTCATATGCAGACTTGTAATACTTCAATATACTTATTGATGAATAGTTACAGTATTGTTTTATCAGCAACAAAGAAACTGGGATGAACAATATATTATGAAGATGTGTACATTTGCTCTCATGTACGTTTCGAACATGTTTACAAATTTTTCAACTGCCATTTTATAATGAACTTTCATAAAGTAAAAAAATTAATTCAGTTTTGTTAGTTTGCAATTACAGTACTATAATCTAATTGCTCAGTTAAAATTCATCACAATGTTTAGTTCATGCAGTGCTTGTTTAAAGTCAGCGAGAAAAATTACAGTGCAAATTAATATGATAATTTTATATATGTACAAAATGTGTTTATAATATACATTCAGCCAAGCCTTACCCTAGGGCAAGATGATCAAGGCAACTGACTTGAGTCCAGTGCTTTCAGGAATCAACTTTGCAATGCAAATTTTTAGGTTGTTGCCCCCGCTTTTTCGCATAGGGTCTTAGGCCTCACCCAATCTATGACCAAGCCCACATGCAGTGATCAGAAAATAATATATTGCTTAAAACCAATGATAAATGTAGACATGCATACTGAGAAAGACACTGCATAATTCAAATAAGAAAGAAAAAAAAACGCATATATTGTTTATCTTGCTTTACTTTTGCTTGCCCCTGTTCTCACTTTATCTAGTTCTGTCTTAAAGAATTCACTTCTTCCTAAAATTCGAGGTGAGCTTGACCGCTGCTTTTTTTGGGATTAAGGTATTGGCACCACCACCACCATCCCACCACCATCATAAAACAGCAGATGTTTATTGATGGCATTTTATTCTGTTGATTAATTTGAATGATTGACATAGACACTACTGATAATAATGCCAATACATACATGATGTTCAGTCATATGTTAATTTGCAATTCCTTGTTATACATTATGTTCTTACAGAGATTTCATTTTAGTTGTACTTTCATGTGACAGCAGTTCAAACATTAGTGCTGTTTCCAAACATGAGGAATTCTGTTTTGTTTGGTGGCCAGAATTTCTTTATGCTGGTCAATAGTTGATCCCAGCATTTTTAAAATTGTCTTTGTTAATTTGATATTTGATGTCATATTTAATAATTATAATCGCTTGGTGGTTTTTGTGCGATTAAAAACATAGCCTATGACCAGGATTTCCAAATGATGGCAAACTATCTGCCTGAAGTTTTGGTGGCATGACCATTGTTTCAAATTGTCAAGAGCCTACAAAAAACATGACATATATTATTTCATAATTGTTTTAAATTGTCAAGAGCCTACAAAAAACATGACATAATATTATTTCATAATTGTTTTAAATTGTCAAGAGTCTACAAAAAACATGACAATATTATTTCATAATTGTTTTAAATTGTCAAGAGCCTACAAAAAACATGACATAATATTATTTCATAATTGTTTCGCCTGGAATGCAGCTTTGTTGTAGCTATGATTATTCTTTTCTCTTGTAGCAGAGGACACCTAGCTTGAAGACACAGTTTTATGTATTGAGATGATGCGGAATTTGTTTGGGAAGATGTTTTCTTTTCTAGGTTTGTATACATAAACATGTGACCAAATTGTAATAAGGTATAAAATGAACCATGAATAATGGAAGACAATAGTTTAAAACAAAAGAAAGTATTGAAGCACATTGTTGTGTAACAGATTCCATCATGGGTCACCTAATGGTAAAAGAGGAAAATGTTAACAACCTCCATAAAGATTAAATGATTGATAACTGTTTTATGAAAGCTGTTTACTATTATTGGTAGTAGTAGCTGTGAATCTTTTTCTTAATTGTCCACCATCTTTAGCAGGGTTTTCAATAGATGCGTACTCATGGGTTTTGATGCGTTAAATGTAAATATGACCCAGTTTTGACAGGCAGAAATTCTTGTGCGCCTTTTTGTTGTACATAGCCTTGGGCTGGGGCATCAATCTTAATTACCCATGATTTGCCTCTGGCTGGAGCATCAATTTTAATTACCCTTGATTTGCCTCCATCTTATTTTTTTACCAAGAGTATGTTGTCCATAATAAATTTACTGTAGGAGATGTAGGTTAAGTGATAGTGGCATCATCACCAACAGTAGCCGAGTTGTTGACATTAGCTTCTTCAGTTGCTATGGACATCAATGACTCGAGAGCAGACTGGCTCGGTGTTGCTTCAGACTGGTTGACATCTGCTCAAGAACAGTGTACACCTTGACAGCTAATTATATCACTCAAATGGAATATATATATATATATATATATATATATATATATATATATATATATATATATATATATATATATATATATACAGTGGAACCCCTCTATAACGCGATAATCAGGGTCCAAGAAATTGAATCTCATTAACAGCGGGGTTGCGTTATTGCGGGGTTTTACAGTATTTTAATTTTTATCAGCAAACACTGCATTGGTGTATATATGTGTACTCGTGTCTAATGTAAAAGTCAGAGTATTATCGGACGAATATTAAATAAAATGCAGTAATAAGACTTCAAAAAAGTGGACGGATAATATATTTAATGGTTATTATTTTGCGGTAAAAAGTTTTACTAATTTTTATTGTTTTTACCCCGACAATACACGTTGATCGATAATATCCCAACTGACGTTATATAATGCCTAGGGTATCAACATTGTTTGCTATCGTGTCGTCGTGGTACGCAGTTCATCCATAATGCATGTAATTCCATTGGAAAATTGCACAGATTTAAAATATTCAATAATTTTGTTCAAAATCGTTGTCTGAATTCAATGTCCAATATATAGCATGAACAGAGTATTAACACCGTTTACTTACCATCTGATATAGTACCATCGTGGCATGCAGCTAATCCACAATACCTGTAATTCCATTGCAAAAATTGGAAACGTATTTGAACTATTCAATTTTTTTTTGTTATGTCGGAATACAATGAGAAAAATTAACAGAAAGTTAGGTTACGAAAGATGAAGCAAGTGTACATTTCATTACGTTCCAGGGTCTATGAACGGTGTCTATATAGATTGTAAACTTGATTTTCCATGACGGTAAAATATATTTTTTTATATACAAAAAATAGGAAAGTAATGACTAGTTTATAAACAAACACCATACACATAAAATCCGAGAACTAAATCATAAAATGCAGTGAGTCTGAAATGGTCACGCACCACTGATATTAATTTTTGTCAGATGTACGCATGTACAATTACATACCCTTTCAATTTCCAGCTAACAAAGCCGACACTGTTTACTAGTCAAAGGATTCCCTCTAATAACACCGGCAAGCCCAGAAAACATGTTGGCGGCTTTCGTTTTTTTATGTTTATTAAATTGTGAGAATCTTGTTATCAACCACCACCTTGTCGGCTGCTTGGATTTTTATGCAATTCAAGAACATGTGTCTTTACTTTTGGATTAATTCTAAGTTATATTTCCGATGTTTAATTAGGCATAACAATTCAAGGACCTGGTGAAATTAATACATTTCAGAAGCCACGTTTTACACATTATAATAGAATTCATACATGATCTCTTCCCCAAAATCATAATAAACTTTTTTTTGCGCAATGTGCAATGAACGACTTCTATTTGTGAACTTGTTTTTCCATAACAGTAAAAAATATTTATATAATAAGAAAAAAAGAAGGGGGAAATTAATAACCATTTCATAAGCAAACCTCATACTCCTGTAAAACCCGAGAACTAAGTGCTGGTAGGCAAGCAATGGTCACAAGTCACTTTGATAATTGTTTTTAAGCTGAACGCATGTCAATTTTGTACCCTCTCAATTTCCAGCTGGGAAGTGGACATTATTTACTGGTCAACTGATTGCTTTTAATAACACCGCCATGCCCAGAAAACATGTTGGCAGCTTTCGTTTTTTTTTTATGTTTATTAAACTGAGAAGCTTTTATCAACCATTGCATTGTCTGTTGCTTGTTTGTGTGTGCAGTTAAAGAAGAAACACGCGTTGGCTATTGTTAGAGTGACAATTGTAAACAGAATGAATTGAAGACAACAACAAAGACCACATCAAGCTTATTTTGGCATAACATTTCAAGAAGAAAAATAATCATGTGCGAATAAATAAACAAAATTTCGGGAGCCACGCCGCAACCGCGTTATATCCGAATTTGCGTTATGGCGGGGTGCTTTATAACTGGGTTTCCACTGTGTGTGTATATATGTATGTATATATGTATATATATATATATATATATATATATATATATATATATATATATATATATATATATATATATATAACTGAGGGAGGTAACTCTTAGGCAACAGAATTTGGTTGAATTGTTTTGAGATTAAGTTTGAAGTGTATGATAGAGGAACAATTACTACACAAATGGACTGCCTTTAAATTACATATCAGAATCAATTTATGGACATCAGATTATAATCACCTGGTCAGAACTGGAGAATATGGTGGCTTGCGAAGCCGGTTGTTAACAGTAGCAAGTATATATGCTGTCTGTATTGCTAAGCTAATCTATTTTCATGTAAAAAATATACCATCCATATGATGTGAATGATTCCTTGCAGGATGAAGAAAATACCCCAACAATTGAATTTGATCCATGTTTGTTGAACTTGAAGAAAATCTTGATGAAAATTGGTAATGGAAGCTTTGAAATATTGCTAGTTTTATTGTCGAAAACGGTAAATAGGACCAGAAAATTTTAATAAACATTATGAAGTATCAAATTTAAATATGTTACGTTTTCTTTCCAAATGACATACCTAGTACACCACAATTAACGATCTGTGAGGATATTTCTAGCAACGAAAATGTCGGCAGTACTTTTAATAAATAAATACAAATTGAATAAATATTTTATCAATTGAGATTTATATTCTACTTCTATCTTTAAGTTCATTTTAAGTGTAAATGTCATAAATGCAATATGTCTTCTTATAAAATGCGTCAATCTACCATAACAGCTGTCATAGAGTGTTTCTATGAGAACTTAAGTGCTGACCATGTTTTTATAGCTGACTTGCTGAAGTATTTGTGTATTGTTGCAATGATATAAAGCTGACCTCCTTTGTATTATAACGTTAATTATGTCTTTTGAGTCTAATAAAGGGCGTGGAATATATAAAAAAGTGAAAAGGAGTGAAAATTTCTGTTATAAATATTATTGTTTATGTAACATAAACTACCTTATATTAACCAACTCTTTCATACCTGTGTTCCAAGATAGCAAGGCAGCCAAGCGAAATGAATATTTCCTAAACTAAAGAGCTTGATTTCACAGATATGGACCATTGTAGGCAAGCGAGTTTCGTAAATTCTGGAACAGGCACTTAGAGATATCCTAATTGAATAATACAAAAATTGATTTTTGACATAGACGATTGTCTCACAAAATAAATGTCGCTAGTTTGAGAAAAAGGAATTTTGATGGTGGTGTATCAGCAGTTAGTCTTGTTCCATGCTTTGGCAGGTTGCTATTAAACACCACTCAGTAACCCGGCTCACCAAGAAAACAAATAGCAGTGATGTAATGCACAGATTTATCCCGTACATGTGATGGTTGTTGAAACCAGTTGAAATGATCTTTCACATGGGCAGCCTCAGAGAATGTTACATTCAGAGGTCACCACATTCCAGGCAAGATTAGCGGACAGCCTGTCCAAAAGAGAATGAGCCCTCATCACAGAATTGTCTCTTCACTAATCAGTAACAGGGTCCCTGTTTTCCTTTTGGGGAAGACCTGTAGTGGATCTGTTTGCAACTAAGCTCAACAAGAAACTTTTTCCTTGTAATGTCTCCTGTCTCGGATTGGGGGCGCCCCCAAGTGGCCGAGTGGTCTAAAGCGTTGTGCATTACGGATTACTGCCATCTCACCTCTGTTGGCGTGGGTTCGAGTCAAAGATTCATGGATATTGAACTTAAAGATCATACAAAACAACTTTAACTGAAAATTGAATTGATTTGGGAGAGTGGGATGCATGTAGTTGAAAGAGCAGTGCTTGTGGACTATACTCTCCAAGTTTTACAGCAATCCCAGTAGGTGCCCTGTGTGGTTGAGTGGTCTAAAGCACTCTCCATTATGGATCACTGCCATCTCACCTCTGTCTGTTTGGGTTTGAGACTAAGATTCGGCTAATGTAGTTATGTGAGAAAGTTTGCCAGTAGCTTCTTGTGGGTCGGTGGTTCTTTCCAGGGGTATTCCGGTTTCTTCCTCCACCAATAATACTGTCCGCCAAGTATAGCCTATATTGTGCTAAAAAATGGCGTTAAACCATAAAAAAGAAAAAACAGTCCCAGATCGGAAAGCATGGATAGTCAATGCATCAGCTTCCATTGGGATTGCCTATCTGCAAATGCCTTCAAACCTTTTTGACTGTCACAAGTTCTGCAAAGAATCTGAACCTCCGCTGCTCTGATCATTCTCATGGTCCCATTGTGGTACAATGATCTCCTAGACCTCTAGATAGATTGACTCATGTCTCCACCACACAGGAGGGATCTCCTGTCAAAACACCATGGATCCCTTCTCCACAACAGCCCAGACGTTCTCTACCTTCAAGCCTGGCTCATCTCAAATGATCTCTTCGCCAGAGCAAGGTTTCAGACAGAGACACCAGATGCATCATTCATGACAGGACAGTTTCTGCATCCCAAGATTTAAGGTGTTGAATCTTTTCTGATTAGTGTCATAGGAAATGCATTGATCCTATCCAACCTTCTTAACTTCCATTGCTGATTTCCATTTTTTTCTTCCTCTTTGAGACCAAAAGATGTTCAGATCCATTCTCAAAGGCTATCTCCAACACTCCAATTCTCTCAGGGCACATGCATTAGTTCAGATCCATGTCTTGCTGATCTTATAAAGCTTTTTGAACTTGTGAGACCTGTTTCCCACTCCCTTGTGCCTAGATGGAGTCTTTAACCAAAGCACATTATGATCCATTGAGTTACTTCCTCTTGGATCTCACACTCAAAACTGTTCCTTCTTGCCCTTGCCTTGGCAAGGCGAAAAAGTGAAATTCACGTCTTGTACATTGATTCTGGCTGTCTTACCAGTACTCGACCATAGTGAAAAACACAGGCATTGAAAATTAATGATGAGTACCAGTTCACACAAATAATTTGTTGACAACACTATCAATATTTCTGTATTCCTGCAACAAGAGGTAAGGTTGCAGATTATGAGTTCAACCCAATGATTGGGGTGGAGGTGGGGTGAGAGATGGTGGATGGATGTTGAAGACAAGTAAATGTGGTAATATTGTTATGTATTTATGCTCTAATAAACAGTAACACAGAAAAGTGAAATTGACAAGCTTTGTAAAATTTAACATAATTTATTTCACTGGAAAAAGATTGTAAAAATGGAAAAAGAACTTTGAAGAATCAGATCCAAAAATAATTAAATTACAAAAAGTCCTAGTAATGAAATGTTCTAATCAATTAACTTTAGTCATAATGGAAAATCTAAGATGGAAGGCAATGATGTATGCTGTAGTCAGTATTGTGCTTATCTACAGTTCCTTGTAGAAATACAAATAAAAACTCTTCAGTCATTGGAAATACAAAAAAAAATTTGATCAAGAGTCCAAGAATTCTGTATGAGCACATACAATATATTTAGATAAACGAATTGTTCTTTTTTAATCTAAATGATCTGAAGAAAAATTAACATGAACTTGAAAACTGGCTACAGGCACTTTCCAGTCTAAAGTTAAAACTGAAACTGAGAATATTTCTCGATAAACAAAGGTTATACCCTAAATTAAGACGCAGTTTCAGAAAACCCTGAGGGTTACTTGATCGTGGTTATATCACATGCACAGTATTGCCTCAGTTTCACACTATATGAAACCTGCATTAATCACGAAATGAGGGGAAAAAAATGTTTACATTTTAAATCACGTAGTCCCATCATGACCATGACACCAACTAGTCATTTTAAAATAAAATAACAGCTTGTTTACGTGGTCGCTACCAACTTGGAATCAAGGTCAGGATCCAGGTCAACATTAGGTGTTTATAAAAGAATGATTCATGTCAACTGATTTTCTGGGAAAATGTAATCTCCAGTGAATAAATTTAAATTACAATAACATTTAATGAAAAATAAAAAAAAATTAAAACAAAGAAACAATTAGGTAAAAATATAATACTTATGATTAAATCAGATATACATAACACTATTTATGGTGGTTTCCATTCCTGGGTCGTCAATTTTATAGTAATTTTTTCCTTAGATTTTAAAAAATAGGTTTTCATTTGTTGACATTAATCAGGTTTCATACTTTTAATTTGTAGGAAAACGAGAAGAGACAGAAAACCAGTCTGAAGCAGAACCGAGCCAGTCTGCTCTCGAGTCATTGATGTCCATGGCAACTGCAGAAGCTAATGTCAACAACTCTGCTACTGTTGATGATGATGCCACTATCACTGAACCTACATCTCCCAATACGTTGGACTGGGAAAATGTTAAGATGGATTTTGCTTCCAAACCTTCTACAAGTGGAGTCCATTTTAGTGATGAATCCCACTCTTTGATGGAATCGCAAGGAAAAATCATTGGTAAACAAATTAAAGAAGCACAACAGAATAACTTGGAGTCTGCTGATATAGGCATTCCTCCAAACGAATTTCTGCAGCAGAATCGAAATATCTGGGAAGAAATTGAAAGTATTCGTGTAATAGAGCAAGCTATCAGTAGTTTTGGGAAAACCTCACATCATGATAAAAGTAGCAGTCTTGAAATTCTTAAGCACAGTTTTGTGCATCAGTACGAAAACACTAGCCAAGAGGCGATTTCAGCTCATGATTTTCTGCAGTTAACTGTTGGTGGTCAGAGTTCCTTCAATGAAGGTGTGAAAGTAAATCGAGATAAATCAAATAATGATTTTGAAATTCAGCCTCATGATTTTTGTTTGTCAGTTGCCAAAAAAATTGAAACTCTTGATGACACACAAGATAATCAGGAGGCAGGTAGTGAAATTGGGGTCCATGCCTTCATACAGCCAAATATACTGCAGCAAGATTGTATGGAAAATGCAGAAATTAAACCTCCAATTTGGGCAGTGCGTGGGCAGGAAACCACTGTTGCTTCAACAACTGCTTTTGCAAACAATGCCACTCACAAAGGTACTTTCATGGCTTGTGTACACTGGAATGCTTGAGACTGCATGAATGTTCTGTGCATGAAATCTGATACACAAGTTTATCAAGTTTAATCTTTCTGCATATAAACTAGAATTGAATGTTAAGCTTTACTAACATTGATTGAAAAGATTGAATGTTAGGCTTTACTAACATTGATTGAAAAGATTGAATGTTAGGCTTTACTAACATTGATTGAAAAGATTGAATGTTAGGCTTTACTAACCTAGATTGAAAAGATTGAATGTTAGGCTTTACTGCCATGAACCCTAAGTCAACTCTTTTCATTTGCAGTTTGTTGATACTAACATCTCAGGATTTGTTGAACTTGTCCTAACTCTGCTCTAACTCTCCTTGCACTCTGGTTTGCTTTTGTTGTTTTATTTATTGTTTCACATTATTGCATAGTCTGACTTTTTGACATTTAATGACAACATGTTATTCAGTTCTGAATATTATACCCAAGTAAATGTTTTTAAAATCCTTTTTCTAAATATTTAGCATATATGTATTGTGCTTTTAGATGAACTGGTCATGTTAAAAGAAGGAAAAAAATGTACATGGTTTATTATGTTGAAAGATTAGCCTTGATTTATTATTACCTTTCAAACTCAAAACTTATCCCTATTACTCAAATATTTGAATACAGTTTATGACTTAAGTTCCCAATAAAATCACTTTCTTATGAATGCACTTGAATAGTGGAATAAGTTAAGGCTGTTTATTTGAACTTGCCAGGAGGCTTGTTCACCAAATGTCCAAACAATAATACATTGAGAACACATTAAACCTGTATACCACCTGTTTGCTGGAAATACCAGTTCTCCAATATTTCGACGACTGACTGTTCTTCAGTGTTCAAATCCAGTCTTTTCATCACGATCTGTAACGCTGTTGGTCTGTTGTAGCTCAGTTGGACCTATTGCCCAACCTTGAGAAATTGGAAGTCGGAACATTCTGCACTGGATCACATTAGAGAACATAACAATCGGAGTTCGGCATATTCCGGGCAAAAGGAATATTTTGACGGACAGTCTTTCTAGAATTGGCAGAGACAACCTCATAGAATAGACTCTTCACCATTGTTATAGAGTCCATGTTCCTGCTGTGGGGAAGGTCCTAGTGGATCTATTGCAAAATGGCTCAACACCAGACTCCCATTTTACATTTCTCGTGTCCTGGATTAAAGAGCTTTGGCAGTAGACTTATTCAGTCTCCAGTGGGATTGACTGTTCACTTATGTGTTCCCACCCTTCCGACTGGCTCTGCAAAGTGCTGCAAAAGATCTGAACTTCCACTGCTCAGATCATTCTCATAGCCCCTCTGGCCTTAGCGTTTGTGGTTTAACAATCTTCTAGACCTGTTGATTGTTCGTCCTAGGTCTCTTCCTTTCAGGAGGGATCTTCTGTTGCATAACTGGGGATACCTAATAGGAATCCATAAATTCTCCCCCCTCCATGCTTGGCTCATCTTAATTGATCTCTCCGCCAGAATAACTTTTCAGGCCGCATTGCTAGTTGCATCATTTAGGCCAGAAGAGCTACATCCAAGGTCTATGATGCCAGGTGGAGAATGTTCTGTGATTGGTGCAGTAGGTAATGCGTTGATCGTAGCTGCCCCTCTTTAAATTATGTAGCTGATATCCTTTTCATTCTTTTAAAGAACAAAAAATGCTCTGTATCCACTACCAAGGTACAGTGTGACCCCAATCTTGCATGCTCCGTTATAACAAGAATTCGAATATAACATGGTTGTGGCATGGCTTCCAAAATTTCATATACAAATACCGTATTTTCGCGTATATAAGACGCGTCTTATACAAAATTTTATATACCTCGCACCCAGGGTGCGTCTTATATTAATGGGCGTCTTATCTACGCATTTTTTAACACGAACGAATGGTACAGTGTGTGCTATTGAAGGACGATTATTGCGGTCGATATTCATGTTTCACGATTTGCATTCCTAGTTGTAAAAACAATTGGGTAAGTGTTCACAGTATAATAAACTGTTACTAAATAGTGTTTGACTTGATCAAAAATCAATGTACCGTATTGTTCTATTCATCATCGTTTTCATTGTCATCAGTTTTGGCTTCAAATCCATCAAAACTTTAATCAAATTCACTGTCGTCGTGGTGGGATAACTCCATAACTGATGCTAATTGATCCTCATTGGCGTCAGTGGTATCGGATGCAGCTGAGTCGTCATCCGAAGAACTGTTATAGCTAGACGGTTCATGAATTATCCCACACTTTCTGAAGCCATTGATGATTGTCGTAATTTTCACTTTCTCCCATGGAGTATATGATTTTCGCTTCGGCATCGTGACAATTTTATAAATTTTAAAAATGCTAAGCAAATTGATCACACATTTATATATAACAAGAGACTGTTCCCACTTTTATATATGCTAACCGCATACATTGGGCGTTTATTGGTCTATGTACTAACCCCACCCACTGAAGACTTGGCCTAGCGGATCAAAGAAGCCGCCTTTACATCCGGCGTTTATTGTTCTAG
The DNA here is from genome assembly GCA_029339505.1 of Unio delphinus. Lineage (NCBI taxonomy): Eukaryota > Metazoa > Mollusca > Bivalvia > Unionida > Unionidae > Unio > Unio delphinus. The sequence goes on from JAQISU010000042.1 coordinate 23,227,450, forward strand.
AATCTAGATACCAGGTACTAAACCCATCCACTATTGGTCTCAACTAAAAATGGTAATGAAGCCTTGTTTACATCCGACGGGTGATGGAACATTAAAGGAAAGGTAACCACTGGAGATAAATTGCTCAGTTCGACAGATGGCTAGGCCACATTCATCTTATATTTGTGGGCGTCTTATTTAAAATATTTTTTACAGAAATCGTCAAAACCTGCGTCTTATATATGGGTGCGTCTTATAATTAGATGCGTCTTAAATGCGCGAAAATACGGTACTTTTTTCATTCCTCAGATTTAAGTGAAAAGTAACTTGCAAAAGTCGAAGCAGGCTGTTTTGGCGCCGGCCGGTTTGGCACGAGCCGGTTTGGCGACCGGCCATTTTGGCGCCGAGCAATTGTTATTCCTGTTCAGTGAAATATAAAGTGAAAAATAAAAGTAAAATTATTCCAATCATCAGCCTGTGTGTTATTAAAATAACTAACTAAAACTATAAGGGAAAAATAAAAGTGAAAAGTTCTTGATTTGTAAATTTTATTCAAACAGCAACATAGCTAAAAGGTATGAAAGCTGATGCCTTTTTCCTCATGTCATTCACAATCTTGTCCACTTCTGCTTTTGCAACATCGCTACCATGATTATATTCATTCATCAGTAGAATGAATTGGCCATCATCTGCAGCTGTGTGAAGACGGGTTTTACATTCGTTTTATAACTCGCATCGCCAAAACGTTTTAAGCTTATCGGCACTGTATTTATCAAAAACGTATTGATATCCATCGTGCACGTACTTTTCTTGACCACACTTTGATTTCAGAACGCTCTTTTCTGATAAAGACTTTACGTTAATACATTTGACAGCAAACTTATATAAACAACCAACTATATTGAAGTGGGTTTAATCCTGAATGTCTAAATCATTAATCCTCTGCATGGAATTTGTTTACCTTATCATTGCTGTCGTTTTCAAATATGAATAATGCGTTAGACATCAAAAGTTTAAATTGTTAATCCTTAAGTGGTCATAATTCACTTGACAATATACCAATAGAGTCAATTATCTTAAGGATAATGTGTAATAGTTTGATGTTAATCCTCTTGTTGGTGCCAAAACAGCCCACGCCAAAACATCCAAGCGCCAAACCGGCCGGCGCCAAAACCTCGCAGACCGCAAAAAGTATATGATCATTTTTGGGGAAGAGAGAATAAAAATGAAAATTTGAAAACACATTCACTTTAGTGAAAGTGACTATCTTTTCACCAGCTTCGGTTATAAAAGTATCCATACTATTTACCTGCAGTCATCAGTGCTCCTTTGTATTAATTTTAACTACAGATGCCAAGCCCTGGTGGTGAATAAACACGACTTTCATTGAGCAGTTAAGCCCTTTTTTGAGCCTACCAACAGGACATCAAAGACAAAAGTTCTTTTTATTACAAAGCAGGCCGACCTCAGATACTGTCTTTGGCCTCTGAAGCTGGAATTTTTAAAAAGGAAATCAATAAAAAGGTTATTTTATTGCAAAGCAAGATGACCTACTATGGATTCTTATAAGTGTGCTGATTTTTTTATTTTATTTTTGAATATACAAAGATGGTCTAGATATGGAAGCTAACTGTGGTTCCTTTTCACCATTATTTAGGGGAATTTAAAAAATAAATTGAAACAGTGAAACTAATTTTAAAGTGACACAATATAGTGCTTTGTGCATGGATGTTGTTGCCCAGAATATTTGAAGAAAATATCATGTTTTGAATTCGTGAAATCCAGAAGAGATGCAGATCATTTTGCCGACAATAGGATTATCAACATAGATGAAATACTAGTGTACTTTGATTGCAACTGCTCTGCTACGATGTCTGCAGTATGGCAATTTATAGTGATATCTAGCACTCGGGCATCATGCTTCAGACACATGAAACATGATGTCCCACCAGTCACATCCTGACACCAGGACGACCAGTCCTAACACTAACCCCAACTACCATGTTATAGTGGGTTACACTGTAATTGGTTATAACACAGTTTGTTGTATAACAAGGGTTCTATGAATACCAACTACCATGTTATAATGGGGTCGCACTAATTGGTTATAACAGTTTGTTCTATAACAAGGGTTATGTGGACCCCAGCTACCATGTTATAGTGGGGTCACGCTGTAATTGGTTATTCTATGGACCCCAACTACCATGTTATAGTGGGGTCACACTGTAATTGGTTATAACACAGTTTGTTGTATAACAAGGGTTCTATGAATCCCAACTACCATGTTATAATGGGGTCACACTAATTGGTTATAACACAGTTTGTTCTATAACAAGGGTTATATGGACCTCTATTACCATGTTATAGTGGGGTCGGATTTGCACTTTGCATATCTTATTTAGTGTTTTGACCTGTCTCATTCTATCATATACCTATGGCACAACATGTTGCCCTGAGAAATACCAAACTTCCTTAACAAGAACCTCTCCACCAATAGTGAGTGTTTTCCGTTTTCTATGTTGTTGGTTATAACACAGTTTGTTGTATAACAAGGGTTCTATGAATCCCAACTACCATGTTATAATGGGGTCACACTAATTGGTTATAACACAGTTTGTTCTATAACAAGGGTTATATGGACCTCTATTACCATGTTATAGTGGGGTCGGATTTGCACCTTGCATATCTTATTTAGTGTTTTGACCTGTCTCGTGCTATCATATACCTATGGCACAACATGTTGCCCTGAGAAATACCAAACTTCCTTAACAAGAACCTCTCCACCAATAGTGAGTGTTTTCCGTTTTCTATTTTGTTGTTGTTGTAGTAGGGTTTAATGCTATTTTTCAGCACAATATAAGCTATGCATTGTGGCCCCTATAACTGTTTGGAAAATCCTGGGGAATAATCATTGACCCACAAGAAGCTTATGGCAAGCTTTCTCATGTACCAATATTAGCCAAGCCTTAGACTTGAACCCACGCAGACAGTGTTGAGATGGCAGTGATCCGGAATGGTGCAAGTTTTAGACCACTACTCTGCCCCATCTCCTCTTCTTACTGAAAAATTGAGCTAAACAATTGCCATGGTTAAACTATTGCTGCTATTAAAATGTAGTTTGGGGGTGGGGGTAAAACTAATTTTAAGTAATGCAATAATTACCTATGGCTATTGTAAAATGCCCTCCTCCCACCCTACTCTGATGTCCTAATGTAACTATGATTCAGTTAATGTAGTCATGTGAGAAAGCTTGCCAGTAGCTTGTGGGTCGGTTGTTCTTTCTGGGGGTTTTCACAGGTTCTTCCACCACTAATAATACTGGCTGCCATGTATAGCCTATCGTGTGCTCAAAAATGGCGTTAAACCCTACAACAACAACATCAAAAAGTACGATTTTATTCGGCACAAAATAGAAGATTAAAGAGTAGCCATGGGTAAGTACTGCATTAATTAAAATTAGTTTTACCCCCCTCAAATCTACATATTAAATTCAGTTTAATTAGGTGCATGTGAGTGCTAATCTCTTAAAATAACGATACACAAGAATCATTGAACAGTAATCAAGATATATGAATGCCATTTTTGTTCTGTCAGTCATAGATGATTTGCACAAAAGTTGGTTAAAAGTAAAATGTTTCATTGTACTGCAAAATACCAATGTCAGTATTAAGGCTACTTTCAGTCATGTCAGTAGAATAAATACCATTGTCAGTATTAAGGCTACTTTCAGTCATGTCAATAGAATAAATACCATTGTCAGTATTAAGGCTACTTTCAGTCATGTCAATAGAATAAATACCAATGTCAGTATTAAGGCTACTTTCAGTCATGTCAATAGAATAAATTGTTACAGAATTTCAGTTATGTTTATTATCATTACAGCAGTTTATGCACAACAATGTTACATGGGTGAATACATTGAGATTGTAAATCATAACTGAGGCTGGTTTCAATGTCAGTCATCATCGACAATCTCAAGAGTCCCAAGAAGATACTGGTCTTTCCTGTGCTGAATTTTTTCATTTTAATGGTGACCACATATTTATAATTCAAAATGAACAAGTTGTGTTTGGTGTATTTGCTACCCATTTAAATAATTCTCTTATTTTGCCACATATCACATATCGCATAACTTATTGGTTCACATAAAACTCTTATAACTTCATTACATTCTTCATAAGCACCTTGGTAATCTGTAAACAACATCTGAACCATAACCAACACTGGACCATAACAATTTAAAGAACTGCCCAGTTTCTAATCTCTCATTCATATAAAAGAAATCTTAGAAAAGGTTGTTCTAACTCAACTTGTATCTCATTTGAATTCAAACAGTCTTTTTAGCAATGTACAGTCTGCATATAGCCCTTGCCACAGTACGGAAACTACTCTTCTGAAAGTATTTAGTAACATTCTCTCTGCTTTGGACAGTGGAAAGATTACAGTCCTCACTGTCCTGGATTTATCTGCAGCATTTGACACAATAGACCATGATATATTACTTCACCATCTCCAGCATGTATTTGGCATTCAGAATATAGCCTTGCAGTGGTTCAAGTCCTATTTAGTGAACAGGACAAATTATATCTGCAAATGGAATACACTCCAGTCCAGTTGACATATGTTATGGTGTTCCACAGGGATCTGTTCTTGGACCTGTTCTCTTCATTCTATACACACAGCCGCTCTCAAGTGTCATAGATATCACCCAGTGTCGCACCAATTGTATGCTGATGACACCCAAATATACAAGACTAGCCACCCAACTGAAGTTGATGCTACCATCCATGGAGTAGAGAAGTACATTTCTGATGTGAAATCATGGATGACATGTAACGAGCTGCAGATGAATGATGATAAAACTGATGCTATTCTGATCACAACACAAAGACTTTCTCATTCACATCCTTTACGTCAGACAATAAATGTCAGCAGCACCAACATTAAATTCTCACAGTCAGTACCAACATGTCATCAACATATGCAAGGCTGCATATCTTGAATTGAAATGCATCAGTTCCATTCATAAATATCTTTCAGTTGATGTCACTAAAACACTTGTGTGTTCATTAGTACTTTCAAGACTGGACTATTGTAACTCAATTCTGTCTGGTTTGTCACAATATTTACTCCAGAAATTTCAAAAAGTTCAAAACACAGCTGCACGGATCATCTTTAGAGTACCTCGATCAGAGCACACCTCACCACTGCTCTGTACCCTACACTGGCTATCGATTCAATACAGAATCAAACACAAAATTTGTTCTGTGTGCTATGTTTCAATGATCGACTCCAGTCCAACATACCTATCCAGCCTCACCCATGTGTATGCACCAGCTAGATCCTTACACTCTTCTTCTGATAATTGTATACTCATTGTTCCCAAGATGAAAACAGTCATATGGACAACGTTCATTTGCACACCAGGGCCCGGCGACTTGGAATGAATTGCCCATTGAAATTAAACACAAAGACACAGTGGTCCCTTTTAAGAGTGCTCTTAAGACTCACCTGTTTCGACTGCAGGGACAAACTTGGCAACCTAATCATGTTTTGTATCTTGTATGTTTTCAGCATGTTTTTATGTTTTCCAATTTCATTCTTTTTGTCATTTGTTCTGTAGTGTAGTCATATCATTATTGATGGTGTAAACCGCTTAGAGCTTCGAAGGATTATGCGCTATACAAAGTCCTCATTATTATTATTATTATTATTATTATTATTATTATTATTATTATTATTATTGGTTACATGATGTTTTCTTACAGCAAGTGTGCAAACTGAATGTTGTGTGCTACATTTTTGTGTGTGTACACAGATGATTTGTCTATAAATTAATAAACGTCTCAAACGTTGAATATATACAAGTGTTTAAGTTTTATTTATTCAAAAACGATATAAAATGACTTCACAAAGTTGAAAGTATTATGAGTGACATGGCACATCACATAACAGTGGGGTGATGAGAATGAAAGATTTTAACATTATTTTTCCAACGGTTCGATAATTTTTGCAGGTAAGGAATCAATACACCGGTTTGTATGAAAAATCCATTGTTTTATGTAATTGCAATGTTTAGAAAAGCTATTTTAATTTTTTTATGTTAACAAGTAATGTTCCATTATAATCTCATTATAATCTCTCTGGAATGTAATGTTTTCGAAAATGACAGGAAATTAATAATTGACGAACACATTTTTATGTCAAAACTATCTTTATTATCACAGTAGCAATTGAACATATATAATACACCCCCAATTCGTACATGCCAACTATTGCACTTTTGGCTTAATTTGAGTTGTTTTCCACCTGTGTCTTAAGTTTGCTTGTATATTGTACATGCGTTTTTTGGTACTTGGAAAAAAATAAAAATTAACAAAAACCTGTGTTTGTTGTTTTTATTATCATTTATTTGGTCCCAAAGATAATAAATTTTATTTTTTTTTAAAAAAAAGGAGACTAGCTTACTGTGTTTGAGTAGTGAAATAATTTAGCCATTTTAGACCTCCATGTACTTTTTTCCTATTTATAGCAACTGTGGTTTGAGATGGTTAATGTACCAACGACCTGTATTGTGATGATGTGCCATCTTTTGATGCATCACAATAACATAACCCAAAAATGTTCTCCTCTGAAATCACTAATTTCAAATTAATGTTCCAGACTAAGAATATTGTGGATATTAATAAATTGCATTACATATAACAGCTATATACAGATGTTGAGTTGTCAGTAAATTGCCATTATGTTGAGTGGTGTCAGTAAATTGCCATTATGTTGAGTAGTGTCAGTAAATTGCCATTATGTTGAGTAGTGTCAGTAAATTGCCATTATGTTGAGTAGTGTCAGTAAATTGCCATTACTGTACATATTATAACATCTATTTATACTAACATTCCTCCAAACTATTTACAGATGTTGAGTGGTGTCAGTAAATTGCCATTATGTTGAGTGGTGCCAGTAAATTGCCATTATGTTGAGTGGTGTCAGTAAATTGCCATTATGTTGAGTAGTGTCAGTAAATTGCCATTATGTTGAGTAGTGTCAGTAAATTGTCATTACTGTACATATTATAACATCTATTTATACTAACATTCCTCCAAGCTATTTACAGATGTTGAGTGGTGTCAGTAAATTGCCATTATGTTGAGTGGTGCCAGTAAATTGCCATTACATTTAGTGGTGTCAGTAAATTGCCATTACATATTATAACATCTGTTTAAGCCTTAGATTGAGCTTTATTTTTTAAATTTATTTATACAAGTACATTTTATTCTTTCCTTTAGTCCTTTATGCTTGTTCCTCTTGCATGTGTCTTTGTTTCTGACTTTCTTTCTCCTGTCACAGATGTTTCATAACTAACTATTACTTATCAATAGATTTGAAAACGCTTACAATTGACCCTGAAAGCAATTTCTTTTAAATTACTGCCGTTTCAACTGGTTGCTTACGTTTGTCACTATCAATCTGTCATTATCAATCTCATTATTGTTTATCATTGCACTGTTGCTGATTAGTACTGTTTAGATAACCATTTGTGTGTGTGTGTGTGTGTGTGTGTGTGTGTGTGTGTGTGGTAAAGATATGTAGACAGAAGCTATAAGAATGCAGAGAAAAACTGGAGGTGACAGCCTTTTGGAATCTCCTTGCTAGTGTATATTTGCTGAATTTTTAATGTCGAACACATATTTTCTTGTATTTTTAAATGTGAAATGTTTTATGTGGATGTGTGTGTGTATGCATATACATGCTTGAATGTATGTGTATTTATACATGCTTGAATGTATATGTATTTATACATGAGTGAATGTATATGTATTTATACATGCGTGAATGTATATGTATTCTGGTTATATATGGATACCATTTGATGCACATATCAACCATATTTTGACATTTTTTCACCTTAAGTTTCGCTTATTTTCCTGCTTAATTGTTCAGCCTGAAATTGATTAAAGTTGTCTATGTCTTTTCAAGATTTAGTCATGTTTACCGGCTTTCAAGAAAACAGATTTTACCATGTCCTCATGAAATTCAGTGCCATAATTTTTTTACATTTGCAACAGTTTATATGTGGCTGTAATTAACATTGCATTCCATTTGACAATTTTTTCAGATGAAAAGTGTACAAAATTGTCATATTCGAGTCCAGTTTTACAGAAGGAGAGCAATAGTTTTGAGAAGGAAGATTTAGAGGTGGGCAGTGAAACAATGAAGCAATCAACTAAGCCAGATTCTGCAACTAAAAGCCCTGAATTAGTGGATAAGCTCATTATAGAAAAAGACATCACGACGGATGACTTTGTCAATGTCAAGAGAGATGGCAAGAATTCAGACATACAGACTGGAGCCAAGCATGGCAGGGGGAAAGATAAAGATTCAAGAAAAATGACAAAAGATAAAAGTAATCAAGGACAAAAGCGTAAAGATCCAGAAAATTGGAGGAGCCGAGAACCCAAAGAGATTGAAACTGCAAGAACTACTATTACAGAAAAGGAGTCGGAGGATTGGAGAAGTAGAGAGACACAAACTTACATTGAGGAACCAAAGGATATTGGAGAATATCTTTCATTTGTAAACAAAATGACAGAAATAGGTCGAAATGTTAAAGCCAAAGATCTCATCTACAAGCTGGGTTATCTGAAAAATGTGGAACAGTCAAAGATTGAGCAGGCAATCCTGAGGCAATATGAAGTTGCGGTAGCCAAAAAAGTAGGAAATAATATATTAACACATTGTCTTTTCTTGCCATTAACCTTATGATTATGTATGGAGATAATGTTCAAGACAGTAGCATATTAAAAAAATTAAATTGGCATTATATGGTGATGACATGGTATGGATGGCACGTTGTTCTTCATCCATCTTATGTTTGTCTGTTTGCATAACTAATTAACTAATTGACTAATTAAAGGACTTCTATGAAACTTGACATATTCATCCCAAGGTAGAGCTGATTTTAAAAGAAAATGGTGCTACTTGGACAGTTTGGTTGCCACACAGGCCATCTAGACAAATCCTGAACAGATTGTTATATTATATTCACTAAAAGACCTTTATTGTGTCCCATTAGACTGCAGCGTAAATGATGCCAGTCTGGCCACAATAGTTGCCATCATGATTTTTATATATATAAAAACTGCAACTCCTATACAGAGTCATTGTTATGAGATTTAACCTGTAGATTTCTTATGAAACCTGTCATTTGACCTCATATTACTGCAATGAATGTCTTAATCTTAACTTCTGAGCAGAAAACCTTATTCACAGAATGCTTTCACCAAATACTGCTTATGATGCCTAGCTGCTTCTAAATAAAATTGTTGCTGATCTGTATGGCCACCATTGCAGCTGTCATTAAAATCTTGTTATAGTTGTTTCTTCCTTAACCAAAAACTCTATCACTAGAATTCTTATGAAGTCTAGTCAGTCCTAAAGGAGAATGAAGTGGATCTAACCTTCAGTGATACTGGCAATAACCGCTCCAGTGGCCTGGTGGTTAGAGCATCCACCTCAAACGTGAGAGGTTGTGGGTTTGATCCCCAGCCAAGTGATACCAAAGACTTATAAAAATGGTACTTACAGGTGCCTCGCTTGACACTCAGAATTAAGAGGTCAGGATAATGTGACTGGGTGGGACATTGTGCTACATGTCTGCGGCATGATGCCCCAGAGCTAAACATCATTATAAACTGCCACATTACAGACATCATAGCGATATGACTGAAAAATTGATACAGGTTTTTTAAAAATCTAAATAACACACACCTGGTGGCCATCTTTTTTAAAATCTTGTTATTGCTACTTTGGTTATATCAGTATGGGTCTTTCGCCAAAATACTTCCTATGATGTCTAGTTGGTGCCAATCTAGCCTGGCTACCACAGCAGCCTTCTTACTTCTGTTATTGCTACTCCTTCAGAATGGAAAGTTATAACAACATAAGGTTTTCACCACAAATTTCTTCAGACAATCTCTGGTCGGTCCTAATGAAGATAATGTTGATCATACATAATCTAAATGCTACACCTTGTTTTAAATATCAACACAAGTTTTCCCTAAAAGTCTTTATGTGATATCTTGTTGGTTCTAATTGAAAATGGTGCAGATCTTGCATCCTGTATGCCACATCTTACATCCAGTATGCCACAGTGGCCTTCTAAATATTCTTGTTTTGACTTCAGAATATCATAGATGGATTCCTTGACATTCTTTTCAACAGGTAGTTACAGCTTCAATCCCTTCATTGGACTCTTGTATTATTGTTCATGTTTTTCACACTGACAAAATTTAATCTTGTGTACATATTTGGGTTATGACTCATTTTTGAACTGTTGATGGTGCTGTTGTGGCCATTTAGTCATTATAATTACTTTAAAATACTAACTCAAACTCATTGTCTTGATTTTAATTGTATTGCTAATGCAATACTATACAAAATTTTGGATTTCTTAAAAGTGTTTAATCATTAAGATGACCTCTTATGTAGTTTATTTGAGGATATATTGTTTATTGAATATGTAATGATGACATATTAATATACAGAACAATTAATTGCAAAATATTTGCATAATTTCTTGCATTTATAAGTTGAACTGCAAAGACCCATATCTGCAACCGTGTAAAGTGACAGTAGATCTGATTTTATGCAGTTTGCTGGGAGTAGTCAGTGGGTCTAAGCAGTTTACGTTTGAGCTCCACTCGTAAGCAATTATGTATGGTAGATAACTCGTTTTTTTTTCTTCAGAGTACCGGATGGATTAAAGATGCACGGTACTTTTGTGAGATCCTGTTCCCACAAGACTGGATTGACGAGTAAGACACATTTTTACACAAGAAATTTTTTTAGTTTGATAATTTTCCATCTTCTTGCCCCATTATTTTGAATTCCATTTTCATCACACTTAAGACAGTACTGTGAAAATAACTGCACAAATATATACAACTCTGCAAGGACAATGCTGCAGTAATGATAGAATCCTGGCAGATCCTTTTCCAGTGGTAGCCATAGATTTGTTTGGTTTTTAATATCCCAGTTGAAAGTTGGTGAATATTGATTGCCAAATATTTTCCCTCATTCCCTTCATAATTATAACATATGTTACCCGATTGGAACCATAATTTTACCCTTTTTTTTTCCTTACCAGAAGTCATATTAATTATACAGAAGCTTGGAATTATCTTTTATGTGCGTCTATTCATCACAAGTCAGTGTCTAAACTGGATTCAAATACTGGAATGAAATTATGTCTACAGTGAGAAGAAGGCTATATAGGCAAAAATAGGAAGAAATGTTTGTTTAAGCTTCAGTACATGCTATTGCATAAAATTCTATTAAAGCAAACTTTTAGACTACTTCTAATGAGCCATGTTTAACATGACATCCTATTTCATGCTTTATATTTTTTGGGCTGAAATATAGTATATATCAATCCTTATTTTAATTTGTGGATGAGCTGCAGTGGCTCAATGGTTTATTGAAGAGCCACAATGGTTCAATGGTTTATCGAAGAGCCACAGTGGCTTATCAAAGAGACAGTGGTTTATTGAAGAGCCACAGTGGTTCAGTGGTTTGCTGAGGAGCTGCAGTAGTTTCAGTATTTTAGAATGTTGCACGCGCAATCAAAGTGTGTGGGTTTGAAATCGTACTTTCAGTCCAGGTCACCTACTGTGGTGTGTCCCTCTGCAAGACACTTTAGTCCAATTACCACAAACCAGCACAAAATAATTGTGTTGCTGTGTCTTAAAATACCCCACCAAACCGATTTAATTTGTCAATTTGTGTCTGTGTGGTAAATGTGCAGCAAAGATTCCTACCGGTATCCTGTAAAACAAGTTTAATTTGATGTGAAGCAACGTTTGTCATGATCAAAGGGCACCTGAATTTCAATAACAACTGTAATTAATAAAATATTGACATTTACATTAGGTTAGATGAATAAACATCAATTTGTTTTTCATTCCAAGATTCAACAGCATCTTCTACTAATACTTCTATTGAAAAATTACACTTCTCATTAAATCAAGAATAAAACTATATAGCTACGTTTGGTTTTAATGTGCTGTAAAAGGACATAGGAAAATTAACTGTAAGGAAAATTTTGTATTGGAGGTTAGAAACCATAAGCATGTGTGTTAAATCCCCGTCCCCCAAATGCTCATTTTGCAATTAAAATATCCCAATTCCTTGGATGGTGAACAAACATTTTTGTGGATGGAAATATACAGCTTGTTAAAAATTAAAAAATTTCAGTGACATAAATTGACGAGAGATATTTTGGAGTGGATCAAGTTTCATATTAGCTTGCATTTTTACTCACCCCTGGATTACATTCAAAATATTTTAGTCTTTTTAATTTATGGTATTTAAAAATTCTCAAAGATGAATAGTTTTCATGAGGAAAGATTGTTCATATACCTGCTGTGGGGAAACATTGTCACAATTCATGAAACTCTGTGTTACTGGTTTACATGTTGTCAAGACTCCTAGCAGTGATTACAGTATTTTGTTGTCACTGAAATGTGTTTTTTATGTACCTGTATAAAATCATATTTATGATATGGCATTGATATCTGTTCGCATTTTGATGTCCAACCCTTAACTTTGTATTTCTATTTTTACCTTTGCCTCATGATATGATGTATCATACTAGACAATACATCACATGCCAGAGTCCCAAGTGGTCTAAAGCACTCTCCTTTATGGATCACTCTCATCTCACCTCAGTCTGCGTGGGTTTGAGTCTCAGATTCGGCTAATGTGGGTATGTGAGAAAGCTTGCCAGTATCTTCTTGGGGGTTGGTGGTTCTTTATGGATTTTTTCCTGTGTTCTTCCTCCACCATTAATACTGGCCACCATGTATAGCCTATCATGTGCTGAAATGTGACGTTAAACCCAACAACAACAACATCACATGCCATAGCATGAATTATTCTCCAGGTGGTTGTGTTTTGCGTTTAATGCCATTTCTTAGCACAATATAGCTATACATAACTGGTGGAGAAAGAATCCAGGAAAGCTCCAGTAAGCTCCAGAAAGCTCCACTGAATAACAGGAAGCTACTGACAAGTGTTCTCGCAAGCTAACACTGTCCGAGTCAGAGACTAATAGTGGAGAGATGGTAAAGTTGAACACTTTAGAGTTGCGACGTGTATCATGATTTGAAAGTACATCAGGTGCCATAGCTGGGTTCACTTCCCGAGGTTAAGTTTACCGAAAGGGAAAATGTAATTTTGTGATTTGTCATTATCTATAGTATAGTATTTGTCAATGTCTATAGTATAGTATTTGTCATTGTCTATAGTATAGTATTTGTCATTGTCTATAGTATAGTATTTGTCATTGTCTATAGTATAGTATTTGTCATTGTCTATAGTATAGTATTTGTCATTGTCTATAACTTTTAAACCAATGAAGATGCTTTAATGGAACTAAAGCCAGTCATATAACATACATCAACAGTGTAACATACTATGGCTATTTCCCCTGCCTCACATTCAATGTCACTACAAGAGAAGTTTCAAATTCAATGTCGCATCCTTGTCAGGAGTACAACTTTTCACTCATTCGGGCAGAACTTTTAGCTGCAATGTTTTCACAAACATGTTTCTCCTTTGAATACGTTCCCCAATCACATTACTTTAGGGATATTAGCCTGCTACCTCGCGAATCCAGCCCTACCAAAAGACGAAAATTCGTCTTTCCTGTCTATGTCATATAGACAAAGGGCAATAACTCTTGCCCATTACCTCCCCTTGCCGCCCGTTAGGTGTCGCTTCTTTAGTTTTTTAGCTTCGCTTATGGCGGTACTAGCATGTAATACATGTAGCACTCAATAATTTCGCTTATTCCGTATGTAACGTTTACGATATTAGCGACTAATAACGTGCTGCATTGATAATATGTGCTTTATTTATCTTCTTTGACGTTTCAGTAGACTTCAAAAAAGTCTTTGAACGACCAATTTGCGACTTTAATGGCGGACTTCGTGTTGTAGTCACGAGTTCACGCAACACTTAATCATTTCGCTTCCTACGTTAGTTACGGTTATGGAATAGCGACTTAATAGCGTACTGAATTGTTAATTTGTGCTTTGTTTATCTTCTTTTCCGTTTCAGTAGACTTCATCTCTGAACGACCAGTTGCTACTATTAATGGCGGAATTTCGTGTTGTAGTCACGAGTTCACGCGACACTAAATCATTTCGCTTCCTCCGTTAGTTACGGTTATGGTAATAGCGACTTAATAGCGTGTTGAATTGCTAAATGTGCTTTGTTTATCATCTTTTTCATTTCAGTAGACTTCGTCTTGAACGACCTATTGCAACACGCTCACGGCGATAACTAGTGTGGTCATTAAGAGTTAACATGGCACGGAATAATTTGACTACTCCGTTAATAACGGTTATAGTATTATCGAATTAATAATATGCTGAATTTTTAATTTGTGCTTTGGCGGAATTCATGTTGAAGTCATGAGTTCACGCGACACTAAATCATTTCACTTCCTCCGTTAGTTACGGTTATGGTAATAGCGACTTAATAGCGTGCTGAATTGCTAATTGTGCTTTGTTTATCATCTTTTTCGTTTCAGTAGACTTCGTCTTGAACGAACCATTGCAACACGCTCACGGCGATAACTAGTGTTGTCATTAAGAGTTAACATGGCACGGAATAATTTGACTACTCCGTTAATAACGGTTATAGTATTATCGAATTAATAATATGCTGAATTTTTTAATTTGTGCTTTGTTCTCTTCTTTTGTCGTTTCAGTAAGCAAAGTCGACAACGAAGGCATGAATGGCAAAATGGGTGTTGGCAATGTGGAAATGGAGGAAATTATGTTGACATGGTTTAGGCTGCCCAGTGGGTGTAAATTTCACCGCAGATCCGTACATGGCTTTCGGGCCTGTAAGTCAGGACGCATGGAGTCTATGCTGGATCAATTGGATCCATTTTAATATGCACTTTCGCCGGCCTTCCAGCTGTCAGTCCAGCCGACACCGTCAGTTCAGCCGGCACTTCAGCAGGCAAACCGGCATTAACCGTCCATCCGGCACCGTCCGTTCAGCCCAAATGGCACCGGACGGCCAGCCGACCTTCCAGCTTGCATCAACAGGCACCGGCCGTTCAGTCCAAATGGCACCGGACGGCCAGCCGACCTTCCAGCTTGCATCAACAGGCACCGGCCGTTCAGCCCAAATGGCACTGGCCGGCCAGCCGACCTTCCAGCCTGCGTCGACAGGCACCGGCCGTCCATACGGCAACGACCGTTCAGCCCAAATGGCACCGGTCGTCCAGCCGACCTTCCAGCCGGCATCAACCGGCACCGGCCGTCCATCCGGCAACGACCGTTCAGCCCAATTGGCACCGGTCGTCCAGCCGACCTTCCAGCCGGTATCAACCGGCACCGGCCGTCCATCCGGCAACGACCGTTCAGCCCAAATGGCACCGGTCGTCCAGCCAACCTTCCAGCCGGCATCAACCTGCACCGGCCGTCCATCCGGCAGCGACCGTTCAGCCCAAATGGCACCGGTCGTCCAGCCGACCTTCCAGCCGGCATCAACCGGCACCGGCCGACCAGCCGGCAACGACCGTTCAGCCCAAATGGCACCGGTCTTCCAGCCGGCATCAACCTGCACCGGCTGTACATCGGATTTACGGAGATTATAGTGATGTACCCGTCAGTCAATCTACACTACTGGTTACATATCACTACCATGAGAGAAATGTTATAGATGAATCTCCCTCCAATCAGACCATTCAAGAGGCAGGTGCCGGTCATAGCCGGACCTTCGCCAACATTCCGGCCGACCATATACCAGACAAATTAGTCGGTATTGCCGGTGTACACCTCCCGTCATGTCAAATACGTGACGGTTTGATTTTAAAACAAGGGAGAATTAGTGATATTATCAGAGGTGACGGAATTGAGTTATCTATGCCACTTGGTATGTGCTACCCAGATATGACAGCTTTTACCAGAACAGGTCTTTCAGGCCGACCATCCGCCAGTTCAATCAGCCGGCAGTGCCGGCCGTCCATATGTTCACGGCTTCTCCACAAGGGAGATTTAGTGAAAGTGTCAATTATGACAGAATTGCGTCATCTAAGTCACCTTGTATGCTGTACAGATATGCAAGCTGTACCAGAACCAACATTCCCTCTGAGCGAATGGTAGATGGGCGCGTAGTGCTGGACGCACTACATAAGCATTATGTAATTGTTATTACCTTACAGTCGGCAACATCCGGCACCGGGCGTCCATCCGGCAATGACCGTTCAGCCCATATGGCACCGGTCATCCAGCAGACCTTCCCGCCGGCACTAACCGGCACCGGGCGATCCGGCAATGACCGTTCAGCCCATATGGCACCGGTCGTCCAGCCAAGCTTTCAGCCGACACTTGCCGGCACTGACCGTTCATCCGGCTCCGGCCGTCCAGCCCAACAGGCACCGGTCGTCCAACCATATGGAGATTTTAGTCTTATACCAGTCCATCCGACTATACCGCTGTACCAGCACGGGGACTTTTATCATACCGCAATCCGCACAAATCGGATTGACGAAGATTCTAATGATGTTTCCGTCTGTCAATCCGTACTACCGGTTACATATCACTACCATGACACAGATAGTTGGCGAGGAATCTCTCGATCCAACCCGACCATTCGAGCGGTCGGTGCCGGTCATAGCCGGCCCGTCGCAGTCATTCAGGCCAAACATATGCCAATCAATTCATTCGGCATTGCCGGCCATCCATAGGCTAACAGCTCATCCACAAGGGAGAGTGAATGCCTTTATCAGAGATGATGGAATCGAGTCATCTATGCCACCTGGTATGCATTACCCCGATATGGATGCTTTACCAGAGCAAGATTATGTACATAGTGAGTGCGATGAGTCGCAGGCAAATCAGCGGTATGCAGATCCAACTATGGAACGGACCGAGTTCAGCTTCAAAGCCGCAGTGGAGGAAATTTATAAGGTGTTGGCCCCTTCAGAATGCCCTCCACCTCCTGCTGCCATTACCGACTATAAGGTTAGAGCGTCGGTCGATCTGGATGAGGGGGAAGAGACTCTATCCTTCCGCCTCCTTCCCCAGTCGACAAAATTAAGGAAATTAATGACCGTCTGTCGACACGCATAGGGGATCCAGGAATTGCTAAGGTTTTTCTTTTCTGAAAGCCAAGTACCAGCGTCGTTTTCAGGTCGATGGTACAAAACTCACTCCGGTACGTTCAGTACTGAGGTCCCGGCTCTGGATAAAAATATGGCAGCAGTCCATATGTCTGCTCCATTGTCTTATAAAGTGGACTAAACGGTGTTCAATGCCAAGTCCAAGCTGGTTCGAAATGTAGTCGCTACGTCTTCACTGTTAGATCTAGCCTCCCTAGCCATTTTCAGGATCGCTGATAAATCTGGCAATGAACATGCTTGGGATTCGACGGCCCGGTTAGCTAGGGTTCTTAACAGGGCAGCTCACCATTCCATGGCCAATGCGCTGACTGCTTCTGCCAACCTAGACCTGATACGTCGTGACGCATGTATGAAGGGCACGTCGCTTAAACCCCATCATATGCTGGCTAGATATGACCGACGCACATTTCACGTCCCTATCCCACGAGTTGCGGACATTCTCCGTTGTGCTTGTCGGGACTAGGCTTATCAGTTCCATGTCATACCTTTTGGCCTAAATTTAAGCCCTTGGGCTAGTACCAAGGTTATGTATTACGTCGTCACCCTGTTCCGCTCGACTTCATCTATTGCGTCGGCAGTATATTTGGACGACATCCTCCAGTAACATCTGTCAAGTTCTACTCTGCTCAAAGGCAGAAACGATCTTATATCACTTTACGTCATATAGGCTTTCTCGTGAACTGGATAAAGTCTGATCTGTCCCATCCGGATTTTGGTCCATCTGGGTGTGGAGTTTCTCCCGATCTGAATCTGGTAAGGCTTCTTCGAGTTTGCGATCATCCAGATAATTACACTCGTAGAGTCCGTTTCCGGCAGGATGCGCATTTTAGCGAGAGAGTTGCAGATCCTCGGATTATTCAATGCGGCAGCAGACTTGATCCCTCTCAGCCGTCCTTTTAGGCGCCCTTTACAAAGGACTTTGCTAGCGTAATTGCGCCATTTTCAAGTCCCTTCGATCCCAGAAAACAGTCATGCTCACGCCAGAGATACGATCATTCTTGAGTCAATGGCACAACCCCTGTAGGCTGTCCACAGGGATTACTCTGGAGATACCCCAAGGGGATAACGGTATGTTCCGCCACTAATACCTACGGTTGGGGTGCCCACCTGTTGCCGGACTTAGATACTGTCAGCGGCACGTGGGTGCCAGGGGCGAGCCCTTTCCACATCAACCTTTCAGAAATAACGGTTGTCATCAATGCCTTTCATTTCGGGCAGGATCAACTCTTTTTACAAACTGCCCTCATTATGTCAGACAACATTGTGGTGGTGCCTTGCCTCAAAACAAGGGGACACCAATCACCAGACCTGTGCAATCTGAACTGGCAGTTTCTACATTGGTTCGACAATCTCCACCTCAATGTACAATTCAGACACACAGAATGGTCACTCCATCAATCGGACTTTCTTCCAATCGACACACTTTGGAGACGTCCGATGATTGATCTTTGCAACAAGGTGGAATAGCAAATTCTCCACCTTTCATCTCACAGGTTCCAGACCCAGAAGCTTGGGTCGTGGATGCTCGATCAATCACCTGGGAAGGGTTGTGGTCATTCTCCTACCCTCCCACGGTCTTGGTACTGGAATTAATCCAGAAGTTAAGGGGTCAGAATTGTCAGATGGTTCTGATTACCCTTCTCAGATGGAACAACTACTGGGTCTCCGATCTACTCAATCTAGGCGATAGATCTACCCAGGAAGATTACAGTCAGCACAAGTATTCACAAGCAACCGCGGCCAGGGGTGTTCCACCCCTGTCCGGACCGTCTTTTTGTTCAAGCTTGGCTCTTGTCCAGACAGCCTTGCAAGACAAACAATTTAAATCTTTGATTGCGGAGAGAATCTCGAGAGCAAGAAGGCCCTCTACTCTGAAGGTTTACGAGGGCAAGTGGCATGTTTTCAGAGACTGGTACCATATCATTCACATTGTTCCTCTGAGTGTCACAATCCCTCAACTGGCCAACTTTTCTCTGGCTTTTCAAGGAGAAACATCTGGCTCCAGTTATTCTCAAATGTTACCGCTCCATGATATCAGACACATTCCGCCATTCTGGTACATGTGCTATCAGCCATGACAAAGATTTGTCAGATCTTTTAGACATTTAAAAAAAAAAAAAAAAAAAAAAAAAAATTCAATCGACTTATATCCCTCACCCTGTTTCCAAATGGAATCTGTCCTGGGTTTTAACATGACTCAATTCAGACAGTATTGAGTCTTTAACCCACGATTAGTTAAAGCTACTATCATACAAATTGGGTTTCTTGATAGCCTTAGCTTCAGCATGCAGGGTGAGCGAGTTACATGTCCTTTCTAGTGACCCGAACTCTCTTCCGTTCCGATCAGAGGGTTTGATGGTCCTCTTGACGCAGCCAGGCTTCGTAGTCCAAAATAGATTACCATACATTGGCGATCAACGAGTCGTCATTAGCTCGCTTTCTTTATAGATAAGTCAGGATCAACAGCCATGTAAGATCCTGTTTGAGCACTCTAGCACCATTTCAATGCATAGAGGTGAGTCAGGTCACATACAAGCACCTCTTTTTTTCTGGTGATAGCTGGGATATGAGACATCACCATTCAAGCCCTTGCTTCATGGCTGTAGTGGGTTATACGCTCGGCGTACTCTGAGAATTCGCAAATCAGTCACCTTATAGAAGCTGTTGGCTGACATGCAGAGTCAACCTTCTACAGTTTTATCTTCAAGTTTGTACTCGCAGAGGCAAACATTGATTCTAGTAGGTCCGGTGTTGGGCAGCCCAGACGCCCACCAGACTCATGTACAACAATCAGCACAGCCTATTAGCTTCGCTGGATTCGCCAGATAAATTTTCGTAGGTAAGAAGATTTCAATATCTATCTTCTTAACCGTATAAAAGGGTCACATATCACGTGACCCTGGGCTGTGTTGCTGATTGAAAATTAGGAGACCGGGTTATCATTCACATGGGGAATCCAACCATCATTCCCTAGAGGATACCCGTGTGGAGGTCGGATGCTCCACATTCCCTCCTCCTATTACTTATTCTCCTAAAGTAATGTGATTGGGGAACGTATTCAAAGGAGAAAGCAAATTTTGTAGTAAATTATGTTTCTCCGAGAATACTTACCCAATCACATTACTAAGAAACCCTCCCAACCACCCCGCCATGCGAGCATCCTCGTGTTTTATATATCGCTCAGCTTAAAAACTAAAGAAGCGACACCTAACGGGCGGCAAGGGGAGGTAATGGGCAAGAGTTATTGCCCTTTGTCTATATGACATAGGAAAGACGAATTTTCGTCTTTTGGTAGGGCTGGATTCGCGAGGTAGCAGGCTAATATCCCTAAAGTAATGTGATTGGGTAAGTATTCTCGGAGAAACATAATTTACTACAAAATTTGCTTTCAATGGAAAATATCTTGCTTCACTTGAGGTGTTAGTTCATTGGCAAAATATTTTTCTGCAATGATAAAGCATGCCAGAATTCTATCACTCTTTAGTTGTAGATGTGCTTGAAAATTCTAGATGGGATTACATCCAGGCATCTCTAGGACTTTGAGTTGGGTGAAACTTGTGATTTTCATGTTGTGAATAAACTGTTAACAAGAAGAGTAAATCGTTGGAATTAATTATCACCATAACATATGAGATTCTTTTAGTAATGAAGGCATGCATCCAAGTTCAAGGTCACTGACTGAAAATAGAACATCTTTTTCACAAACGTTTCAGCTGTCAACTGTGTATCTTTTCCAAAGTATGTGGATAACCTGTGAGTGTAGGTACAAAAAGTCCGTTAAGGTCACTTGAATAAAAGAAGAAAAATGTTTTTGCTTGCATAATGGCTAGGACCTTCATGGCCAAGTACTTAAGGTTTGGATAAGGCCAATTCAATTTGAGGTTAAAAGGTCAAAGAAAGATGGTGTTTTGTAAGTTTTTAAAACTTTATGTCTGGTTTGCATGTAAGATGATTAAGAGACCTCACGATTCTGGGGTCTATAAGTTGGTCACGGACATTACTAATAAGAAATTAGTGGTTCATGTGCATCAAGTTTTGTTAAGCCTGCATTCCTTGTCCAAGGTCATCGGTACCCTTTCGTCCATAATCGCCAGAGTTCATCCATGCCCTACTAATTCCTACTTAGGAACTGTTTAAATATAGGATAGGCATACACAGATAACACAGACTGATCATAGTTCTCTCTTATTTTTCTTTATAGAAACCTGGTTCCACTTGATGGAAGGAAAGATGGCAGATGGAGAAAGAAGACAAAAAAGCCACAACAGAAAGGTTTATCTGAGTAAGCAGTGGCATTATAGTTTACCTTTTATTTAGGAATGAACTGTTAAAACTTTATGGATAATTGATTTGCCGATTCACTTTTTGTAAATGATGGCATTAAACCATCTACTGATTCATGTATAATGTATATATGGAAGATTAAGGTTTGTTTCAGAAAATTTGAAACAAAAATTTTCTTTTTTGACATATTTAAGATTAAATTCACCAAACAGAAAAATGTATGGATATTAGGCCCAAGATACTGAAAGTAAGCACTAACATCTGGCACTAAGATATGGGGCTGTTTGGTTCTAAATTCTAAATTATTCGCATCGTTTTATAATTTAGATAAATACAATTTAGAAATCTCTTGTTATGAATTTAGTTGATTTATTGGTATAACGATGTTAAAGACTATCAGCTTTGCTCGATAAAGTTTAATGTTAATTAGTTTTTATTTTATTTTATAGTTTCTCTTTTCAAGTTTCAAACTTCTTTGAAGTGAATTCATTAAATATTTTTTAATATTTCATAACTTGTATTTCAGAGGAGAATTTACTCTTCTCAGTTCGGGGGAGATGTGTCGTGATGTCCGCCTAAAGAGTGACCCCACTTTGACTATCATCAGAGCAGATATGGGATCTGGGGACAGAGAAGGTCAAAAGTCAGAACAGGTACCAAGTGGAATGTTGACCAAGCCAAGTACTTGCTCAAGTCCAATTGGTAAACAAGGAGGTTTGCAGGATCTGGAAAGGTTGGAGAATCTTGTGTCAGGAATAGCAAGCAATTTAAATGAGAAAGCTACAGTCAGGATGGAAGAGATGTTTGAAGATAAAGAAAATGCTCTTGAAGTGGGTGTTCCCAGTTGCATGGGGAAGGGTTTGAGCAGAAAGAAGGAAACATGCAGTGAGGAAAATCCAGTACACGAAATAAAGCTGAATCAAGGTGAAGATGGGAGCATTCTTACTCCCAGGAAGAGAGGAGAGGAGCTGGCTATTGGCTTCAACTATCACTCTGATGTCCTAGCTAAAGAATCGTCTCCCTTGAAAGTTGAAGCTACTGACCAAGATCTGCCAAATGGACATGGAGAATCACTTGAAAGTGGACATAGAGATGACAGTTTATGTAATACACCTGGGTCAAGAAAGGCTAGCAATGACCAGCTGGCCATAGGGTTTAGTTACCACTCAGAAATCCTTGCAAAGGACTCGTCTTTTTCTGTAGAGAAGGAAGAAGCAGAAGTTTATGATTTAGCAAAGGTACTAGCGTCAGTGGTCCTACAAAGTCCTTTTAAAGGAGAGCATGCTATCGCCTCGTTTATCCAGTGTGAAGAAGTTCCAGAGGGGTGTGTTTCTGAAGATCAGATTCCTACTCCTTCAGAGAGCTCAAGCGATGCTCCAGCTGGGAGTTTATGGTAGTTTTGTCTCCTTTGGTAGATACTGTGTAACCTACCTAATCAAGTCATGCATGGGACCAGATTAGACAGTTATACAGGACTTTGTTGTAAATCAAATATTACTTAGGTTAGATGGACACAAGCTGAAATAATCTCAGGGAAAGAATACTAACAGGCCAGAATGGATGGAGTTAAATATACTGTAATTATAAAGAAGCAACAATTGAGCTTCTGCAGAGTCCTTCCTTATCAGAGTTGGCCAGCATTATTATTACAAGCAGGAATCCTAAAGGAGCTCCAGCAGAAAGTCCACAATTTAGGGTTTCATTAAATTTGTGTATAAACTGTATTATGTTGTTAACTATTTAAAAATACTCAATTGAAGGGCATTAAACACATTTTACAAAGCTTCTTGTGTATTTGTCATCAGCAGTGTTATTGATATCATCTCCTTCCTCTTCTCCTTTACCACTGGTACTGTATTTCGCTAATTATATAAATGTGGAAGAGGGAACCAGTATGTTCAGATACAGTTTGATATGTACAATGTCTGATGGTCATTGATTAAACATTTAATGAGTTTTGGCATGTCATGTTAATGTTAGATAGAGTGAGGTGCTTGTCAGTTAACTAAATACCTTGGCATGGAATATTGCTTATAACCAGGAGTGTTTAGGAGTCGGTCAATATATTCTTAGACAATTTGAAATGAACATTATCCCAAAGACCTGTGTTTTTTTTATGGATTTCGTATCATTTAAGAGAGTTTGTACCCTGGATTGGATTCAGCCAAATTTAGCATGTCGCTTCATATTGAAGAGACTGTAAATTTGATGTTCAGTGTTCCACAGCATCATTTAAAGGAATTATTGCCCTTGACTGCCCATCCTCCTTGTTTTGTTTTCCACGTCACAACTTTACTAAGTTTTGTTGCATTTCAGGCAAATCTGGCTTGCAGTTTTGTACTATGTTCAAAACTTGAACAAATGTAATTTCAAGTTTTCCACATTGTTTTTTTAGAAGAGTTACGGCCCCAGATTGCCATTACGTTATTATTTAGAAGAGTTATGGCTCCCGATTGCCATTACATTTTTATTTAGAAGAGTTACGGCCCCCGATTGCCATTACATTATTATTTAGAAGAGTTATGTTCACCGATTGGCATTAATGCACTTCAGCCAAAGACATTATGCACCTTTACATTAACGTGATTCTGAATGCTGATCTCCAAAGTTCGCTTTGCCAACAGAAGTTTTCTTTATGGTTGAGTCAATTGTAGACACTGGAGCCATCTGGAATGCACCCATCACCTCTCTAGCTTTAGTTTTTTTGGCACTGTACTTTACTGAGTCAAAATGTACATTTAGTTCTTGGGATGCATTGTTCGTCATTTTATGATATAAATGGTTAATAGATCTCTCACCCCCATAAAGAAAAGCGACTGTCAGTCGGTCTTGATATCCTTCTATCATAGTTTCCCCTCTGCTCTATGACTTTTAGCATATTGGGATTCTTGTTTTCTAGGTCATGATCACTGCTCAATGTTTTACATTTTCAACACACTCCCTCTTCCATTCTATAATTTTCAAGACATTTAAGGTTTAGGAATAAAATTTGGTTTGCATCATTACTAGGTCTGTCATATACCACCTTCAGTGTGCTATTATCAATGTTCAATATTTAACTTTTCTTCACTTTATCTTCTGGTGTATGATGTTGTCATTTGAAAATAAAACTTTGCATGTTTCTACATAATTACAAGAAGGCTTGTTACATACCACATCGTTAGTGTTATCTTTAAGATCATGGTTCAATGGCTTTGCTTTCCATTTACTTAAATCCAATCTGTAATCGGTTTGAGACTAAGAGATGCAATGACTTTATAGTTCACTTAAAAGACTTTATGCTTGTGAACTTTAATGACCTCGCCATGATAGGCCAGTACTTCATTTTAATTCCTTTGTAAGTGTTACATTAAATGACACAAGTCCTTGTACAATGTTACATTGCACTGCCATTAAGTTTTTCATACTCCACAGTAATGTTCAGTTTTTCATACTCCACAGTAATGCAATATTCAATTTTTCATACTCCACAGTAATGTTCAGTTTTTCATACTCCACAGTATGCAATATTCAGTTTTTCATACTCCACAGTAATGCAGTATTCGGTTTTTCATACTCTGCAGTAATGTAGCAAATTAAATCTCAAAATTGTGTTTATTTTGTGTGCAAATCGTTGAATAGTTACATGTACCACTCACTAATTCAGCATATTCCACCCACTGTTGGAACACAACACAGTTCAGCTTGTGCCACACACTGCATGTCCATGATGCAATTGCTTTTCTTTATTTATGTCTAGATAAAAGAACAAGTCCAGTTTTTTTGCACATGTCTTTGATGCAGTTGAAAATATTTATCTCAAATTGTTTTGTAGTTTTTGTTGCATAAAGTTTGGTTATGGATGTTTGCATGAAATTTTAATGTTTTTGATTTCTTTTTGTAGCAGAAATGAATGATCATGTAAAATTTAAAGTTATTGTTGATAATTGTCATTTAAAAAAAAACTTTTCATGAATTTTTGTCTAATCCAACATTTGTTTGAAATTCCATCAGAGATGTGTAGTGATAAGTTATTTGTATTAGAGTATGGTGAAATGATTCATTCAATAAAATTTGAGTTGGTACTCCATGTATTGCGAGTTTTGTATTTATCAGTTCACTATTAAATTGATACCTAATAACCAGGACTATTATGTATACAAAATGTATTATGTGTGGAGATTGGTAGACCAGTTATCGTAAGGAATTAAAAATTGACAGCCAGGGTAAGGAAACCATCTTACATTATCTTTTGAGAACTTGAAGTAGTGTGTATGGCTATTGTATATGACATGATATAGCATTATCACTTGAGAACTTGACCTTGAAGCAGGGTTCATGGCCATTGTATATGATATTGCTTTATCCATGAGAACTTGACCTTGAAGCAGGTTGCATTGCTCTGGTATATGATATAGCAGAATATCTTGAGAAATTTGTAATGAACTTTGCTGCATGGTTCTGATATATGACACATGATAGAGAATTATCTCGTGAGAACTTGACCTTGCATAGCAATGGTATGATACATTATATATAATTGGTAAAGTTTCATTAAAGTATCTTACGTAGTTCAGAAGTTGTACACCAGACACAAAGAATACAAGTTAAAGAATCAATTTTGTTTTTCATGCTTGATCTTGTTATTCATAAAATGTAAACTTTCAGTAAATCTCTCCAACTCTTACAAAGTTGTGAGTAGCATAAGACAGGTAAATAAAAAAGATTGTGGAAGCCTAATATAGACCTTGTGGTTGAGTATTTAAGAAAGATTCACAAGTACAACACATCAGGACTTGAGGTATTGTGAATACGGATGGCTTGGACGGTTGAAATGACACTGATGTACCCAAGATTGGGGGAAAAAAACATCTCCAATATTGTTAATGGTCCTTGTTACCATTATAATAAAACATCTCCAGTATTGTTAATGGTCCTTGTTACCATTTTAATAAAACATCTCCAGTATTGTTAATGGCTCTTGTTACCATTATAATAAAACATCTCCAGTATTGCTCATGGTCCTTGTTACCACTATAATAAAATCCTTGTTACCATTATAATAAAACATCTCCAGTATTGTTAATGGTCCTTGTTACCATTTTAATAAAACATCTCCAGTATTGTTAATGGTTCTTGTTACCATTATAATAAAACATCTCCAGTATTGCTCATGGTCCTTGTTACCACTATAATAAAACATCTCCAGTATTGTTAATGGTCCTTGTTACCATTATAATAAAACATCTCCAGTATTGCTCATGGTCCTTGTTACCATTTTAATAAAACATCTCCAGTATTGTTAATGGACCTTGTTACCATTATAATAAAACATCTCCAGTATTGCTCTTGGTCCTTGTTACCATTATAATAAAACATCTCCAGTATTGCTCGTTGTCCTTGTTACCATTAAAAACATTTTGCTCCAAATAACCTTTATATTATTTTTCGAAATTTTCTTTTATCTATCAAGAAAATTTACATTAACATTTGAAAAATTTAGTTAATATAAAAGCAATACTTTCTTTTAGTCAAAGTATCACCATCCATAGAATAATATCCAGATAAGATGACTATTATAATGTCAAATCATTTTCCTAAATTTGATTGTAGACATAAATTGATCTGAAAGGCCATTAGATCTATACTTCATTACTAATTTGAATATTTATTATTACCATACAGTTTGTTACTAATATTTGGTAAAAAGAAATGGATACTATGATATAAACATCAAGGGATTGAAATCTGTTGAGTGAAAAATAGCAAACATTTTTTTATTACGACATTACAAAGTTAATTTGGTTCCAAAAGCTCCGCTTAGGAATACCCTAGGAAGGTTGCATTTGTCTGCTTTTGGTACTTCTGGATGTTGATGGTTGTATTTTCGGGGTTCCTCCATGCTGTGCAAACATTTGGGATACTATTGCCTACTTTTCATGTAGGACAGTTACTCAACCTTGTTATACATCTTATATAATGTGGAGCATATGCTGTTAAGACTTTCATCTATCTATTCCTCATTTCATTTATGGGACAATAACTTGAATTTTACACCCTCTACAATTACCAAACATGTTAAGAAATGTGCATAAAAGAAATCAACGGTCACAGTGACCGAAAAGAAGAAAGATTATCACACTTTAACTTGTTTACTTTGTACCTTGATCACACTATGGAAATGGCTGCCATTTAAGATGTATACCAATTTTTGGGGTCCAGGCTACAGTGGTGCTAAGAAAATGGGATCTTCATGATATCTTGAAATCTTTATCATCTTGAACCAAACCATGTGGCTGGTTTACATTTGATACAAGGCACCTGTTTTGGGGTTCAAGCGCAGTCACAGGGAGGAAAAGCACAAAAGGCTATTCATAAAACTGCATACATTCTTTACTTCATGCCTTGACTAAACTTTGTAGATGGCTTTGAATGGTGTTGTCTAAAGTCCATGTCTTAGTTCAAACATGTATAAAACAAATCTGAAAATTGCTGTAATGCTGGGCAAATTTTACTTCTGTTTTTTGTGCAAACTTTTTTGAAGAATGGACATGAGAAAATCTTGATCCCCCACTCCAATACAGTGGAGCATATAAAACCTGAAATAATAAGTAAACAAAACATTCTTAAACATTTTTATTGATGAATGAATCTCAAAATGAACCAACATAAATGGATGGAATTTCTTTTAGATTCTGAAATAATTTACATGTATGTACAAGTGTATAAATAAAATCTTTCAATATTTAGTCCTATAAAACTAAACAAATTTGTTTTGTAAGTTCCATAGTTCATAAACTATCTGGTTTGAGAATCTTGTATGATTATATGGTTTGAGGATAATGTCAGATTATCTGATCTGGGGATAATGTCAGATTATCTGGTCTGGGGATAATGTCAGATTATCTGGTCTGGGGATCTTGTGGTCACTAAAAAGAAGTACTTTAAATCAAATAATCAGTGTTCCTATCATTGTCATTTGTACCTTCACAGGTATAACAAACTTTTGAAACTTTAATAATAAAAACGTTTGCAAAGACTTAATATTTAAGGGGCGCTTAAAAATATATTGAACAGAACAACCTGTTCTTTAATACTGTTTGAGACATTGTACAAAGTGCAATACTTGATCAATTTCTTGTAGAATATTTGTTAAAAATTATCAGGATTAAATTTTTTCTACAAGTTGCAAAAGACTGAATTATTGCTGATATTGGTTGCAATATGTAATTACAAGTATCACAGATAAAAATACATGTTACTGGAAGAAAACAAATGTGCACAAAAGATAAAGTGAAAACAAATTAGAAAAAGAGATATTTGAAAACAATTACCACACCAAATATAATCCACATTTGTTTGGATCATCTGACAGAAATTTACTTCCAAAATGTTTTCTGGAGAGAAAAAAAATATAACCTGTAAAATACAAGGGTTAGCTGTGGCAACTTTGAAAGTGAAGAATTCTCAAAGTTCAGAGATTTCCAGAGGTGATAATAAGGCAGTACTAGTGTAAAAAAGACATCACACACAAGATTATTCAAAAATACTTGGCACAACAATATCAAAAATGTGGTTTCAATAACTAGGACACATTGAGAAGACTATTTCTGCATAATCCGCAACAATATCATATATTCTTCCTACTACAAAGTTGATAGTGCAAAGGCAAATGGTGCACATATTTAAGTGTTTCACATTTCTGTTAAATTCTTTAGTTCGTTTTATAGGTTCTTGAACAAAATAAATATTTTAAAATTGTGATCATCATATACCATATGTACAAAGCATCTGCAGAACTAGAGGGGGAAAAAACATGTCATACCTACTTGAGATGTCCTTTCATAAACAAGATACCTGTAGCTTTCTTCTGATCTTTTGATCTTTTTATCAAAGCTACTTTGTTTTTTGACAAACTGAAGTAATTTTCTATATTTCTTTGGCAAAGTTATGTAACTTTTCATTCATTTATAAGATGAAATGATTTTTATATATAAAGTTTTAGTAATTTTATATCAAATGTTAATATAGTATTATATTTTAATCACAGACAGTTCTTTTTCAAGGAAAAGTATATTTATTTTACAGACATAATGTGCCATAAATTTAATAAGGTCTGATAGTTGCTGAGAGACCCCTCAGAGCCCAGCGTGAGGCTGAAATACCCTCCCTACGAACATCCATTTCCATAATTGACTCGCGGGCTGCAATTCGAGATGGATAAACTGGACACAGGTATGTCTCTGCAGCTCTGTTTGGATCCTGAAGAGCGGGTTTCTCACTCATTAGCACACATGTGAGGTGAACAACTGGGAGTGTAGCAAATCCACTGCGTGGGGGTGCATCCTGTAGTTCTCCAGTTGTCTTCTCCCAGGCACATCCCCACATGTATATTCCATATACAAACATGCCTTCCTGTGGTGGATCACGCAACTGAAAGAACAGAGGGAATTTGAGCATAATGAGTGTACAAATCCACTCTTGTGAATAAAGAAAACTAAAACCTTCATGTACTGGAGTCTGGGATATAAAAAAAAATGGGACTGCACAAATTATAAACAGGTACATTACCAATATTGACTTTTGATTTCGGTTGCTACTAGAATTTACCAACGTCAGAAGAATTATAATGGCAATGATGAATTTCTGGAAGAATTTTGTGTGTGTGTGGAGTGGTTTTTTTTTTTTTTAGAATAATTAAAGAAACCCCAAAAATCTAATAAGAGAAAAAGTGCACAAAAAAATTGCATTGTAATCCCATGATGCAAGAGGTGTTAATAAGTTTTGACAAGACTCGTCACTTACATGGTCTTTGTCTCGTGAGGTGACCTCTGTCTGGAAGACAAACTGCTCAAAGTTTCCGGATCTGTCACCACAAAATTGTCTGATGCACTCTTGCTTCATCAGAGCCAGAAGACCACGTGGATTGAAAAATGCACCCAACCAATATGCTGGCATCTTTTCTCGGCCCTGTGAGACAGAACATAAAAACATGTTGAAAAAAATCTTTTCACTGATACTGTATTCATTGTTCCCATGAATTTAAACTGGGGATGACAACTTGGTAAAACTACTGTCTAAACTTAAACAGCCTATATCATGTATGTTTTTAAAAAAATGTTTGGAAAGAATACCCTAGTGAACAGTTTTTCAACATCTTTTCAGACAGATAAGATAATTTAGGAAGAAATATAAATACTAATAATGAAGGTGCAAAATACTCTGAACTATACATAATGACACAAAGGATAAAAATTGAAATAGCAAAATAACTATTGCCAGAAAGTCTATGAGAAAAAGTACATTTCTAACTAATCTTGTCTGTTGATTGTACTTTGATTATAGGTTAAAATGGTCAGATCATAGGTTTTAGGTTTGTGTAGGAAAAAATACCCCATCACTCACAATTGTACCACTTAAAATTTGGCAGTGCAAGCCTTGCAAACATATGTGAATGACATTTAAATCAGTATTCATGTGATAGCTTTTTCTATTAATAAAATGAACCCTGTAACATGTAAATCAGTATTCATGTGATGGCTTTTTCTATTAATAAAATGAACCCTGTAACATGTAAATCAGTATTCATGTGATGGCTTTCTCTATTAATAAAATGAACCCTGTAACATGTAAATCAGTATTCATGTGATGGCTTTTTCTATTAATAAAATGAACCCTGTAACATGTAAATCAGTAATCATGTGATGGCTTTTTCTATTAATAAAATGAACCCTATAACATGTACATCAGTAATCATGTGATGGCTTTTTCTATTAATAAAATGAACCCTGTAACATGTACATCAGTTATCATGTGATGTTTTTTTAAATTAATGAAACAAACTCTGTAACCTGTAAATCAGTAATCATGTGATGGCTTTTTCTATTATTAAAATGAACCCTGGAACATGTAAATCAGTAATCATGTGATGGCTTTTTCTATTAATTGAACCCTGTAACCTGCAAATCAGTAATCATGTGATGGCTTTTTCTATTAATAAAATGAACTCTGTAATCAGTAATCATGTGATGGCTTTTAGAAAAACAAAACTTTGTAACCTATAAATCAATATTCATGTGATGGCTTTTTTTAATAAATGAACTCAACTTTGTAACATGTACATCAGTAATCATGTGATTGCTTTTTCTATTAATATGAACCATGTAACCTGTAAATCAATAATCATGTGATAGTTTTTTTTATATCAATGAAACAAACGTTTTACCTTTAAATTTGAAATCATGTGATGGCTTTTTTATTATTAATGAAACAAACTTTTTACCTTTAAATTAGGAATCATGTGATGGCTTTTTTAATTAATGAAACAAACTTTTTACATTTAAATTAGGAATCATGTGATGGCTTTTTTATTATTAATGAAACAAACTTTTTACCTTTAAATTAGAAATCATGTGATGGCTTTTTTATTATTAATGAAACAAACTTTTTACCTTTAAATTAGGAATCATGTGATGGCTTTTTTTAATAATGAAACAAACTTTTTACCTTTAAATTAGGAATCACGTGATGGCTTTTTTTTAATTAATGAAACAAACTTTTTACCTTTAAATTAGGAATCATGTGATAGCTTTTTTTAATAATGAAATAAACTTTTTACCTTTAAATTAGGAATCATGTGATGGCTTTTTTTAATTAATGAAATAAACTTTTTACCTTTAAATTAGGAATCATGTGATGATTACTGAACTTACCAGTACAAGAATCTTCTCAAAGTGGTGACACCTATTTTGAAGCTCTGTTAGCCACTGTCCCAGGCCCCATGTGAGGGGAGGGGCAGAGTTACCAGACATTTGACACCATAATGCTGGGATCCTCAAGTGGAATAAGTCATCTGCTATAGATAGCACACTGTCAGACACCTGGTCACCATATGTATTTGTCTCACATGCATTTTTTATCATCTGAAATGAGTAATGTTGTTTAGATTAAAAGTCTGCCACATTCACTTAACCTCATAACGGTACAGACATTCTGTAGCACACAATGCTATGGATTTAGAATACAATTCAACAGCAAACAGTGTTATGACTAGAATAAACTTCTGTAGCACACATTACCATGGTTGAATAATAAAATTCTGAAACACACTGCCTAGGCTGGAAGGTAAAATAATTCTGTAACACACAGCCATGTCTAGAATTTATTTTCTAACACACTGCAATGGCTGTGAAAAAGATCATGATTTAATTATTATATGTGTACCATGATGTTGACAAACTTAAAGCACAAAACATTAACATTATTGCTGTCTAACCCAACGACCAGTGTTTTGATGTCTACTAATGTAACAGGGACATCATCTTTCGCCATGTGAATGATAATGACAGAAATATGACCTCTGTGTGCTTTTCTTAAAGATAATTCTCGTGCTATTGAGTGGATTTGGCGAGAGAGACAGACAGAGAGAGAAAGAGGCAGAAACTTACTGTTAGTGAGTATTTGATTTCTGTGAGGAGTTTATACATAGTTTCAAGTTCCTTCATTATGTAATTATTGAAAGTAGTGAAACCTCCAGTCTTCTTTACTTTCTCGATGATAAAGTCCTGAAAAACATAACCATGATCTAAATATTAACTATGTATTTATAAGAAAAAGTCCTGAAAAACATAACCATGATATAAATATTAACTATGTATTTATAAGAAAAGTCCTGAAACACATAACCATGATATAAATATTAACTATGTATTTATAAGAAAAAGTCCTGAAAGACATAACCATGATCTAAATATTAACTATGTATTTATAAGAAAAAGTCATGAAAAACATAACCATGATCTAAATATTAACTATGTATTTATAAGAAAAAGTCCTGAAAACACGACCATGATCTAAATATTAACTATGTATTTATAAGAAAAAGTCCTGAGAAACATAACTATGATCTAAATATTAACTATGTATTTGTAAGATTAGCATAGAGAACCATTACTGTAATTCTGCCAAAAAACTAGATTCATTGTATAAGAAACTAAGTCACAACTGCTAACAGACATACAAAAAAAGTTGAGAAAACCTTGAAATGTTAGCTAAATATGCTTGGATCATTTAATTTATCCGCACAGTGATTTTTGTGTGATCTAATACTTCTCTGACCAGACAGAGTAATAGGACCTCATTAAGATGACCTCCTTAAGCTGTACAAATCTGATATTTGTCTTGTCAAAACAACCCATCACCATGGACTTATTTTGTCTCAATGGCAAATATGTCATTCCCCAAGAGCCTTTTTATGTAAATACACCATTTTCACATGTAACTCACTGGTAAAAAGTTAACAAATCATATACAGTGTCCAGTCTGTAAACTAGTTCCATATTTTGTTGGAAGTCACAAATTTCTTTACAATGCATTTCTTGTAAACACAAATCTTCTTGCCATCAGTAGCACACTTGGAATAGCCAGCATTATACATGCTGGTATGGAAGAAAAAATAAAAGTTTCTTCAGCATGAAAAGTAGGTCATCGTGACCCAAATATGGTTTATTTATTTTCCTTGAGATGATTCCACATACCATGTTCCTAAATGTTTTTGAAATATGGTCCAAAATATAGAGGGTGCAATCAAAGGGTAACAGAAAAAAAAGTCAATAAAGCATAAAAAAATGGGTAACAGTGGCCCACTGTTTTAAAACTGGCAGAGATTTTTGTGCATTTGTTGCTTATTTGCTTCAATTTTAGATGCACTGAATTAATCAGATTTATTTTTGGGTCTCCTACAGCTACAATTGATATTTATTCAGTATGTAGATATATACATATGTATGAATGTAGGTATGTATGTCTGTTAAATGCATGCCTTCCCCTAATCATATATCTATGTGTGCATATATGTCAAGTCTTGTGTGATTATACTACTATACAGAATACTGTATTAATTTTCATGAATGTCTGTAATTTGTCTATGTATGTACTCTGTTAAGTTAGGTAGAACTTTGTGTTAATACATGTACAAATGTGGTGATTAATAAGTAATGTATATTTGTAGTTTGTCTTGTGTCCGAATAATCCAAATGTTACTTATATTATTGTTTAAATAGTTGAACTTGAAACAAGAGGACCAAGGGAGCCTGATATTCCTCAAATGCTTACAAAACTTAGTAGTTGATCATTTCACTAGGCAGGCTTATGAAGTATTGTAATAACACATCTGCTTAATATCATGTTAATTTTTACCAAATTCTTTCCAAAGATAAAGGCATAATTAATATGCTTGTCCAATAATTGATGTCATCCAAGATCTTTGTGATAAAACACCCAATCGATTACAAAAATTAGGGCTTCAAAACTCTGCCAATTCGATGTAAGATCGCCTCATTAATATTCATTGGTCCTGCTTACTTTTGAAACTGCCCAAGATCTTGATAATATAAGCCACAATTCCAATTTTGACATAAATCAGATCAGAATTATAACTTCCAGAGTGGCAATCACAATCAAGATCACCTCAAAAATAAATATAGATTCCACTTGTTTCTGTACAAGTCCAAGATTCTGATGATAAAAGAATATATTCCAAGTCTGATCAAATTAAAAAAAAAAAGGATTGACTTTCAGTGTAGTAACAAGCTCAGCCAATTAGATGTTAGATTATATCATTAATAATGCAATGATGTTTACTTAATCCATCCAAGATCTTGCTGATATAAGCCAATATTTTAATTCTCATCATAATCAGATCAGAAATATGGCTTCCCACTCAGCCAATCAAATGCAAGATCAATTCATTAATATGTGTGCATCTCACTCATTACTGAACTCATCTGAAATATTAATAATATAAGCAATTCTTTGAAGTTTGTTCAAAATCAGATAAAAAATATGACTTTCAAAGTGATAACAAGTGCCACCAATCAGATACGAGATCACCTTATTAATATGTGTGCATCTTACTTATTATTGAACTCATTCAAGATCTTCCAAGTCTGACCAAAATCAGAGCAGAAATGCAGCCTTCAGAGTGGTAAGAAGCTCAGTTAATCAGATGCACAATCCACTTCATTAATATGTGTGTATCTCACTCATTATGAAACTCTTGTGAAATCATAATGATCTATTCCAAATTTGATAAAAATTGGAATACAAATATTGCCTTCAGAGTGGTATCAACGTTAGCCAATCCGGTGTAAGATGCCCCAATTAAGATGGAAGCATCTTCCTCATTATCGAACTCGCATGAGATTTTGACAATATACACCCATGATCCAAGTTTGATCAAAATCGGCCAACAAATACATCCCCCAAAGTAATAACAAGTAAGTGATGAAGGACAGAAATTGCACAATGGATAATACACAATACAGGATGGATGCTGAGTAATACCATACGCTCACTTGGACTTCACAGTCAGGTCAGCTAAAAACTGAAAAGTGCCAGTATTTTTTTTTTATTGATTGTTCAAATGTCACTGAGCATGATTCTGTACATTTATCATCTTATCATTTTCTATGGATCTATTATTTGCACATCTAGTAAGATGTCCCACAAAAATGTATGAGTTTGGTAAGTTACCCATTATGATTATCTCCAAGTCTCTTTAAAAAAATTAAAGCTTATTTGACTTACATCAGAAAGAGATGAGGCTGTTCTCAATGGGTCATGATATATGAGTAGTATTTCTCTTAAATGACTTTAAAAATGCAGTAGAAAAGAAAATGTAGCGGAAAACTGAAAATACTAACATATTATCGTAACCATAATAGAAGGACCCCCTACATAATATGATGCACCTTCCAAAAAAAAGTATACCAAACTTCATCAACAGATCTCCAAGTTATGTTTTAAAGCTATGGACTGTAAAATCATACCAAACTTCATCAACAGATCTCCAAGTTATGTTTTAAAGCTATGGACTGTAAAATCATACCAAACTTCATCAACAAATCTCCAAGTTCTGTTTTAAAGCTATAAAAGTATACCAAACTTCATCAACAAATCTCCAAGTCCTGTTTTAAAGCTATAAAAGTATACCAAACTTCATCAACAAATCTCCAAGTTCTGTTTTAAAGCTATAAAAGCATACCAAACTTCATAAACAAATCTCAAAGTTCTGTTTTAAAGCTATGGACTGTAAAAAGCATACCAAACTTCATAAACAAATCTCCTAGTTCTGTTTTAAAGCTATGGACTGTAAAAAGCATACCAAACTTCATCAACAGATCTCCAAGTTCTGTTTTATGGAGTGAAAAGGTAAGTGTGACAAAAAACTAAAAGTATTGACTTGTGACCTTGACCTGGAAGATAGTTCCTCAAATTAGTATGCAACTCATGTTCTAGTCATGATCTATAAATATACTAAATTTCATCCATTCAGTTTCAACAGTATCAAAGTTATAGATTGGAAATAAAGTGAAAAGGATGGGTAAAAGTAATGCAAATATCATGTACCATGCATCTTTGCTCAAAGGCAGAGGACGACAAGATTTTCATTTACCGGTAAAGACAAAGACATATTGTGATGCTGAACAAAACAGATGAGAAAAGTCTAAATTTCTGAAGAGGAACTCCAATTCAAAGACATCGTTTTTGAAGATATCTTTCACTTTTATGAGAAAACCATTTTATGCCTTCCACATGAAACAAACCTTTGTATGACTATCAGCCTTGTCAATTGCATTAACTGCACACCAAATAGTCACCCATGATTTCTTTTCAAACTGAAACTCTACCTTATGTAAAGAATATCTACACAACTTCAGAAACATAAATCAAACATACATATTTCTAAATATTCTTTAAAATAAATTTCTTATTCAACTGAAATGAAATATTTATAGCTTACAGCATCCTGCTTAACTTGTTTTTTAAAGGTGAAATTCATCTTTAAATATCTCTTAAGTCCTGGTTCAAAATCAAAAGTCCCATTTCAGAAAAATGGCACATATAGAGTGCTTTTTTCCAAAATGTGAACAAAATTTAAAATGGCTTTGACACCAACTAGAACAGCATGTGGTTAAGAAAAATGCCTAAATATTATAAACTTTACACATTTTTGAGCTACTTATTTTCCAGAACACAGTCTCTTTTATCAACTGAATATTATCCAATTGGTCAAAAATCAACTATGGATGGTCACGTGAGGAAATATCCACACACATGAGAAATCAGTATTTCTGAAACTGGAAGTTGTTTATTGTTCATTAGGTACCAATGAAGTAACTTCTGTTCTTGTATTTAAAAAAACCAATCACGTCTTCCAATCTGAGGACAGCCTCCAAAATTGAGACTTTTCTTTAACTACCTAGTTTCGACGTGTCGGTGTTTATGACCTTGTGCTTGTTTCTTACCTTTGGATATGCTTTAGGTACCCTTTGGAGCATGGTGTAACAGATTTCCCACAATTCCACATCTTTTCGCATTTTCAGTGTGGCATAACTGGCTGTAGCAAATGCTCCATATGACACCACTGCTGGGTTGTTGCTTTGAATACTAATACCTGCCAAGGCTGGGCCTAAAAATTCAATCAGATACATGTTTTTAAGAAAATTAATAAGTTTGATCAAGATCTTCATGAATATGTTTAATGTAAAAAAGTGTTCCTTTGGATCAACTTTTACACCAATTAAATTAGGGAAAATAATGTCACACAACCTTAATTATATGAACATACACCTATCTATAAAGGATACTACAGGGACCATAACAATGTGTCCTCCAAGGACAGGTGCCCTTTACCTTGAGGTTCATCGGAGTTCTTAATTGTTGTTTCTTGATGAGCTATTTATATCAACGTGTCCATTAAGACGGGTTTCAATGTAATATCAATAAAGGTCATAATATGATTGGGAACATCAACCTTCTGGTTGCACACTGTGTATTATTCATGTCTTTTACTTATTTTGGAACAGGTGTGTCATGATGGACTTTAGCTTGGGGTCTACCAACTAATTTAGACTCATTGAATCTTTACATTTGGAAACATGGATGGGTCCATTTTTCTATTTTATGTTTCTACTAGAGCATGACAGTCTCAAATCTTGGGGTGCTAATTTTATCAGGCTGGAAGTCAAGCTACATTCAACATCAACAGCTGATGGTTATGGATTGGCTGAGACAGACATATTAGTGAGGAATTACAAGGACTATTGTCGTGACCTTTCAGTGTGCTAGTCCTTTCTCAAGAAATAGTTTTCTTTCTCTTTGTGAACTGATCATTATTTGCTTGTGTGCATTTTGTATCTTTTTATCTAATTCAGCTACCGGTAAGTGCACTGCAGTACTACTTGTGTACTGATTCAAGCAGCTAGAAAACTGACTGATTTTCATTTATACTCATGAACTGCCAAAGATATAATGCATTTCTGTGTGAAATAGTTACTATTTAACCAAAGTAAACTAATTAACCTGTCTCTGCATAAGAAACTAAGAAAAAAATTAATAATCAACAGGCTGAAAGCAAACTTAAAACTGAAACATGTCACTCTTGGACACATTTTAAATATTTGCTGGGCTAAATAGCATGTTTTATTGAAGTAAATAATATTTAGACATGTGTCTTGATGCCAATCCTATCTGATTCCATGGACTTATAAAGCATTCATTATACTTGATTTGATTTGAGAGTGTGTGCATGTGTGTGTGTGTGCGTGTGTGATTTGGATTTTTAACATAGATTTTAAAATCTTTCAGTCACACTGCTACTTTGTCTGCAGTGTGGCAGTTTATAGTGATGTCTAACACTGGGGCATTATGCTGCAGAAATGTAGCATGATGTCCCACCCAGTCACATTATCTTGACACCAAACTGACCAGTCCTAACATTAATGCTGAGCAGCTAGCAAGGCAGATGTTATTACTTGATTTGGCAGCATCCTTGCCTCATGTCTTGTCTAGTGATTGTCATGCACTCTAAAACATGCATATAAGTTGCATCCAAATGCACACATCATACAGTACTGGCAGATCACGGTCTATGTTTTATGGATTAGCTAGTGAATTATGTGATTGCAAATCTGTGTCTATCTTGTTTTGTTTTATGGATTAGCTAGTGAATTATGTGATTGCAAATCTGTGTCTATGTTGTTTGTTCTATGGATTAGCTAGTGAAATATGTGATTGCAAATCTGTGTCTATGTTGTTTGTTCTATGGATTAGCTAGTGAATTATGTGACTGCAAATCTGTGTCTATGTTGTTTGTTCTATGGATTAGCTAGTGAATTATGTGATTGCAAATCTGTGTCTATGTTGTTTGTTTTATGGATTAGCTAGTGAACTATGTGATTGCAAATCTGTGTCTATGTTGTTTTGTTTTATGGATTAGCTAGTGAATTATGTGATTGCAAATCTGTGTCTATGTTGTTTTGTTTTATGGATTAGCTAGTGAATTATGTGATTGCAAATCTGTGTCTATGTTGTTTGTTCTATGGATTAGCTAGTGAATTATGTGATTGCAAATCTATGTCTATGTTGTTTGTTCTATGGATTAGCTAGTGAATTATGTGATTGCAAATCTGTGTCTATGTTGTTTGTTCTATGGATTAGCTAGTGAATTATCTGATTGCAAATCTGTGTCTATGTTGTTTGTTCTATGGATTAGCTAGTGAATTATGTGACTGCAAATCTGTGTCTATGTTGTTTGTTCTATGGATTAGCTAGTGAATTATATGACTGCAAATCTGTGTCTATGTTGTTTGTTCTATGGATTAGCTAGTGAATTATATGATTGCAAATCTGTGTCTATGTTGTTTGTTCTATGGATTAGCTAGTGAATTATGTGATTGCAAATCTGTGTCTATGTTGTTTTGTTTTATGGATTAGCTAGTGAATTATGTGAATGCAAATCTGTGTCTATGTTGTTTGTTCTATGGATTAGCTAGTGAATTATGTGATTGCAAATCTGTGTCTATGTTGTTTGTTCTATGGATTAGCTAGTGAATTATGTGATTGCAAATCTGTGTCTATGTTGTTTTGTTTTATGGATTAGCTAGTGAATTATGTGATTGCAAATCTGTGTCTATGTTGTTTGTTCTATGGAATAGCTAGTGAATTATGTGATTGCAAATCTGTGTCTATGTTGTTTGTTCTATGGATTAGCTAGTGAATTATGTGATTGCAAATCTGTGTCTATGTTGTTTGTTCTATGGATTAGCTAGTGAATTATGTGATTGCAAATCTGTGTCTATGTTGTTTTGTTTTTTTGAACTGGCTAATGCATTATGTGATTGTTCATCTGGGTGTATGTTGTTTTGTTCTTTAAACTGCCTAATGCATTATGTGATTGTTGATCTGGGTGTATGTTGTTTTGTTTTAAGACTGCTAATGCATTACGTATTTGAAGATCTGGGTCTGTGTTGTTTGTTCTTAAGACTGCTAATGTATCATGTGATTGAAGATCTGGGTCTATGTTTGTTCTTAAGACTGCTAATGTATCATGTGATTGAAGATCTGGGTCTATGTTTGTTCTTAAGACTGCTAATGTATCATG
The DNA here is from genome assembly GCA_029339505.1 of Unio delphinus. Lineage (NCBI taxonomy): Eukaryota > Metazoa > Mollusca > Bivalvia > Unionida > Unionidae > Unio > Unio delphinus. The sequence goes on from JAQISU010000042.1 coordinate 23,268,336, forward strand.
TGATTGAAGATCTGGGTCTGTGCTGTTTGTTCTTAAAACTGCTAATATATCATGTGATTGAAGATCTGTGTCTGTGTTGTTTTGTTCTTAAGACTGCTAATGTATCATGTGATTGAAGATCTGGGTCTATGTTTGTTCTTAAGACTGCTAATGTATCATGTGATTGAAGATCTGGGTCTATGTTTGTTCTTAAGACTGCTAATGTATCATGTGATTGAAGATCTGGGTCTGTGTTGTTTTGTTCTTAAGATTGCTAATGTATCATGTGATTGAAGATCTGGGTCTATGTTTGTTCTTAAGACTGCTAATGTATCATGTGATTGAAGATCTGGGTCTGTGCTGTTTGTTCTTAAAACTGCTAATATATCATGTGAATGAAGATCTGTGTCTGTGTTGTTTTGTTCTTAAGACTGCTAATGTATCATGTGATTGAAGATTTGGGTCTGTGTTTGTTCTTAAGACTGCTAATGTATCATGTGATTGAAGATCTGGGTCTATGTTTGTTCTTAAGACTGCTAATGTATCATGTGATTGAAGATCTGGGTCTATGTTTGTTCTTAAGACTGCTAATGTATCATGTGATTGAAGATTTGGGTCTGTGTTTGTTCTTAAGACTGCTAATGTATCATGTGATTGAAGATCTGGGTCTATGTTTGTTCTTAAGACTGCTAATGTATCATGTGATTGAAGATCTGGGTCTATGTTTGTTCTTAAGACTGCTAATGTATCATGTGATTGAAGATCTGGGTCTGTGTTGTTTGTTCTATCAATAACCACTGCCTGAATTACCCCCTAGTGTTGATTCTGGGATGTATGTAGTCTATACTTAATTTCTGATACAAGTTAATAAGTAGCAAAATCTTTGGGTACCAATATATGAATGAGAAAACAATTGTTTAAATACACATTCAGCTTGTCAGATAATGTAAAACCATACCATCAAACGGTGTTGGAGGCCGGGGGAAAAGCTTATGCATGAGGGTTTCACTTGAGGGCATTCCATCATAAATCTTATTCAGTCTGGTGAAGACATACTGGTCATCCCCTAGTAGTGTCTGCAACAAAAAAACATCTTATTGATAATAATAATAATAACAAAATGTAAAACATGACTTAAAAAACTACTCTTTCATGACCAGATTCGTTTCTCATTTAAGACAATTTTAATGCACATATACTTTAGGTTATATAGTATGATTACCTCTATTTAAAGTCCACCTGTCTTGAAAGACCATTTTCTTATTATCAAAAGTGTGGTATCTCAAAAACTGAATTTACTGTGTCAAAAATAAACTTGAATGGAGATTGAGTAAAACTATAGGTTTAGGGCAATCCACAGCCACACAATATAAACAAACATTGATAATTTGCACTTATGAAGAATAAAATACGTTTTATGTCAAATTACAATATGAAATAAATAAAGACATAAATGCACTGGTCCACAAAATAATCAAGCATTAAAAGTTAAAAATGTGTAGTTATTAAGTTCACCCAAACAGATTTCAATGCATAATAAATGGGTGGCAATTTAAATTATATATAACATGTCCTCGTAAATTCTTGAGATCAAATTCTTATTATTCTCTGTTGATTTCTTCTTTATGTACAATATTTATATTTTGTCAACAAATGTTATTATGGTAACATGAATCGAATGATGCCTGGAATCTGTTAAAAAAATTTTTTAAAGATATTATTCTTTTAAGAAAGTTTCTTTGTTTCCAGGTCTGATTTACTTTAGAACTTAATGAATGAATGATAACATGCAATTACTTTCATCAAATAAGAACAATACTTTTATTTGATAAACAAAGAAAAACACAAATTACTGTAACTATTAATAATATTTATTGTCAACATATGCCAGTGCAACAAAAAATCTGACAATTATGAAAATCATGCATTTTTGAATTACTTAATAAATTCAAAGAACCAAATTTCAAATGAAATATTTGCCCATCTGAAAGTAACTCTTAAAAGGTCATGTTAGCAACTCTATAAAGCAATTCGATTATTTCAGTAAATAAATCTAAACATACATACAGTTAAAAGTAGCTGGAATCCAAAAGAAAATATTAGAATACTATTTGTAGAGAAGAAATAGTGTGTACAGTACATGACTCTATTCTATGCTATACTTTGTGATAGCAGTTGATGATTAAAAACAGAGCCATCAGTCATGATTCTTGTTTACAACATACAGATGTAATTACTGATAATCAGGCCCAATTAGGACTTGTAAAGTACTGTCAATCAGGACTTGTATATAAGAACTGTTAATCATGACCAATCAGGACTTGCATAAACACTGTCAATCAAGACTTGTATAAGCACTGTTAATCATGACAAATCAGGACTTGTATAAGCACTGTTAATCATGACCAATCAGGACTTGTATAAGCACTGTTAATCATGACCAATCAGGACTTGTATAAGCACTGTTAATCATGACCAATCAGGACTTGTATAAGCACTGTTAATCATGACAAATCTGGACTTGTATAAGCACTGTTAATCATGACCGATCAGGACTTGTATAAGCACTGTTAATCATGACAAATCAGGACTTGTATAAACACTGTCAATCAGGACTTGTATAAGCACTGTTAATCATGACCAATCAGGACTTGTATAAGCACTGTTAATCATGACCAATCAGGACTTGCATAAGCACTGTCAATCAGGACTTGTATAAGCACCATCAATCAGGACTTGTATAAGCACTGTTAATCATGACAAATCCGGACTTGTATAAGCACTGTTAATCATGACCAATCAAGACTTGTATATGCACTGTTAATCATGACTAGTCTGGACTTGTATAAGCACTGTCATTTGTGACTTTTTATGGACTAAATTAAATGAGAACGGTCAATCAAGACTCTTGTGGGGAAGTAAAATAACTTATAGGCACTGTCAATCACAAACACTCAAGAAAAATATGGCAGACTACTGTCAATCATGACTCCCTAACTGACATGTTTCATATTTTTTATAATAAAAACATAATCTATAATGGTCCATTATTTAAAATGTTTTCTTACAATAAATGGTGAAACAAAAGTCGGATTTTACATCTAAAATGTGTAATGTTATCTATTTAAGTAAATTAAACTTGATTTAAAAATAGGCTTGCATACTGGCACTTCAACTGTTTTGCCCCATTATCATAAAGTAACAATTATTTGCCTTGTTCTGTTGAAGAATAAGGAGTCTTTGCAAGGATCTCATTTGGTTTAGAATAAGATCTTGATATGAGGTTTTGGATTTGAATGTCTTCTTTCTGATTTCTGGGGTCTGGGCATGGTCATAGGGGTCATGTTCGAAACCTTTGACTGATGAAAGTGAATAATGACTAAGGTTTTATATTAACAGCATTTGATGACTTAAATGTTTTTTTTTCATTCTACAATTTTATACAACCAAACCTCAGTGTGAAATCTGACACAAGTAGTAGGCAACATTGATTCTTGCATGACTGGGCTCTTTCTGGCCAATTTGATACCATGTGCTCAGTTGTATGCAAACATCACAGTTTCATATTGTAAGTACTTGCTTATAAAAACAGTTCAACTGAAAACTGTAAACACTCACATCTGCCATCACATAATGCACCATCAGATCTCAGTCTGTGCAGTTTGTGTGAATAATCAGTAGAACAATCAATATAGAGCCTGATCTGCAGGCACATTATGATATTGCTGATCAGGATCTTTGTTCTTTGCAGTTTGTTTTGACCTATAAGTGAGTACAGATGGAACAGAGTTTGAGTACAGGATTTCTTCGTTTTTAAAATTTCCATTTATCTGGTGTGTTTAGCAGGTAACTTATAGATCTAGTAGATGGAATTGATCATGTACATATAAAAATAATGTTAATGCATGGACTGTTGTGTTCAAATGTTTTTCAGAGCATATGAAAAAGTCTTTGAATAATCAGGTTCAAACTCTTTTGTACTCCTTCAAATGGATACTGCATACAGCTAATCATGTATCATGGTTACTGCATACAGCTAATCATGTGTCATGGGTAATGCATACAGCTAATCATGTATCATGTATACTGCATATAGTTAACCGTGTATCATGCATACTGCATACAGTTAACCATTTATCATGGGTACTGCATACAGCTAACCATGTATCATGGGTACTGCATACAGTTAACCATGTATCATGGTACTGCATACAGTTAACCATTTCTTTATTGCAGCATACCATCTATACTTGATTGTAAGTATAGGTCAATGGTAAACTGCAAGGACCAAGATCTACTGTTGAAAAATGCACCTGAAGATCTGGGTTTCTATAGTTTTTAGGAGTAATCAGTTGAACAAAAGAGATAGACAATTATCTGTCTGTGCATTGTGTGATGGTAGATCAGGGTCCATCTTGTGAGCAGTTTGACTAAATTTATATGTAAGTATTTATATATGATAAATAGATATAACTGATTATAGGCTAGCCAGAATAACATGGCAGTTTAACCTCTCAGTAGAATATTCACAAGAGACCAGTCCACCTGAACAATAATCAGTAAAGTCAATGCAGTACTGTATATGTTCACTTATAGGTTCAGCCTGACTGCAAAATGCATAGACCCCGATCTAGTTTCATACAATGCACGAGCATATCTGGGTCTATGTGGTTTGTAAGGAGTAATCAATAGGAAAAAAAACAACACATAACATGATCTACTGGTGTAACGTGCAATGACATATCAGGGTCTATGCTGTTTACAGTTGGATTCAACTTGTTGTGAGCAAATTGAGTCAACACATCTTCTATGCATGGTGTTGGGGAATTCACATCCAGCAGGCCCAATGCAAGTATGCAATAATATAGTGAAACCTGCCTCAGTGGACACCTACCATAGTAGTTTGTACAATACTTGAAATTTTATTTCCAGTTCTTTTCAAGGAGTTTTTACCTTGTGAAATGTAAATTTTCTCTATATGTGACTTTGTTACTTTAATATATTTTTGGTATTTTATGATGAAGAAAAGAAACCAAAATAATTTACTTAATACATTATCAAATGGATGCTACTGCTTCTTGTAATTACTGATGCCATATATTATTTGATTAACATAAATGTCTCCCATTTTATTTACTGATTATTTTTTCAATATATTTCAACAGCAAAATTATAAAATTTAAAAAGTGATAAATATTTATTAAATTTTAATGTTTTGCATTATCTCATGTAAATTTAAGGAGTTTTGGACCAGATTTTCAACTTGTCAAGTATAATACTAACCATTCTAAATTCAAGTAGTTTTCAAGGCAACCCTCAAATTAAACAATTTTTTAAGTTGTACAATCTATGTCTATAAATGGGACTCTTGTGTAATAATAAAGTCATATATATATATATATATATATATATATATATATATATATATATATATATATATATATATATGTGTGTGTGTGTGTGTGTGTGTTTGTGTGTAGGTAAAAATGTATTGATCCTTTGAGTGTCCTTAATAGACATGATTCACTGTCCTTGTTTCCTGGATGGATTAAGCCCTAATAACTCTGAAAGGTCAAAATGACAGGTCATGTTGGTCAAGCTATAACCACATCTAACAATTCATACTTTTACTGCTCACACCCCTGATATTTACCAATTACATATTGTTTTATCTACTTAGAGATGTAATGCACTTAAATTTAGCCTGAAGTATCTCTGACTCTTGTCCTGTAGATAGCCTTTTACCAGCACTGTGTTGTTGTCTTTTTGGACAAATGTGAGTGAAATGAACCATTACATTAATTTCTTTATTCTTTTAAGATTTTTAAAAAAATACTATATTCAACATAATACCCACACAAGCCTCAACAAGGGTACACCTGTCTTTTTGGGAAAAAATATTTTAAAACAAAATCAACATTTACTAAAAGTTACTGTTTTGGAATAAATCAATTATAACAATGAATCTTATAAAATATTTTAGTGACTGTGACTTGAATGAAAGAAAAAATGCAGTTCCTAATTGGAGAATTACCAATAAAAAGGAGGAAGTATCTTGTGTGTGTGTTTGTATATATATATATATATATATATATATATATATATATATATATATATATATATATATATATATGGAGATAATGTTGATGATAAAGTCAGTGCTTATCACAAACACTGTTTAACTTCCTAAAATTGTACCAAATTTATAGTTAGTGAAGTATACAGTTTAGGTATTATGTCAAATATGGTAACTAAGTAAAAACTGAGAATTTTAGAATCGGACAGCTTGAATAAGGTGGGTCAGCCAAATGTCATCTCTTGGAAATTGTGATCTGTCCTGTACAATGAAGTCATGAATCCTAATAGTGCACTTCATATTGAATATTTGTGTTAGGCATTTTCGTAAGGTTGTGGTTAGTTGTCACTGAAGCATGCAAAACAAAAAGTAAAAAGCAAATCATATACAATCATGCAAGTTAGGAGAACAGCAGTATCCCTGGTTACCTTTAGAAATTAGTTTTACCATGTCATTTAGACTAGAGGTATTTAGTAAAAGACATTTTTAGTTTCCTTTAAAAGAATAAATTCTAAAATGGGGCATATAGGTAGTTCATTGATTACAGGTAGTCTGGTAAATTTCAAATATTATTTTCATAGCTGGATTCAGAACAAACACATGCTATGAAGACTACTTCATCCCAATAATAATTGTTATCTTTAAGGCATGTGACAGGTATTTAATGTGTCAGAATGGCAACCAATAAACAAGTGAATAATAAATTGTACAATCAATAAACAAGTGAATAATAAATTGTACAATTTGCCATGTGGTAAATATCATTATTGTATTCTTTTCTGTAATCCCTATTCATTGGTCAGATACTCAGTTACCAAAAGATGCAATACTCACTGAACTTGTGTATTATGTCAATATTGCTTTTATTGGACCTCTGACCCCTTGACCCCAGAATTCATTTCTTCTTTTCTAGGTGCAAGCCAGCCAGAAAGGTGGCTAAAATTTAGAGCTAGTGTTTAACCATACAAGACATAAAGCTTATGAGTGACTCATCTTGTGAATCAATGTGACCTTGGCCTTTGAATTTAAAATCAATATGTATCCAAGCCAAACTTAAAATTTGCAAAAGTGAAAGACATATTTCATTTCATTTTGTGGAAACTTTCTCTACCCCAATCTCCAACGTAAACCATCCATAGAGCCTGGTAATAAATTGGTGAATAGGACTTATGTCCATGTAACCCTGACCGTTGACCATTTACCCCCCTCCCCCAAATGTTTTTTTTTGTGCCTCAAATACAGTAAAGTTTGGTTAAAGCTGGAGATAAAGAACTGAGATATACAGAAACCATTTTTCTTCTTTGAGTCATTTGTGATCTTGATCTTTTGAATCCCATAATTCATAGGTTTCATACTTAAAATACAAACATTTTCCTCGTTTGGTCAAGGTATCTAATATACAAGTTTTTATAATATGGAAACATTTTTCTTCCCTTTTAATAATTTGTCTTTGACCTTTTACCTATTGAGGCCAAAATTGATAGGTTTCTTAGTTACCTCAAATGTAAGCCACTTAAAAAATTTGGTAAAAGTAGATGGAGAACTAAATATTATACACTCCAATAAAATAGTGAATAGATGAATGGCTGAATGGCTGTACAGATTAACAGACAGACGTTCAGATAGATATTGTAACATATATACTCTGCCTTATGGCTAGTGTATACATATTTACTTTATATGGCTTCAAATCTCTTTGTTTATATAGTTTCTATTTTTAATTTAAAAACCAATAAGCAACTGTTATTGACCATGGAGATGCATTTTAGGTGTGCTTAAACTTAGATGCAATTAAAATATAAGTTGTAAATCATTACTTGACTTTTGATATTTCTACTTTTCATCAACCCTCACTCCACCCACAGAAAACCCCATTTACACTTGCGTGTAGTTAAGGATTGTCCTGAATCCAAATTGTAAATGGGGACAAAGGTCATCTGTCAAAATATAGCTCTAGTTCTGTTTAGTCTTAAGCACACAATGAATTATTAAATGCCATGATGACAGCTTTAACAATGAGGGACAAGAAATAGGGAGTTATCTGACAGGACATGTACAACACAGATTGACAAGCATACCAAATTTGACTCGTCCTTTAAAAGAAGCATCATGAGGAAAAACATAATTAATAATTCAACTGTCAAATTATATAACAACATAATTTTTGAAAATTAAAAATGTCTGGCCAGATTAAGCTTTAAAAAAACCATGGAGAAATACATATGCTTGCATTATATTAAATTTGATATATATCACTATATGCAATATATTTTGAATAGAAGACCATGCAATGTGCTCTGGACTAAAGAAAGTACATTGTGTAATGTATTGTAAACTAGCATGTGATACATATAAAGTAAAGGATTGTACAGGTCATATAATTAATAAAAACTGAACACACATATAAAAGTCTATTTTATTAGCTAAAATTCATCATGAATATGGAAAATTATTTATCTTTGGGAAAATTGTGTTCAAGCACAAATATCGTAATGCTACACCAATGGAATAAAGGTCAAGAAACAAACATTACCATTATCATGTTACCTTTATCATGGTGAATGCTTTGACCATTATGAAAAGTACTAGAAGTGATTCTACAATTTGCTAACTTGAAAGTTATGGTCGTGGATGAATTTTAGCTGAACATCTTTCATTCATGCAGGAAGGAGATTTTATAAGGGTACCTAGAACTAATTCCATGGCGCCCCCCTCCCACTCTCCTCCTACATCACTCCACCATGTCTGGACTGTGACACTAAGCTTATAAACCAAAACCCAAACCCTATTTTTATGTTTAGTGTCTTGCAGCTATGAAAATACTGGTAAAATATGTTACATTTTTAAAAAAATATGTTACTTTATATTCAATTGTTGAACATAAACGTTTTGACACCCACCCTCACCTCTCTATCCCAGGGGTACAAGAGAAGAAGCCAATAATGTTGATCAGTTGGAAAACCAATATAGTAAGTTTTATGAACTTCCAGCCTTGTTGTTTAAGAGGCCGCATATTTACAGAGACAGATGGATGGATGAACAGAGAGAGGTTATCTCCATATCCCTCCAGTTAAAGCATGTGAAATATGAGTGACTAGATCAGGAAGTAATGCAGATAGTGTAAATTTTCTGCTTGTATGGAAACGTTATATTCTCTCATATTTGGCAATATAGTACTCCCTCACTATATGGGGCCTCAGTATAAGGTGGTTCATGGGGTAGGAGGAGGGAATCTGGCAATAGCAACAGGGTGAGTATTACATAATTAAAATACATTTTTCCCACTCTGCAACAACATTTGTGTATCAGCAATACCATACCTGTTGCTATTGCATAGCTGAAGCTGTCAGTCTGATAAGAGGCTGATGATACCACAACTGGCAAATAAAAAATAAACACAAGGAGTTCTTGCCTTCACAGAAGTACAGGAGACTACTGCTCTGCATCTGCCACATTGTGAACAATGATGATTGGTCCCATTGAGAAAATGCCTTCTCATTGTTGGGCCAATGAGCAAAGATAACAGGAGGAGAAAGTATTGTGACAGTACCAACACACAGCTTTCAAAAATCCTCCAAGGATAAATTTGTCAGATAAGCCCATCAGGCAGATGAATAGCTCAAAACTCGTGGGGTTTAATTTTCATGAAAGACAGTTCTGCATCAGTTTTTGTCACTGCTTCCAACAAACAATGGATAACTATTAGTGACAGTGATTCCTCCTTCAGCAGGCTGAGAGAGGCTGCTGAAAAGAGGCCAGCATGTGAGGTTATGGTTACTAGAGATCTAGCCTTCATTCTTGGAATTCCAGTGGTTTCACCAGAAGGCAAGCCAAGGTCCCGGTAGAAATACCCACTTGAGCCACTTGTGGGAGGTTTAGTGGGTTGGGTCATCATGGGAAATGAGATATTAGCAGCTACCAAGGGTTGTGTTGTTTGGCAGAGGGGATACGCCAACCTCTACATTGTCTTAACCCTTGTTAAATCTTTTAAAGAGTTTCTTGATCATAACTGAGTGAGAAAAGTAGTAAGAGATCTGGTCAAGAGTTTGTCCAATAAAGTTTCTACAACTAGAAATAATTGTCAAGTCACCAGAACCTAAAGGTGTGGCACACAGATTGCTGGGTAAGTAAATCTTTATTGAACAACCAAGATTTCTTCTTCTCTGCTTTCTTTACTGAAGGATGAGAATGGACAAGGGACCTGAAGGGAGGGGATACCACATCAACCTGCTCTGTGTTAAACTTTTTGGCTTCAACAAGGATGGAAAGGTCATCTTCATCTTGCACATTCTCATGGGACACAGGATTACATTACCCAATATCTCTATATCTGGGCAGATTTGATGTGAGGAGAAACTTGAACTAGTAACTCCTTCCACATACATGCCAACCCCTGACGAGGAAAAGTGTAATCCAAGTGGTCAAAAAGAGGAATCCAAGCAGAAAAAGAGTAATCCACATATAACATACTACAATTACAATTAACAATGATTTATTTGCTTTTCTCGTCTTTTATCATTCATTAATGGTTCAAGTGTTCATATGTAGCACTTTTAGCTTTAGAAAGCAACAGATTGTCATGTTGCATTTCAAAACATTTTGTACCAGCTGAGGCCATGAATGTTTTGCATACCAGTAGAGCACTCAGTACCGGGTTACTTAGCCTGGACCTGAATTCAGTTTTATTTTTGTTAACAACACTGAACAATCTCTCACAGTCAGCATTAGAATGGTAAAGAACCAATATTCCTTTCATAACCTGACAAAGAAGAGGAAATTTATTTCTTCCAGTCTTTTAGCTGGGAAATAAGGTGCCATTGCACATCAACTCTATCTGCATTAAGTATATTGTCAGGTAGAATCCCAACTTGATACTTCAGGAACTCTTCTTCCAGATGATCCAAGTTAGACAAGGGTGGCAATAGAAAGGGATATCTCTTGACAAAGAATCTAACACTTTTGAAGCTTTTTGACTGTCTCTCATTTACATAAGCAACTGAAGCATTTAAAAGCAGTTCATCTCCATATGGGAATTTATGGAGCATGTAATCACAGATATCTATTAATAAATGGCCAATATCTACTTCTAATTTATCAGCAGCAAGGTGCATCAAATGACAGGGGCAACCTGTTATGAACACTGATGGAGACATTTTCAAAATATAGGATGCAACTCCTTTATGAATTCCAGTCATCACTGATGCATTATCAGCTGCAAACCCCATACAGTTCTGCCAACTTATGTCATGTTTCTTCAAAACATTGTCAAGCAAATCAAAAATGTTTTGTCAAGTGGAATCTACTGTTAATTCTGGTAAAGAAAGAAGAACACTCATGACTTTGCCTTTTTCACTGTCAAAGTATCTAATACATACTGGGTACAACTTTTTATCATCATAATCACAATGGCAATACTAAACGGCCCAATTTTCATTGCTTCTGCAATTTTAAGTGAAGTATCTTCTGCTAGGCACCGAACAATGTGAGATGATTTTGTTCTTGCACAAGCATATTTTTCCGCAATTTTCGAATCAGGAAACATCCGCTTGAACAAGGGACCAACGTGGTCTGCTACCGCTAAGGGTAGTCCGTGTTCTATTAAAAACTCGGTAAATAACACCTCAGCATTTATAGAATTCAAGTCTGCACTTGAGCTCTGCTGTAAATAAGAAGTTACCTTAGTATTAGAGTTCGTAAGGCGAGCTAATTCGATGTGTTTCCTTATTTTCATGTGTTTTTCCACATCAAATTTACCACCATGACCAATGCTAAAATCGTTTCCGCACAGTCTGCAATGAGCATGATGCTGTCCTAGAATGGAACGCTGTATTATGCCATTCATATATTCATCTTTGAATCTTTGGAGGACTCGTTGTTTTGCTTTTTTCTGATCCATCTGTGAAATTCCTGGGGAAAAAAATGTGCTCTAACATACACAAAGACTAGAATCCATCTTAACATCTGAAGCCATTTAGCGCCAACGATTAGACGTCACGTGATGATGCCCTCGTCGTGTTTGGAGGATTGATTACATTTTGCTTTGTTTATTATTGACTTTTTCTAACCCATCTGTGAAATTATTTAAGAGATATTTTTTGCACTCATAAACGCATTGAGAATTTTTTAATACTTTTTAGCGCAAAAAAACTTTTAGACTGGTTCTGCACTATACAAAATTAGAACAAAGAGTATGTGCATAATGATTTAAACAAAATAGAAACCAGTCTGTTCTCTCCTCACTAAGCCGCTATAAATAGAATATGAGGTCGAAAGTTTGAAAGTATCTTAGTAACATGATAGTTGCTATAAATAGAACATGAATATTAGGAAAGTCCACGGACAAGTATACTCGTATATCGTAGTTATGTAGAAGCGGGGTATTTTTTTATTTAAAAATAAAACAGTATGTAAAAAATAAAGTAATGCTAATAAAAACGAAAAAAAAATTTTTTTTTTTTGCAAGATGGATATATCGAAAAAGCGTAATCTATAAACGTTAACGCGTAACGCGGAATTTAGTGGGAAAAAGCGTAATGATTACGCCAAAAGCGTAATGGTTGGCATGTATGCTTCCATGGAACTGTTTATAGTAGTGGGCTTTGCAGCTAGTTTAGGGTGAATCTTCCCACCTACAGTATTTTAAGGAAGAAGGCCTATCCCCAATTTTATAAGACAATATATGTCCACATGCTGTAGGCACAAACTCACTACAATGTGGCCCACATCCAGAAGTCTATGGCTGGAATGGGCCAATCACTTCCTTGTGACATAAGGCAGCATATTGCATAGGGATTTAGAGGGATAAAGGGGAAAAGAGATAGCAATCTGTATTCCTGCCCTAATATGACATCTGTAAGTCAGTTAAAATATCCCTGTGGGATGAAATGGTAGTCTGGAGAAAGGGTGGGGGTGGAGGACTCTGCCCAATCCCTATTCCTGAGCTCTTCTTTTATCAAGTGTGGGGAGCATGATCATATCACTGACAATGGGTCTCTGACTGAAAGGGTGGTGCTTCTCCCTTCACAAATTGGCAACATAACTCACAATCAGCCCTTACCACCCTGTGGGTCAGTAGATGGTACTTTTTCCCTATGTTGAGGCAGGACTCACTCTGCCATTTTGGATGCAAGAGGGTGAAACTCCTCCTCAGTGAGAGGGTACAATTTGCTCTCTGTTCTAATTATAAAGAGAGGGTGCTTCTCCCACCTCTTAGGTAGGTAACTTGCTCCCTGCCTTCACACAATGGAGATGATGCTGCTGATCCATCTTGGGAAGGAATGACTCACTCTTCACCCAATGATAACCTCGCTTATTCTGAGACCCAGGAAACAGAGAGAAAGCAAGCCTGGAAAACTATGAAAAAGAAAATGATCCTTTCTTCCTCACTTTGGTAGGTTTGTTGACTCTCTGTGATATCCCATACCTTATCAGACCAAAGGCTACAAAATCCTCTTACATTGAGAGGAAGCGGGAGGTCGTGCGTTCGATCCCCGGCCGAGTAAAAATGACTTACAAAAATGGTACTAACAGCTGCCTCGCTTGGCGCTCAGCATTAAGAGGTTAATATTAGGACTGGTCGGCCTGGTGTCAGGATAATGTGACTGGGTGGGACATGATGCTACATGTCTGCATTATGATGCCCCAGTGCTAGACATCACAATAAACTGCCTCACTGCAGACATCATAGAGATATGACTGAAAATGTTTTAAAGCTACATTAAAAATCCTAAACACACACACACACACACACACACACACACACACTTACATTGAGTGCAAGATAAACAATTGGGGGGGGGTCCCTGAGTGATATCCTGTAGCTCCACTTACTCCATACCTTACTCAGAATTGTTCCCAAAATAAAGATGTTGAAATGAAGATTTGTTACACAAAAAACTCCCAAGTCAATATGTTCCAGGTAAGGCATGAACTATGTCTACATAATTTATTCAGCAGAAAGACATCTTACTTCACTAATATTAAATGTTAAAAGGGAATAAATGCTCAGGTTCTGGACAAAAACAAATACAGAAAAACAAACAAACAATAAAACAAGCCCACCAGGCTTATCTACTTCAAGGGAAAATAGTGAAAAACCTGTAGGTTATATGATTGCTAAAAATTATAAGGAAGCCTATGTGAAACTAAAACTGAAAAAGAAACTGTTTTCGGTAACAGTTCAGTCATAATTAATTTCTCATTCCAATCAGTTATCATTAAACCATGTACCGGTATTTGTATCACCATCCATTGTGTTCTGCTGTTTATGCAAAATCACACCTGGTTATCTTATTATATGCTTGTACCCATAAATATCCCTTCAAGAAGAAGAGTCCAAATAAATTAAAACTCAATATATGATTATAATAGCAGAACACTGGTTATTTTTTGATTATCCTGAGTGCTTGCTCAAATAATTCCCCACATGTGCCCCCCTAAATTTAATTGATATTATTAAAATTGATTATCATAATAACCACTTGTTTGTTTGGACAAAAGTATTGTCTACCATAGGGAGTGGATAACTGTCATTTTATTGCATTTATAGAAGATAAATGGTATTACTTATTTAAGAACTAGCCCAGTGAATTTAAGATTGTTAACCTAATGGTTAATCATTTACCATATTATGTATTACCAAGGTTCATGCAAAATGGTAGGCCCACTCCAAAAAAGCAATTTTATGTTTTGTAAACTTTTTCCAATCCCCTCTTTATACAGAATTGGTGGTGAGTTGGGCTGGACTTATCACAAAGAAATATATAAAACTTTGTCTAGAAGATTGGTGGATAGATGTGATAAAAATAGCAATGGATAATGTAGTGCATGGTGCCCAGTGCCTATAAAATGGCATTGTTGCATATAACAATACAGAAATAAATTAGATAACTGAAATCCTAGGATTGGAGACAGAACATCTATAACAAGAATTAGCAATTGTAGCACTTATTAGGTACATGACCTTAGTACTCATAATATTCAATCATGTATAACACATGCCAAACAGCATAGACCTTCACCTGCCATCATGATTGCATATTTCGGCAGAATGAGTCCACATTGTTTGCTTAAATGCTTAATAAGATCAAATATGATAGGCCCAGATCTGCTGTTACATTATGTGATAGCTGACTAGAGGCTACATCTTTCACTTTAGGGTGTGTTATACATGACAAAGAACAGCTGTGTGACTTACACAAATTTTCATGAATTATATACAATATGGTAACATGAAAAATGACTTTTAAAAATATTTTTTAGTAAAGATTATGATGCAAGTTTCCATAAAAACAAAATAACCAACATAATTCATCGTAAAATAGTGTTAGTATTATCATTTGTCAAAAAAATTATCTTACAATAATGACCGTAATATGTACTAAGTTTCACAGCAGTCACAAAAATACTTCTGAAGTGGTTGCATTCACAAGATCTGTCTTACTATGCATCCATATCTATTAAAGGCCAGTACTAGTTTCTATTACAAAAATCATACACAGCATCCAACTTGATGTCAAATAGAGTAATAACTCTAGCAAAATCACAGGGATATGAAGATTTCTAAATATGTGCATCTTTACCTGGCGACCATAATATATACTGTGATCCATCAAAGAAAAGAAGAAAATATATGACTAGCTGTAGAGACTAACATACATGGCATTCAACTGGAGGATAAAAAGGGAAGTAACACCAACAAAAACTATGACATCAGAGTGATTTGTTAATGTGCCCAAAATTTACCAAGCTTTAAGGCAATCCATAAAAGCTGTTGGACTGGCTGCACCAACAAGATTGTGTCCTATACTGCATTAGGCTATCATACAAAAAGAGCAATAATTCAATGAAATAAAAAAGATAGGATGCAAATGATTAGTCAATATGCATATATTTAAGTGATGAACATAATATTACCAAGTTTTATGGCTGTTTATAAAAAAAACTGATGTACGAGGTGTCCTGATGAGATTGTATGATACACTGCATCAAGTTATAAGACCAACAAACCAAAAAATTTACTGAACCAAAAATTTCAGCAACAAAGTTATTTGTCAATCGATACATCTTTAAGTGATGATGGTAATATTTAGCCAAAGGACTGGTCAATCCATTAAAAAATGCAGGACTAGTTTCACTAATGAGTACTGGATGGATGGATGAATGGATGGATGGATAAATGGATGGATGGATGGATGGAAAGATGGAAGGACACAAGGCTAGCTATATATAAAAGCAGTGGCATAAAAATATGAAATATCTGCCTCCAATCCCAAGATTAACTACATGAAAGATATGACATATATGACATGTCAAGAACAAATGCATATACTGAGGTGTGTTTCATGAGCCTTGAAAGGCCATGAGAGTTGCTTGCCTGGGAAAATGGTAGAGCTATCTGTCTCTCCATTATAGCTGCTGCAATGGTTGACTTAAACTGTTCATGAAAATCATGTAATTGTTTTAAATGAAATATAATACAATAAAAGATATACTTTGTGATTAGAAGTTGAAGATTTTTCTTCTAGATGCATGAGAATAGAATTAACTGTATATACATGCGTGTAGTGTACACCTAATCTCAAACATCAAAGAAAAATATCTCCTGTCACATAATGCATTGGTAGAACAGATTCTAATCAATTACCAGTGAAATTTTCTCTAATAAAGGACAACTGATTTCACTAAACAGCATAGTGTTCCAGTACCCAAACCTGGCAGGGTATTCAAATACAGCTAATTTAACTTAAAAAATGGCCTTATTAAAAGTATTTAGACTCAACAATCTATAGTCTGTGCCATTTTTATTAAGTCTTATACTTCATTATAAAGATCACATGTTTTCAACATCTAAACCAGAACAGTGTTACAAAAGAAAACAAGAGTCCCTTGAAAGGGCTATTACTGTATGTACTGAAACAAATTTCTGGGAATTCAGCAGGAGAAAATTTCCTCTTTTTAACTGCTGAGTGTTGTAACCATCTCTGATATTCTGTAGTGATAGGAGTTTCAAATTAGACACTATTCCTGCCTTACTGGATGCAAAATTGCATCATTTTCATTTAGAAGAAACCAAAAAAATGGTGAAAAATACCATATTAATATGACCATCAATCCTGGAGAATCAATCATACAGTTTTCAATAGTTCATTGTCACAGAAATATTTGAGGTCAGATTAGTACTGACACCAATTTCTTTCAGGAACAAACAGATACCATGGTGAGTCTTCTTATTAAAACCTCATGTCATTATTACTGTCCATTTAGCAGCAATATCAAGATTTTCAAGATGACTGCCATTTATAGCCATACTGGATGTCAGATTGGTAACATTTACCAACTAGACATCATAAGAAGGCTTCACATGAAAACCCAAATGTTTAAATGAGTTTCCATCTAGATGAAGATGAGACAAGATTTTCATGATAGCTACAGTGGGTCCATATCAGATCTGCATAATATTTATTTAAGAACAACTAGATATCATAACAATGAACCCAATGTTTAAATGAGTTTCCATCTAGATGAAGTTGAGACAAGATTTTCATGATAACTACAGTGGGTCCATATCAGATATCAGATCTGCATAACATTTATTTAAGAACAACTAGATATCATAAGAAGTCATCCAATGAAAATCCCATGCTAATATGACTTTCCATTCAGTAGGTATAATAATAACATTATTTTCAACATGGCTGCTGTGATGAGCATATTGGATTTCAGATTGGCACCTTATAGTGAAAGCTCACTGCTGAAAAACCATTCATTCAGGTGGGGTAATCAATAACAAAATTTTCAAGATGGACATGCAGCATCATTTTCATTAAGGACCTACCAGACATTCAAAATGTCTTCTTTTGAAACATTCATGCTGATATGACTTTCCATTTAGAAGGAGTACCAAAAGCACGATTTTCAAGATGGCTCTAATGGTAGCCATACTGGATATCAAATGAGCACCAGTTTCATTAGAGACTAATATGGCCACTGTGGCAATATCATGCTGAGGAAATGGACTCTAAGTAAATTTCCCAAAGATACACCAAGGCAGCTTTATGGAGCTGGCCTTGGCAGATACTGAACCTGCAACCCTTGGATTTTTATTCCAATTTCATCCAGCCGATGAGTTCATATATCATTCAGACACTAAGATTCAATAAGTCAATATTAACAGACAAATGTACAAATTAATATCAGTCAGAGACTGAGAAATTTTAATCACTGTTTAAGAAAAACCTTATATTCTGCTTCTTGTAATCAGGTTACATGAAAGATGGATAATATCACTAAAGCCATCTAGATTTGGGTAACAAGACTTTAGACCCTGATCTACCAACATATTATCTGCCAGTATATCTAGATCTACATTACAATTAGAAGTACATCACACACAGGTATACAGTCAATTGCATGTCTTATTCTGAATATGGCATATTTAAATATTATCTGCAACTATTACAATGCCTTATACTGTGGTGAAGGAGATCTAAAATTTTTAACTGTCTATCTTTCATACTGATAACAATTACCCAGCAAAAAGGCTTTATTCCTGTAGCTAAAATGACTTCACATTATAGGTAATAATGATGATGGTAATGAAGATGATACAAAACTTTCATAATAATAATAATAATAATAATAATAATAATAATAATAATAATAATAATAAATGTGTGATAAATAATGATATATTGTTAACAACTTACCTCCTTTATGAATATATCATGTGCTTTTGCATTATGAGTTACTTTTTATCCAATATTTGCTACTAATAATAAAAATTAAATGATGGTAATTTTTTATTTGTAATAAATGAATGACCTTAATGTAAACAACTTGCTTCTCTAAAGTACATGGCTAAATCGGGTACTTTTACATTATGACATACTCTGTATTTGATATTTGTTAATAATAATAATAATAATAATCTAACAAACATGCTAATTTCCCTGTGGTCCTCTAGTGAGGTATATTTACAAGTGGTCCTCTAGTGAGGTATATTTACAATGTACACATCACACACGCACAAATGTACACACACACACATACCTAGAAATAATAGCAACTCTGCTTACCTCCACACTAGGATGTAGATGGCAGGCCTCAGGAACCTCCAGGAAGTGATAACCCAGGCCATCGAGTGCCTGTATCAGGGAATTTAGCCGCACATTGGGATTGAAGAAGGCTGCAGGATGCCTATACTTCACTGAAGGATGAAAGAAAGCTATCACAGACAAGTGTTACTATTATGTCAAGCGCTAAAGCCCCTAGTTTTAAAAGTCTACAGCTCTGAGGTTCAACAAAGGCCAGGGTTATAGTTGTTGCAGATCCACTGCCTGGGAACTTCAGTTTTCTATCTATTATGCTTTTTAAGATATCATACAAGATGAAAAAGTGTTATGCAGTAAGTAACGTCAGTCCAAATTGGATTTGAGATTTTTGTAAAATAAAGACAGCTGGAATATGGCACTTGAAATTCACTTTAAGCTTGATTTAATAAATTAATTAAATCTTTGCTAATATGCATCTCAGGAAGAAATGTATTTTCTGGCTTTAAGGCTGATGTTGAGTGTAAGTCGAAAATTTATTTTGTAAATGTTTTACCTTTCATCCATATACATGTATAAGTTAATGGGGAGTACATCAACACCTGCGCTTTGTCTTTTTGTTGGTAACTTCTAGTTTCATGGTTATTAATGGTATCACTATCCTATTCCAGACTAATTGGAGACATTGCAGTCACTGATGCTAACATGGTTTTGCCCCAATTTCATTTTTAGGGGTGGAGATTTCAGGGTGATTGTATAATATATTATTAAGTTACCTGACAATTGTCATCTTTTCATGTACAAGGGCATTACTATATTCTGCTATCAACTTACACTTTGGAACATTGTTGTTGTATGTATGATATCCATTTTCACAAGAACCACAGACAGTAGCGTCCCATATGAATGTGGGGGTGGCTGACAAAAATTAAATTGCGGAAAAACTGTTGTCAGGGCCATTATAATTGCCCCAGGTGTCATTTACCTTTAGTATGCCACTGCATGCATGACTATGCAGTAAAACTTACATCCTAGTTGGAGCTTTTATTTGACAGACTGATCAAATTAGTGAGGCTACCAACAGAATATGAGACTACCATCAATAACAAATGAGAAATGTACAGAAAATTTATGATACAGACTGAAAAAGAGAAAACACTAAAAAGATAAAATAAAAGACTTTAAATTTTTTAAAAATATATCTTTGAAATGCCATAGCAGTTTTACACAAATGAGAAGAGAGAGGGCTTCATTTTTGTGGTTCTCAATCCACTTGAGATCATAAAACTGTTAAATTATGTGGATTAATGATAGATTAATTATGTGGATTAATGATAGAGAACAAAAGGGGTACCAGCAATGCCTATTACCCAAAGTCAATATCAGGATTTAAACAGTTAATTGGCTTGGCTTGTTGTCAGAAACCAATGTCCAATAAAATCAAATATAATCAAAGAGAGATGTCAAAACAAAAACTTGTTATGAATGAGTATTGGTAATATACTGATATAACATCTTGCTTTAAGCTGAGATGCAAAACTAACAATGAATCCTTTTAACCTATATTAAGGCCATTCTTCAGTAAATATGTGACAGTACTGTAAATATATGATGGTTATAAGCTGAATCTTTGGCATTTTATAAATAATCATTGAACATTCAAGGTAATAATATACATTACATCTCTTTTTACTGGATCACTCATACCAACCAAAACATTTTACCAGAAATCATTAGAGTGCATCAAATAAAAACTGGCAAATTAAATAGCAACTGACCTATGGCTAAGATGTGATCAGGAATACTCAGATATGGTACTGACTGTAAGTGTGCAACATAGCCAGTGAAATGTGAGCTCTTTAACTGCTTTCTTTTACTTCATGTTGGAGAAATAATAATGATACCAATTATAATATAAAAGATGTTATATTAGTTGATTAAAATTTGTTAACATTGTAATTCAATAAGAATTGGTAAAAGAATGTGACCTGTTTTTGATTTTGACAGTTAAATCTCATAGTCACATGATTACCAGTACATACAGCAAATTCAATGACATAATGCACATACAAGTTGAACTGGAGTATAAGACAAAGCCCAGATTTCCAGGTCAGAAAAGTATCAACTTATAGGCCACAAAATAGATTATTGAGGGATATACAGACAGGACCAAATGAAGATGCTCCCACTTCATTTAATGCATGCTAATAAATAATGTGTAACATGCTACGTATATCTGATTTGATATATAATTGTTTTAATTTAATATTGTTTGTCAGTTTTAAATTCTTTTTTATTTTTAAAATGATTGGTTGTTGTCAGGGTTAAGATGGAGTAGTGAAGAAGTAAACAACTTTTTATTCTTAAACTAAAAATGATTGATACTCGTCAGAGTCATGTTAGAAGTATGTGATATAAACAATCACATGACTCCTTCCCGCCTCCCCCCCCCCCATGTGATTTTACAATTTGGGGATTTTTTTCATAATTGCATATTATAATACAATATAATCTTTGTTTTAGTGAAATATATTCAGTTCTGGGCTTTTAAAAATGATGTTAGTAATTTTCTTTTCTTGTAGCTAAGTTTTTGAATCCATGTTACCAGTTCTTCATAGGGATTTTAAAGGATTAATTTGTATCTCTGAAAATATTTGATGTGCTCATATATAATTCTTGGACAATGATAATTTATCAAAATATTATTTGGATTTCCAACAAACACTGGAGTGTTAAATCTTGAGATTTTACAAGGAAATATAGATAAACACAAAACAGACTGCAGCATATGTCATTGTCTTCCATCTTTGATTTTCCAACAAGTCTCGAACTTGAATCTGTTAGAACATTTCATTACTAAGACTTTTCTAATTTAATCTGTGGATTATTCTTGGTTTTGTTTGGGTTAAATTTTACAAAACTTGTTGTTTTCACTCTTTCTTTGCTACTGTTTATTAGGGCCTAAACCCATAACAAACCTATATACCCTCAAAGTGGCCACTATGTTTTGACAACTTAATAGCCTGATAAATGTAAAGAAAGTGAAGGTAAAACACAGTCAAATTATCTCTGTGCTACCAGTAACCACCATAGGTATAAGAAAAAAAGATACCAAAGTCTCATTACCTGCAAATGTAAACAACAAAAAATCATCATGCAGTGCTTAAACATTTTGAAATAAAGTCATTTATGATTAACTTTATCAATGACTTACATCGAGCCACCTCAAAGTCCTTTTTGATGGCAGTTGGTGAAATCCAGTAGTCCACTATAGCACTGAGGCTCTGTTGATCATAGAAGTCAGTGAAGTAACTGCCATAGACGATCTGTGATAAAATTGAAAAATGTTCTGTCAATATAGCTAACTTTCACCAAAGCATAGCTACTTTAGTTTGATAAATCAGCCCCCAAAACTGTTTTGGTATGTTGACCAGTACAGGTTTGGGAGACAATTTATCAGGCTTTAGCAACTAGATATATCTTGTGGATACCTTAATCCTGTCGATATATTATTCATGTAAACAATAAGAATTTTCAACAAAATAACAGTGATTGTTATGTTTATTAGTATTTTTAACAGAAAGAAAAGGTTGATGCTCAAATGATTAAAAAAAATAATTTGTAAGTTTAAATCAGTCTGACACACACACACACACACACACACACACACACCTTACCTCTGAGAGCATGTAACGTATACCAGTCCAGGATGTTATTCTTGGCTGTTGGCTACCATCTGCAGCCATGTAATTGAGGGGTTCCTTGAATTCCCCTATCATAAAGGACAATCCTTCCTGTAAGGACATAAAACCAAAATGACTTGAAAATATTATGTTAGTAAAAAAGATAAATGTAAATGACATGTTTTATATCAGCACAAGTTTTTAAGAAATTAGTGAAAAATTAAAGTTGTGGAAATACTTTTCTCAGTAAAGACTTCAGACAGAAAGATTATGCCTGTATGAATTTGCAATGTGTTACTAATATACTACACTTACTAATTAAAGATGAAAATATGGAAGCACAGTTGTTGTTGTTATTTTAGGGTTTAATGCCATTATTCAGCACATGACTAGCTATACATGGTGGCCAGTATTACTGGTTGAGGAAGAACTCAGGAAAACCCCCGGAAAGAACCACCAACCCACGAGAAGCTAATGGCAAGCTTTCTCACATACCCACAATGGCCAAATCTTAAACTCGAACCCAAGCACAGAGAGGTGAGATGGCAGTGATCTGTAAAGGACAGCACTTTAGACCACTTGGCCACTCTTGGCCCCCTGGCAGCACAGTTGGTACAATGTCTGACTTGCAACTGAAGGGTTGCAGTTTTTATACCCGCGTAAGCCAGCCAAGGTGAGCTGCCTTAGTGTGTCCTTATGAAAGGCATTTCCTTGGCATTATATATAGCTAACAATATATTAAAGGTGCCATTAAAAAGTAAACAAATCTAAGAATAAGAATTGTAAATAATAATTAATTATATTAATTTTCAGCATTTTGCAGTCATCTACTTCAGTGTTGCACTTTAAGCAAACATTACAGGTTTCCAACAATCATTGGTAACATGTTACCCAAACCTTGATCCATGTGTAACACTTGAGTATGCTGTTTTGACAATTACTTCAAATAAAAACAAGTTTTGTCCCATGTAAACTTTGTGTGTCCCCATATTTGGGAGATATGGGGACACACTGTCCCCAGTTCAGTGGCTTCTAAGGAGCAACACTGCTACCTTTCAACATATCTTTGTAAAAAGTAAAAAGTTTTTCCACTGATCCTAATTACATTGTTACACTATTTAATTAAAAAAATACACAATATAATTAGTAAAATAAAATACACTATGTCCATTCAACCTTGCTATAACACAATATGTAGGAAAGGTTTCAAGGCAAAAAGAAACTAGAAGATGAGCAGGTGTATCCTTTTAGGCTATAAAAGAAGGTAGTGGGTAAAAAACTACTGGCTTCAGATCATGCAGTTAAAAACTGAAGTTGATGTAAATCAAATGAGAAAAGTGAAAACAAAGTGATTATATATTTGATGTTTTCATTTTCGACAGAGAATTATGCATCAGTGCAAACAAGTTATAGAACAATTAAAGTGTCAGTTGTACTCACCAACTGATTGCGTTGCATTCATAGAAGTGAATCCATAATAATTCACTCAAAATGTGACAAAAATGTTTAGTTATTACAGCATAGCTCATGACTAAATATCGTAAGAACTTTTCCATCAAGTTTAGAATGAAACCTTAGGTGAAATTCTCTGCCACTGAGAACTATAATCAGAATTACTGCAACTTTTGTTCACATGGCAGCAGAAGGAAAAAAATTCACAACCAGAACATTGTCTGCCTTTTCTGTTGCAACACAATGCACTCTAGCATAGGTTGATCACCAAATCCAACATATTTGTGACGATGTTCTGACTAAATTCAATCCAAATCATTATTCCAAGAAAAATGGAAAGAAAGATATAACACAATTATACTTTATAATGTCATAAATGTAACATCAGCATGACATAAATTAACATGCGTTATGGTATTGTCAATTAAATGAAATGGCAAAGTTGCATTTCTGATTTCCAAGCATTGCTGAACATGTAATATTCTTACAACAACATTTTGATTTTGGTATTGGGAGTGAGTGTACATTTCTGCACATTTATGAATTGATCAAAAGAGATATGTTACCCTTAAATATTCTTCTTCAAATACTTGAAAAACACAAAAACAAATAAATATGCAAGACTTAGAGTTTCTGCTTAAATCAGTTTTGCATTTGTCTCTCCTTATCATCTCACCTCTGCTAGGTTAGCCAGTTTTTAATTAAGGTTTCACATGTTATGATGTACCATTTTTGATCACTTTATTACTAAAAACACCTCGGTAAATATCCTGCCACTGAATTTAAAATCGACAACTTACAAGAAAAGGTAATCAATTTACAGCTTTTAATTTACATATGTCAGTCTTAACTGATTTATACTTGTCTGCCTTAATTGATTTACACAAGTCAGTCCTAACTGATTTACCCATGTCAGTCTTAACTGATTTATACATGTCTGTCTTAATTGATTTACACACGTCAGTCCTAACTGATTTACCCATGTCAGTCTTAACTGGATTATTCAGCATGCATTCTTGCACAGGTAGTTGCACTGGTAGCCACATCATGTATGTATCATCACCATGTTAGAAAGTCCAGTTATAACAATGCACATTACAGCTGGGTTTATATACATGGCAACCAACATGAAAAAGTATATTATTTATCCTTTTAGATAATATGTGTAACATACCAGAAAATCACTGTGTCCAATTTGTTGTAAGTCTGCTGGATTGTTCCACCCTCCAAAACCAAATCTTGTCCTGAGCTGGATGGCAGCATGGAGGTAGCACAGATTGTGAAGCACAACTGGCCACTCAGAACGGGGTGACTGCTTCAAAATGTCTGGCTCAAACCAAGTGAAGGACCTTAGCAGGCTGTCCTTCATTACCTTGTTATAGTAAAAAAAACATTGAAGAAGCAATCATATGAAGTACTGAATGTACAGAAACTGACTAATGGGTAATGGCACATGTGTTGTACTTAACAGTTCTGGATAGTCACATTTTAGAAAGATGAATGCAATATCCATGATTAATCATGGTATTGTTAATGTCTTACCATGTTCTTTATCATTCTATCCAGACTCCAATCTGCCCGATGATAATCCACTTTCTGATGACAAGCTCATGCTTGATGGTAATCCCTTACTCACGTTTACCAAATTTAGGCAAATGTTAATTAGAAAGTCTTATCCATTATAACTCCATCCCATACTTATGAAAAAACATTGTGGACCCCTAGCCTATCAAAAGAACAATACTTTGTGCTATGAGACTGGCAGAGAGACAGTTCTAAATTCATTTTAGCCAAAAATTAACTGTATGTGACATATTCATTCTTCACCACATAAGCCTAACTAATGGAGATGTTGCTATGATGACACCAGGCCTGGCCCTTGGGCAAGGCAAATAAGGCAACTGCCCTTGGGCCCCATGCTATTAGGAAATCAACTCTGCAATGCATCTTTTTTGCTTGTAGTCCCACTCATCGCTTTTGCTCTCTTGGGTCAGAACATCCTCGGGCCGGGCCTGCTAGCCACCTGTTTGAATCAGACACTACCGTGTAATTTTTGAAACAATGTGTACACAAATGAATGAAAGCTCTTAAGTTTGTTTTCATTGAAAGTGAGTCTGGGCCATTAAGGGTGGTTGGCATAAGTTGCTACAGTTCAATGAGAGAAGAATGTAAAATAGTGTAATGGATGTAACATGATTTATCATAATAGAGTTCAATCTGTGTTTCATATACACAGGATTCAAAAGCAAAAATGAAATTTAGAGTCAATTTAACTATTTATAGAATGCCTCTATGTCAAGACATTTGTCCAAGAAGGAATCTTTTAATAGTTTCCATGGATAACAAATGGTAATCCCATCCTTACTGTCTCATTAACGACACTTTTGACTTATACAGTTAATGTTTACAATGTTTTGCAGCAGACTGGAATTTTCTGAATGTTATAACTGTGAAACATTATATCCAAATTCACTACTTTATCCTTCTTTATAAATGTATTATGTACTTGGACATACATATGTACATGTAATAAACAATTATTGTCAGAACTTATAAGCAATGGTACCATTTTTTGAAACAAACGAAATATGTATAAATACATGCTATCATGAAGGAAAACAAAGATAATCCACTAAGTTTTACCATCCAGTAAAAATGTAAACATACATGTACAAGTACCAGCAAGTGAATCATGAAAATAACTTTTATGTGAAAATGTATTTCTTCAAAACCTAATGACAGGTAAATTAGTCCTGTATCTATTTGGATGGAAAGAAATTGTCATATCTGTTTTAATAAGCTGTCCTCAATGATTCAAAATAATGGTATAGAACAGTAGGTAAAGTGTATTCTTTTAATTATTTAATCCAAGAAATACAAAAGTAAAAACTGTTATTTCTTTTCATGTTTTAATTGCATCAAACCAGCAATCCATGATTCTAAAGTACTGATTACAAATAAGGCTTGAACTGCTCCGGTGGCCTAGTGGATAGAGTGTCCGCAGTGGATGCACGAGATCATGGGTTTGATCCCTGGCCAAGTCAAACCAAAGACTTAGAATTAAGAGATTAGTGTTAGGCACTCAATATTAAGAGGTTAGTGTTAGTACTGGTCGGCCTGGTGTCAGGATAATCTGACTGGGTGGGACATCATGATACATGTCTGTGGCATGATGTCCCAGTGCTACACATCACTATAAACTGCCTCAATGCAGACATAGTAGCGATATGACTGAAAAATTGTTAAAGCTATGTTAAAAATCCTAATCAAACAATCAAACAAAGAAATGAATGAGGCTTGATAATCAAGCCTGTATTAACCGGTACCTTGATTACTTATGGTACAGATTATGAATGATATGTGATTATTGTGCTTTTGTTTTTCACACAGCCACGTACATTGTTTGGCTTCGGCATGTCAGGTGATAAAAATGATATAATTAAGCTAATTTTCTTAGAGGGACCACACCAAAAAAATGCTATAACCAAGTAAATGTTATAACAAATGACTGATATCACAAAGCCTTTGGAATGAACATTAATTAGGAATTTGGCCAGATAATTTAAATTTAAACATTCTAATTGAAAAGATATTGTATCCAAGAATGTAATAAACAATCTTTACTGTATATCTAATGGTGGAAAAGGTTTCTAATTTACTGAGGTCCTGGGATTGAAACAGTAAAGACTAATGTTTTATACATTTTTCATTAATTATTATTTTTGATGGACAATTCATAAAAAATGTTTATAAAATTTTTTATGTACATCAATGTACATACTTTTAACATGAAAACGTTTTCTGTATGAACAATTAAAATACAGAAATAACATCATTTTTATGGATTAATGGAAGGTTTTGAATAATCTTTGACAATATGGCAATGCATTTGTCCCCTCTTACCTTGGGTGTTTCTATGTAAACTTTAACAGAATTCTGAAGCAGTTTGACTGGCAGAACCGAGGCATCAGCCTGAGAGGCAATCCAGATACGAAAGTTTGAGTCAGGATTTTCACATTCTGCTACAATTGAATCCAGGTTAAGCAGAAGATTAGGGGCATTGTGTGCATTCTGAAGAAACACCCAGCTCCCCTGTGGGACAAAAAGAAAATACATCAATGTTATTTAGACAATGTCCCATTGCTAGAATGAACAATGATATATTGTGAATTCCTTGCTATAATTTACACCCTCTACTTGCTACCCAAAGAGCACAAGTCTTTGGGAAATCCTGCAATTCCAGTACTTTTCAAAAACTTAATCTTTCAAACATTTATACAAAGAATTTTACTTTGATTAAATTACAATCAATTACACATATCAATATGACTTAAGCATGCTACCCCAACAAACAGAGATAAGCTGTCAAGTGTGTAGAACTATTTTTTGGACTCATACCAAACAGTGTTTGCTAAGATGGTCAGGACTCATACCAAACAGTGTTTGCTAAGATGGTTAGGACTCATACCAAAAAGTGTTTGCTAAGATGGTCAGGACTCATACCAAACAGTGTTTGCTAAGATGGTCAGGACTCATACCAAAAAGTGTTTGCTAAGATGGTCAGGACTCCTACCAAAAAGAGTTTGCTAAGATGGTCAGGACTCATACCAAACAGTGTTTGCGAAGATGGTCAGGGTATGTGTACTATTGATATATGAATGTACCAACAAAAAAAAAGATGAGTAAAACAGGCCTAAACAACTTAAAAGTTTGTTGCAAGATGGTAAATAATCAAATCTGACCTGAGTCTTCTTAATATATGAGTCTAAAAATCAAATTTAATACCAATCCATTAAGTCCTTTAATAGTTAATGTGAGCAATAATGTAATGGCTAAGTCATCCAACAGGGGCCATAAATACCTTCTTGATGTAAACACTCATACCAAATTTAATTTCAAGTAATTAAACATAATGAAATTGAAGGGCTGGTTTGAAGTCATTCA
Organism: Unio delphinus; assembly: GCA_029339505.1. NCBI lineage: Eukaryota > Metazoa > Mollusca > Bivalvia > Unionida > Unionidae > Unio > Unio delphinus. Next base: position 23,297,519 of record JAQISU010000042.1, read on the forward strand.
GGTGCTTTAACAACTTAACAAATTCAACAGGAAAATGGTCACAATGGAATTATACAGGAAAATGGTAACAAAAGAATTCTATAGGAAACTGGTAACAACGGAATTCTACAGAAAAATGGATAACAACGGAATTCTACAGGAAAATAGTAAACAACGGAATTCCACAGGAAAATAGTATCAATGGATATCTACAAGGAAATGATCACAATAAATTTCTACATAAAAATGGTAACAATGGAATTCTACAAGAAAATGATAACAATGGAATTCTACAGGAAAATGGATCACAACGGAATTTACCAGAAATATGATCACAATGGAATTGAACTAATTCTTCTTAATGTTGAACCTCAAAATTTAGGTTTAATTTGTTAAGTGCTTTAAATGCTATTACTATTAAGCAGAAATAAAAAACGGAAGAGCAGCATTCTAAGTCAAACAACAGCCATAATTCTGTTAAACACTACCATAAAACAGCGAAAATCAAAACTGACCTACATCGTCTTAATGTAAAGACTTACACCAAATATGATTTTAATTCACTAATTCTTCAAATGTTATTGAACATAGTCAAAATTGAAAAATAAAGTTCAAAGTCCAATAAAAGCCATAATGCAATAACATTTCAATGAGAAAATGGTGAAAATAAATCGAAATTGGCATAGGTAATCCTAATGTAAAGCCCAGTACAAAGTTGTATTTGTATAAATGAAGTCCTGAATAAATTACTGACTGGGAAAGGTGTTTGTGACAGATGGAATGGGATGTGATAACATATGAAAGACATGATGGGATGTAATAGAGGGGATTTGATGGGCTGTGACAGATGGGATGAGATGGGACGGGATTGACAGACACAAATCAGATTATATGATCTCTCCATAAATATGATCAAGACATTTAAAACAATTGAATTAATGACAAAATAAAGATTAGATTCAAAACCTCAGCTGCTGCCTTCTTTATATATTTCTTTGCTGTTCTATCTGAGTTGGGGTTACTCTCATACACAGGAAGGATAAGCGTCTTAGTCTGCTTTTTGCTGGCAAAGTCCGAGAAAAGTCGCAGAGCACTGTCAGAATCTATCTTGTACATCATGAGAAGAGGTACATCTGAGCTGCTTTGACGCAACATGGTTGGGAGGTCCAGTGGAACATCACCAAAACACCTGTAATGAAGTACATCTTAAAACATGTAATTTATATAAATGAATAGGACTTTTTTGTCTATCTGAGAATATTCCTGCAAACAAAATCCAGAAAAATAATTTAAAATTCAGATACAAAATTCCTCAGAAAGAAACAAATCATAAATGGTTCATTAATGTATCTGTTGATAACAAAGGATCTGAGTAAAAATTATTATGAATAAGAAAAGCACCAATCTGAATAGAAGTTTTGTTACCAATTTATCTACCAATTGAACTGTATGCCCTCTATATTTCCTTGAGCATATTACTGATAGACCTGTGTGGCCTCTATAAACCTTGTGTCTGTTACTGAAGGAATGCTTTTCTTTACCAATGGGCTTTTTCTCCAAAAACTTGAACAGAATTCAAACTTCTTCCAGAAATCATTTGCTATGTGAGATTACAAATTTACCACAAATAAGATTTCAGCATGCATGCTACAGTGTGCCTATAACCTTCCAGTGCAATGTATGGTGAGAAAACAAGTCATATTTTCTACAATTTAACTAAAGTGCTCAATTTATTGTATCAAAGTTCATGGGATACATGCACTATTAAGGTGCTGCATAAATGTATACATTATCAATACAGAGTGAGGTTAATGTAAAGCACATAATCAATGTACATATATTAATGTCCTGTACTTTGGGATACATAATTTTAAGATACAAACATATATATATATATATATATATATATATATATATATATATATATATATATATATATATATATATATATATATATATATATATAATGCATTTAATAAAGTAATATCATGATATCATTCAAAATAATTACTCCTTTCATAATTTATATTGTGTATTTTCAAGGGAGAATTACTTCTTCACAGCATGTGTCCAAAATAATTGTTAGCAGTTTTTTTTATAACTTTAACATACATTATTAAGATTCTGAAGTGCCCACAAATGAACAGCATATCTGTTAATAAAGAAATTCCGTTTTCTTTACAGAGTACCAGAATTTATATTATGACTTCAGACTTTTAAATGTTATTCAATGCTAATGAAACAGTGAATAATAGCGGGTCTGGGGAAAAGCTCTAGCCTGGAATTCATAAACTGTTTGATGCAATACCTTTAAAATAATACATAAAATTCAGTGGATTAAAAGTATTCAAATCAAACAAAAACCTTCATAATTGGTCAAGAAATTGTATACAGAAAACTATTCAAGATTATAAAATTTTGTCACAATATCGTCATTTGCTATAGATATTGTATACAGAAAACTATTCAAGATTATAAAATTTTGTCACAATATGGTCATTTGCTATAGAAATTGTATACAGAAAACTATTCAAGATTATAAAATTTTGTCACAATATCGTCATTTGCTATAGAAATATTATAACTTTTATTTCCAAGTTAATTCTCTCTATTTTGGTGAAGACAAGAAATGCTCTTTTCATCACAAATTAATATTCTTAAAGTAAAAGGTCATTTTCTTTCATCAAAGATTTACAAGAAGAAACAAAGAAGAGATCAGGACTAAAATGGACCTTTCATTTTTTTGACCGCAACTGATTTTTAAAAAAAAAATTATAACATAAGAATACTTGAGTGATAAAGATGGAAACTTAAAATCATTTAAAGTCTGTTTGCTACATAATGTGTGATGATAAAATAAAAATGTATAATCAATCATAAGTGGAAACCTGGAAATGTGCTTTGTGTCTATTTTAATTTTTTTTCTTGTTATCATCATTTTAATATGCATTTAAAACAACATGTCCATGTGAAAGAACAGTCCTAACAAGGATTACCAAGTGGCTTTCTGTGTCAGCACTACAATCACATGCATAGCATAACAGGTCATGGTTAACGAAAATCAAAAGGTGTTCTGATACCATTAATTCTACTTTCTGCTTGGGCATCTTTGGACAAGACAGTTCTTGAAATGCAAATAATGTTCTCATAAAAATTCTTGACCTTATGAAACTAACTTGGTTTGCAATTGCTGTTCTTGTGCTAAGAACTCCTATCACCTCTGAAGTGTGAAGCAAGAGAACAATGATGGAAGAAGATGCCAAAATATGATGATGTACCATATTAACTCTAGGCATTATGGCATTTTCTAATGAGAACATGATTCACTAAAACATCCCTCATTTGTGAACTATTGAAATGTATCATAAATATTTTAACAACATATTAAAATATTCTGGAAATATTATGTGGGAGTATGTTTAAGAAAAACTTATATTCCGTTAAAATTGATAGCATTTCAACACATTCTAAATTTCTAGTCTGATTTGATGGTTTATTGTGTTTCCCTAGGATCTTAATCTACATTGAAAGTCTGATATCAGTTTGCTTGATACCTAAGGAGTCTGTTATTTATTATTTGTTTCCATGGTTTGCAAATATTCATTGCTAGTGTCATAGGACAATCATTGGAACTGTCATTGCTAGTGTCATAAGACAATCATTGGAAATGTCATTACTAGTGTCATAGGACAATCATTGGAAGTGTCATTACTAGTGTCAAAGGACAATCATTGGAAGTGTCATTGCTAGTGTCATAGGACAATCACTGGAAGTGTCATTACTAGTGTCATAGGACAATCATTGGAAGTGTCATTACTAGTGTCATAGGACAATCATTGGAAGTGTCATTACGGTACTTTCCAGGTTTAGTTACTGGTATCGCTATTACTTATTGCCATGATGGATTTCCCACATTTTATTGAAAATGTTTAGCAGTTTATTTTGATCTATATCTAGTAACTATTCAGAGGATGATATTGAGAGTTGCATCAAAAAGCTATTTCAGAAGATGATATTTAGAATTGTATCTAACAGTCATTTCAGAAAATGTATATTGAGAGCTGTATCATGTAGGTGTTTCAGAAATGTTTCAGCCTCACCCATGTGTATACACCAGCTAGATCCTTATGCTCTTCTTCTGATAATCATATACTTATTGTTCCCAAGATGAAAACAAAGTCATATGGACAACGTTCGTTTGCACACCAGGGCCCAGCGATGTGGAACGAATTGCCCATTGAAATTAGACACAAAGACACAGTGGTCCCTTTTAAGATTGCTCTTAAGACTCACCTGCTTCGACTGCAGGGACAAACTTAGTGACCTAATCATGTTTTGTATCTTATATGTTTTCAACATGTTTGTTATGTTTTCCAATTTCATTGTTTTTGTCATTTGTTCTGTATTGTAGTCATATCATTATTGATGGTGTAAAGCACTTTGAGCTTCGTAAGATTAGGCGCAATACAAAGTCCTCATTATTATTATTATTGAGAGCTGGATCATTGAGAGCTGTATCAAGTAGCCATTTCAGAAAATGATATTGAGAGCTGTATCAAGTAGTAGCTATTTCAGATGTTGATATTGAGAGCAGTATTAAGTAGCCATTGTTATGTTGGGTCTAAAGCTTTTTTTTCTGAGCATGACTGGCTATACATGGCAACCAGTATAATTAGTTGAAGAAGAACCTAGTAAGACCCCAAGTAAGAACCACAACCCATGGAAATCTACAGGCAATCTTTTTCATATTTCCACATGGCCTGAATCCAAGAATCAAAAACAAGCAGTTAAAGGTGAGATGGCAGTGATCGGTAAAGCCAAGCACTTTAGACCACTCAGACACACTGGCCCCTACAAAGGTGGTAACTGACTTTTAAAAACAAATCAAGTCAAATAGACAAATGGTGCAGATCTAAGGATGAACAGGGAGATACCTGTTACCAAGAGCAGATTACCTATTAAGTATGATAAAAGCTGGATACAGGAAACTTGTCCTAATGAACAGAAACCCCATCCCATTATCAGTGAAAAGTTATCTTAAAAACTAAATGGGAAGTGGCCCTCCCAAAGTGTAGTCTCAGCCAATAAAATTTGATGACAATAAGGTCAAGGAAACTTAACTTACTATGCAGGAAGGAAAATCACATTTTCAGCTCCAGTGACCTTGATCAAGGACACTGCAGTTCAAAGTCTATTGATTTCTATAAAATCAATAGACTTCTACCACTAGTCACTGTTAATATATATACATGTGTTTGAGGTATTTGAAAATATCACCAAGGATATAAAAGGCAACCCCCAAAGTAACATTGTGCTACAGTAACACCTATTGAAAAAAAGAAAAAAGTTGTGCAAAAATCAAGCAGTCACACAATCTAACCAAAAGCATAAAAAACTCATTAAGGTGGGTTTTTTAAAAAAAAAAATCTTGTATAATTTTTCATTAACTTCAACTGACAAGAAAATGTTGGAAAATAATGGATAATTTAATTAAAAAAATATATTAAATATTTATGCTATGGAATAAAATCTTTTGCACATTTAATAAAATGGCAACGTTGAGAATCATCCTAAGCATGTTTTTTCAAGGTAAATCAAACCAGCTACTGCAAAGCTTTCACACAAAGAAATCATATAAAGAAACAACAAAATCTATGATTGGATGAAAAAAAATGGCAATCACAAAATAATATTCTAATTTCTTGAAAATCTGTTGAAAAGTTTGTCCAAGAAGAGGGAATGCATCCTTCCTAGTGTTAATACCTTTACTATATACCTTATCTACAAACCTATGATTTGTGTTTATATATTCCTTTTTCAGTCTCTCTCTGTTAATGTATTATGTTATTGACAACTGTTGTACAAGACATATATCATGTGTCTACATGTTTATTGTATCTTGTTGGAAGTTCGGTTTTATTTCATGTTTGTGTTTTCTATGCCCCACCATAGAAGTGGTAGGCAGTGTTATCCATTTTATCCATTAATCCATCATAATTAGGCTAGGATGGCATTTAGATAATTTTTCAAGCACCATGGTTACACTTCTGTCAACCATAAATTATTTTTTTTAAAATCATGACTGTAAACAGAAATTGCTTAAAGACAGTGTTGCATTTGAAAACTTATATATCTATGTGTGTGCATGCACACACACACATGCATAGACACACACACACACACACACACACACACACACACACACACACACACACACCAATACAGTGAAATCCATTTTTAACATTTGCTTGGGAATTGGAAGGATGTATTCATTATGTATTTATTATCAACAGGAATATATACAAATATCAGTCAAAGTAGATTTCACTGTAGATAATAACTAATATCTCACTGTATATAACATTAGCAAAGTGTACTAAGATGATGAAAGCATTTGCTATATGATTATAAAAAAAGTGTCAGCCTTGCTTCTGGTATGTGATAAACCTAGCCATGTGATGAGAATACAACTACAGTGGTATGCTATAGATATTACAACAGTGTCTCCTGAAAGCTCTGTGTACAAATTTGGTAACTAATATAACTGGATGAAGCACACATTGATGAATTTCCTTGTTCCATGAAATACTCTTGAAACTGCTGGATTTCCATTCTGCATTACATAGTTAGACTGATCTAAATCAATATTTTCAATATCCATTCAATATTGTAAATAGGTCAGTAAATATCTTACTTAAAGATGTAGCTAAATTTGGTACAAGTAACAAAGTACTTGTAAAGTTCGCAAGATGTATTATTTCCTTTCTTTAGACTTAAGAGTGTTAAAGAACTTTTCAAAAAGCCCACAAATATGAGAGATCAAAGATACAACTTTAATTTAAAAAAGTCAAAAGTACAGACCAATTTTTTTATTTGCATTTATTTTAAGTTAAAACTTTTGTTTCTTTATATCTGTTTTACAATAGTTTTGATATTTCAGCAGATTGGTTCTCAAGATGAAAGAAATTTAAAAAAAAACAAAGAAACCAATGATTTTCATCATCTACTATTTATCTTTGCATACTGGAAATTGGACCAATGAGGTGTTAAGCAAGCACATTACGATGTTAAAATCCATGAGTTTTGCCATGAAAATATGATTAACATAAGAAATAAGCAAATCCAATGAAGTAATAAGAAAGCAGATTCCTTTATGGAGAAAATAACTATGTAACGCTGGAATGGATAATCCATGTGTATTTCCAATACACAATATGTGAAAAGATCTCTACACAACAAGCCAGCAGCACTCTTTGCTTACCACTTTTCTCCTTCAATGGTACTGACAATGTAAGTAACACCACTCTTGTTAAAATTTACATAGGCTGAAACCCATCAATGTCTTATTGCTAACATATATAACTTCACAATTCAAGTTTTTATTATGTAACTTTAACAAATTTATCATTAGAGAACAATCTCATCATTCAATGTATGTCTGACTTAATTATGTAAAATATATAATTGTCAAATAATAAACACTTGCCTTTTCTATAAAAAAAAATAAAAACACATTCTGAATTCTGTTTTGATGTACATAAATTCACTGATAAAGTTATATTAAAATATTGCATTAAAAATACTGTATCTAAAATGTGACATAATAAATAAGAAAAGTAAAAGCTTAAAAACAATTTTATCTTTTTAGCAAGTAAATAGTTTTTTAATATTTCTGTCAATTAACATAATGGAATCATCAAATTCCACAAAACAAGCACAAGGAAATACTACAAAGCAAATACAAACATACATATCAAACTATTTTCACTGTACACAAAAAAGCAAATACATTCAATAATATCTAACTATTTTCACTGTACAGACCCAATATTTATTTAGCCTGTATTATTCACTAAAGTTTCCCTAGAGGTGGTATCATAATTACAGCAACAATATTTGTCCTAAAATATACCCAGGTTGCATGCTGAGTGGAAGTTTTTAAAAAGTATAACAAGGACTTATGAACAGACAAAAAAGGCAAATATATGCCAACATTTTTTAAATTGAACACCAAGAATTTGCTTTTATCATTAGATAACATGATGTCTTCCATGTAATATGCTTTCACATACCCTTAATAAGTTGTCTAACAGGATAAGCTATCTCATTTGATCAATTATATAATGTTAAATCTTCGCATGTAATTCCATTAAGTTACTACATCTCAACACATAAGGAAAATCCTTACCATAGAATTTACCCCTCAGTATGTTGAGCAATATAAAGTAAAACAAGTTAAAAACAACTACCAGTCTATTTAGCTCAACCAGTTAGGAAAAACAATAACTAAAGTAGTTAACTAATATTAATATTTGAGTCTCAAGAATACCAGTATCGTGTTAAATTTGGGATTCATATATTTCAATATGTATTATAAAGTCCAGATCATAATTTGAGTCTCAAGAATACCAGTATCGTGTTAAATTTGGGATTCATATGTTTCAATATGTATTATAAAGTCCAGATCATAATTTGAGTCTCAAGAATACCAGTATCGTGTTAAATTTGGGATTCATATGTTTCAATATGTATTATAAAGTCCAGATCATAATACGCTTTTCCAAATGAAAATTTCTTTGCAATCTTTCATTTTTATATTTGAAATAATTGTAATAATTTTTAAAATTTGAAATTTGAACTTTCTTTGGGACTCGTGTCAGTAAAGCATAAAATATAGACCACAATGACCTTTGGTTTTAAGAGCGTTACAGTAAGAGAGATGCATCCAATAATCATGTTTCATAACTCAAACATAAACAGCACCAAGAAAAGAACTTTTGATCAATAAATCTGAACAAGATCAGGTGCATAAAATAGAACTCAAAGATACTTCTTTTGGCAAAATGGATATAGAATTTAAAATGATACATTCATTCACCAAGTTCCATCAAGCTTGGTAGGATAGTATATACATAACATGCCAGAAGCTAGTGTGGTCATATGCCAAAAACGGTCCAAGATGCAATATACACCACTCCCTCAATAACTCGCACCCTGATAACTCGCAAACTGCTTATAACATGGAATCAGGCATGGATTCCATTTTTAAAACAAGATAGTACACCTAAAACAGATCCCTATTTCATGAACTTGAAGAAAATTGCGATCAAATTTGGTAAAAGAAACTTTGATATATAATTTGTTTTATCATTGAAAAAAGTAGATAAGACCTGTAAGTTTTAATCAACATTATGAAATGTCAAATTTAGAAATAGATCATACAATTGTTTACACTTTCTTTCCAGAAGACATTCTTAGTACACCACAATTATTGATATGTAAGGAAATTTTGCAGTAAAGTGTACTTTAATAAATACAAATTACATGATTTTTTTTATCAATTGAAATTTGTGTTCTAGTTCTATCTTTTAGTTCCTTTTAAGTGTAATCATCATAAATGCAATGTGTCCTCTTGTAATTATATGTAAAATGTGTCAATCTACTGTAACAGCTATGTCCACGAGCATTTTTCATCAATTAAAATCATAATTACAGGAACAACAATCTCAAGAAATTGATATGCAACACAAAATTTTACCCAATTCAGTGAAGCATAAAATATGGTTACTATTGACCTACCACTAGAATGAAGGAGTAATGCTCATAAAGATCCATCCCAATGTTACGAAGGAGTAATGCTTATAAAGATCCATCCCCATGTTATGAAGGAGTAATGCTCATAAAGATCCATCCCCATGTTATGAAGGAGTAATGCTCATAAAGATCCATCCCCATGTTATGAAGGAGTAATGCTCATAAAGATCCATCCCCATGTTACGAAGGAGTAATGCTCATAAAGATCCATCCCCATGTTACGAAGGAGTAATGCTCATAAAGATCCATCCCCATGTTATGAAGGAGTAATGCTCATAAAGATCCATCCCCATGTTATGAAGGAGTAATGCTCATAAAGATCCATCCCCATGTTACGAAGGAGTAATGCTTATAAAGATCCATCCCCATGTTACGAAGGAGTAATGCTCATAAAGATCCATCCCCATGTTACGAAGGAGTAATGCTCATAAAGATCCATCCCCATGTTATGAAGGAGTAATGCTCATAAAGATCCATCCCCATGTTACGAAGGAGTAATGCTCATAAAGATCCATCCCCATGTTATGAAGGAGTAATGCTCATAAAGATCCATCCCCATGTTACGAAGGAGTAATGCTCATAAAGATCCATCCCAATGTTACGAAGGAGTATTGCTCATAAAGATCCATCCCCATGTTACGAAGGAGTAATGCTCATAAAGATCCATCCCCATGTTATGAAGGAGTAATGCTCATAAAGATCCATCCCCATGTTACGAAGGAGTAATGCTCATAAAGATCCATCCCCATGTTACGAAGGAGTAATGCTCATAAAGATCCATCCCCATGTTATGAAGGAGTAATGCTCATAAAGATCCATCCCCATGTTATGAAGGAGTAATGCTCATAAAGATCCATCCCCATGTTACGAAGGAGTAATGCACATAAAGATCCATCCCCATGTTACGAAGGAGTAATGCTCATAAAGATCCATCCCCATGCTATGAAGGAGTAATGCTTATAAAGATCCATCCCCATGTTACGAAGGAGTAATGCTTATAAAGATCCATCCCCATGTTACGAAGGAGTAATGCTCATAAAGATCCATCCCAATGTTACGAAGGAGTAATGCTCATAAAGATCCATCCCCATGTTATGAAGGAGTAATGCTCATAAAGATCCATCCCCATGTTACGAAGGAGTAATGCTTATAAAGATCCATCCCCATGTTACGAAGGAGTAATGCTTATAAAGATCTATCCCCATGTTACGAAGGAGTAATGCTCATAAAGATCCATCCCCATGTTACGAAGGAGTAATGCTCATAAAGATCCATCCCAATGTTACGAAGGAGTAATGCTCATAAAGATCCATCCCCATGTTACGAAGGAGTAATGCTCATAAAGATCCATCCCCATGTTATGAAGGAGTAATGCTCATAAAGATCCATCCCCATGTTACGAAGGAGTAATGCTTATAAAGATCCATCCCCATGTTACGAAGGAGTAATGCTCATAAAGATCCATCCCCATGTTATGAAGGAGTAATGCTTATAAAGATCCATCCCCATGTTACGAAGGAGTAATGCTCATAAAGATCCATCCCAATGTTACGAAGGAGTAATGCTCATAAAGATCCATCCCCATGTTATGAAGGAGTAATGCTTATAAAGATCCATCCCCATGTTACGAAGGAGTAATGCTCATAAAGATCCATCCCAATGTTACGAAGGAGTAATGCTCATAAAGATCCATCCCCATGTTACGAAGGAGTAATGCTAATAAAGATCCATCCCCATGTTATGAAGGAGTAATGCTCATAAAGATCCATCCCCATGTTACGAAGGAGTAATGCTCATAAAGATCCATCCCCATGTTACGAAGGAGTAATGCTTATAAAGATCCATCCCCATGTTATGAAGGAGTAATGCTCATAAAGATCCATCCCCATGTTACGAAGGAGTAATGCTCATAAAGATCCATCCCCATGTTACGAAGGAGTAATGCTCATAAAGATCCATCCCCATGTTATGAAGGAGTAATGCTCATAAAGATCCATCCCCATGTTACGAAGGAGTAATGCTCATAAAGATCCATCCCCATGTTACGAAGGAGTAATGCTTATAAAGATCCATTCCCATGTTATGAAGGAGTAATGCTCATAAAGATCCATCCCCATGTTACGAAGGAGTAATGCTCATAAAGATCCATCTCCATGTTACGAAGGAGTAATGCTCATAAAGATCCATCCCCATGTTACGAAGGAGTAATGCTCATAAAGATCCATCCCCATGTTACGAAGGAGTAATGCTTATAAAGATCCATCCCCATGTTATGAAGGAGTAATGCTCATAAAGATCCATCCCCATGTTACGAAGGAGTAATGCTCATAAAGATCCATCCCCATGTTACGAAGGAGTAATGCTCATAAAGATCCATCCCCATGTTATGAAGGAGTAATGCTCATAAAGATCCATCCCCATGTTATGAAGGAGTAATGCTCATAAAGATCCATCCCCATGTTACGAAGGAGTAATGCTCATAAAGATCCATCCCCATGTTATGAAGGAGTAATGCTCATAAAGATCCATCCCAATGTTACGAAGGAGTAATGCTCATAAAGATCCATCCCCATGTTACAAAGGAGTAATGCTCATAAAGATCCATCCCCATGTTTCAAGATTCTATACAGAGTAGTATGTACAGCGCACATCAGAAATCTATGTTGTGATCAGCTATATGTAACAACATACCCTAAGCCAGTTAAATGTGAAATATAGGTTGTGGAACTAGTCTGATGATTCTGGCATAAGCAATACTTAAGATTCAACACAAGGCAGTGAAATATCTGTCACATTGATGAGGGATTTAAATTCATCAAGATGCATATCATTGTGTGTCATGAATCAATGCATAACTACATATGTTGGGTGCAAGAAAAAAAATATTTGGTCATAAACTAAATGCAAAAACATAACCAATGAAATGTATGTCACAGTGACATTTTTTTATGGTAAGAGTGTGGTACTAATAGAGCTCCACAAAATCATCCAGTTTGATGATTCTAGCATGAAAAGAGTGAGAAAAAAACTCAAAACACATAATTTGACCAATGTCAGTGAAGCATTAAATTTAAGTCACACTGAGCTACTTTTGCATCAAGAATGCAGTACAGGATGCAAAACACCTAGCTGGTTAAATGCTAAACTTAATCTGGAAAAGATGAAATTTAGGTTACAGTGACCTTTATCTGTAGTATGGTTGTGGTACATAACCATTGTCATGAACAGATTTTGCAAACTACAATATTTAATCAAAGTTAGTGGAGCATGAGATACAGGTCAGTGACCTACATTTTTTATGAAGGTTTAGTAATAATAATCTAGACAAGTTTCTTGATTCCAGGTAAAACAATATTTAACAGTGTGCAGTAAGCCTGAGCTAAACACATAAACCTTAATCAAGAATATGCAACTAATGTGCATAGATGTATCCATTTAGCCCCCACAGTGCCCTCCCCTGTGGAGGTGCTTTAAAAGGAACTCCAAACTGTTACTTAGAACCTAGGAAGAAGAATTGTTATCATTCAGTGAGGGTGTACATGCTATTATCTGTATGGACCCTGATGCTGATGCTGGGGTAGTATAACAGCTTTGATGTAAGCAAATAAAAATATGCAAAATCTTGATTTCAAATTCCAACATCATTTTTTTCCCCCCAATAATAGCATGTATCCATCAACCAACATGAAAGTCCAAAGCTTTTTGTGTTTAAGTATGTTTAAGTGTATTTCAGTTTCACATTTTCATCTATGGTGAAACATTGTGCCGAAACTGTTTTAGGATAAAAAAAGAGGTTTGCCTTTAATTTTTCAACAATCAAAGTGAACAGTAGTTAGTGTGAATTCATTTATTATTGCAGGGTATACATTTTTGTGGCTAAAACAATATATTTTCATCAGTAATAAAAATTGTATGAGAAGGAGGTCCTAAAGTATGCAGAGAGATCATTGTTTTTTTAAAAAACTTTTTCTTTTTTCTGGCAAACTAACTATCTCCTAAATTAGTACCATACAAATAAGAAAGAATTCACCATATCAAATTTCATATAAGGATGACTTACTTCTTGCCAAGGACAGTATTAACAAACATTGTAGATGCCTGCATGAGTCTATCAGATCTTACAGCTCGTACTACACACAGCCTCTGCATTGGTTTGTAAATATCATCCATCTTGTCTGGAAGAGGAACTGTCTCGGGTGAGTCACTCTCACAGAGATTTCTCCACTGGGTCTCTCGTCCATCACGTGGCATCCTGTCAAACATTTCCTGAAACCATTCAAAATGTGTTGCAAGCACCTGGAGATTGTGGAACTGATCATCTGTCATCCAGTCAAAAGGTTTCTTGGTCTGTAGAATTTTACTGTCTGCTGGAGGAATAAAGCCAAGAGAAGTCATCACCACTGAACTAAAGTTGGGAGAGATTAAGAACTCTCTTTCTCCACAATTGATGTTTTTGTTTGAATCTTCAACCTGCAAAAAATCCACAACTGTCTTACCTTCTATACCATTACACACATATATGTATGTATGTATGTATGTATGTATGTATGTATGTATGTATGTATGTATGTATGTATGTATGTATGCATGCATGCATGTATGACACATTACCACACTCTTCACCAAATGCTGCGTAAATTTAGGCATAAAAAAGACATACAAAACAAAGATAAAAGCAAAAGAGGTCAAGATCACTCAGCTGTATCATCATTGTGGGACACATCCCTGGGTATGAAGGGTTGTCATTTCTTACGACATGCAGGCGGGCACAATATACTAAATCTATATCTTTGAGTCCACAGAGTTACCAGTTTTGTAGTGAAAGCCTTTAATAGTCTTAACTAATCACTAATGGTGCTCAGTAATCATGCACCCAGTCTAATAACTACTTACTTAAATCAGTAGAAGATGCAAACTATGCAACAACATAAGCTAATCTTGTTTTAATAATGTAAAAATTCACTGTGTGCAAACGGGAAGAAGAAAGAAAACAAATAATCCAGAGATGCCAAGCCTTGAGCATCATAACCAGGAATCCTAGCATTGATTTGTAGCAATCATGTCAGCCCATCTGGAATGCATGATATGTTTATTAAAAGTCTTTATGAGCATATTCCTATAAACCTATACATGCCTGTGCACAGTAACAGTTGAGTTCAATGCAAAATAAATATCATGAATTCATTCCTTTAATTTTAGTGCCTTGAATTCCTTTAACAAATATTAGTTTTTCAAAATTATAGGTATCTTTCAAATTTCTTTATCTCTGCCACCATTTATCACCAATTTAGTCTAACCAAATGGTTTCTTATTATGGCCTGTCTCAGAATTGATACAGTAAAATTAGTATCCATTACATACGAATAAATAGTACTTGGGTTTTGCTGCCAAATATTGCATTCCCTGAAGGTGGTTTATTTTTAGCCATGGTTATTTCAAAATACTAAGTTCAGTTTGCCCATCTCTGCCTGCACCAAGTGCTTGCAATGAGAAATCCAATTACCTCAAATTCTATGACTGTGGATATTCGACACAACCTGGGTACTTTTAGAGCAAATTATCGCTATTTAATCACAATACACAATGTAATGATTTTTGTCAGGAAGCTAATCACTTTTTATGAGCAATATTCAGCTGGAGAGGCATATGAAACATAAAATTGCATTCTTTCATGGTATCTGTTTCAGTGACAGAATTGTTTGATAGACTGGATGTTTCAGAATTTATTCTAAATTTTACAGAGCCAGATCTCCATCACATAATGTCTTGCAATTAGAAAGAATATAGTCTGTTTAAACATTGCCATTTTTAAATAAACAGACAAACTGAATTCAGTAATATGTTCCATGCATTTAAGTATTAGTAATATTCAAGTTCTTATAATTCAGTGAGACAATTCTTGTTTCGGACCAATTGGTCAGTAGAGATTATGGAGGCTCTGGAGGGGTCGTTTGGCTGACTAGGCGGGGTCAACAATATGCGGTGGTACCTTGATCATTTGACAAGAGCTGTGGAACTGGAAATACATCATGATCATCAACTGCATGCTGTGAAATACACGAGTTCCATTGTCCATAACCATTATACAAAGCCACTATATTAGTTAAATCAGTAATTAAATATTGCAATAGGAGTGAAAATCAATAATACATATATCCTACTTGTGTATGAAACATATTTTACATCTATTCATATATTTTTTAAATACAAAATCTATACTATGATCACTCTAGGTGAGGAACAATACATTATTTTTGTTTGTGCATAAATCCTATACTTCGCTACACCTTGGTTATAGAATGATATTGTTCATATTTGTGTATAAATTCTACACATTGATCATTCATAGTGAAAGATCCATATAAATCATATTTGTTTATTAGTTCCATACATTGATTCTCCTTTGATTACTCAATTAAGTTATATTTCTTTATTAATTCCTTTTAGGAGTGTTATCATTTCGTTTCAGTTGTTGAACTCAGTGTGTATTTTTCTCTTAAATTCATTGATGGATCTTATGCCCAAGAGCATGGTGTTAGATTCATTCACCATTCAATTAAACCATAAACAAACATCTCATTCCTCAAATTGTTTTCATTGTCTTCACTAAATCCAATCCCACCATGACTTCATCCTGCTGTATGTATATTCTGTTTTTAACACTATGGACTTAAAATCAGTTTGAGAAATGCAGTTATTTTATTCAATCAGATTAAGATCACCTTACATACATACATATATATATATATATATATATATATATATATATATATATATATATATATATATATATATATTCAAACCAAGCACATGCTTTTGCAATTTCAATAAAAGACACCATGTATTCTCTCTCTTCCAAGCTGTAAAGTTCATGTAGATATTAAAATGAAATTTGGAAGCATGTGTCAGTGTGGCAGATATATTTATTACAAATCAGAGCAAAGTTTCATATTTGACATGTAAACACCAAACAATTCACTGGCTGCACCTGCTGGGGTCAAACAGATTGGAAAAGATGTACCTAGTCAAGAAGTTACAGTGTTACTTTTATTAGCTTTATGATAGTGTGTTCACGATTTCATTTGTAGGATACAAATATTCATGGTTGAGTACATTTATTTTCTTGGATTTCAATCTATGATTGGAGAAGGAAGATATGATTCAGACAGAGTGTACTTGAACTAAATCAGGGAGATTATGGTCTAAGGTTTCAGTCACTCGGGGGTCAAAAGTGCCATTCTTAAAGAGTATTAGCTGCATGGAGCATGCCAACAAAAATCATTTTGTAAAGAACACAAAAGAAGATACCAAAATAGTATAATCAGAATATGTTGTGAAGACTGGTAGTTAAAAGGAAAACCGACTAGAAACTGACCTCAATGGCCAGCAGCAAGGCAAAGACAAATCTGTCCTTCTCAAGTAAAATTCTGGCAGTATAGTTATAGGCAGTACTTGTCACTTTCTCCAACACCTGTTTTGGTGGGATCCTGTAATACACAGAATAATGCATCTATATTGTGTACTAATCTGGTATAAGAAAATCACTCTTTAATTCTGAAATAGACTGCAGTGTAATTTTGTGTATTAAAGTTCCTGTCTTATTGTTTCATCAGTTACTATAAACTTTTAATTTAAATGTAGATTTTCATTAAATTAAACCGTACTGCCCAAAAGACATCATACACATGCATTGGTTATCTTAAAAGTTTCTTTTTCAATCTGATTCCTCTCACACTAAACTGCAAAACAAATTACTAAATGTTGTATACTATATGTCGATCAATGCTAAAATTTTCAACATAACCCTTGAGTCACAGATGATGATGCTTTGTAAACTGATTAATTATATCATCTTTATTGTAATTTTATTTACTTTCAATAAAGTTACAGCTACAGTTTCTTTTTGATG